>ONZH01024936.1:0-42362 GCA_900303285.1 Rhinella marina
TTTCCGGTAAAATAGCCGCAGTCTAGTGGTGACACCAACAAGCGACCAAGTTAGTTGAGGTAGCAGGTGAGCCACCCAAAAATTTACCCTTACACAGCATGGCGGTGAACCCAGAGTGACCAAGTTTCACTGAGGTAGCAGGTGAAGCACATAAAATTTTACCCTGACACAGCATGGCGGTGACACACCCCAATTGACCAAGTTACTTGAGGTAGCAGGTGAGCCACCCAAAAATTTACCCTGACACAGCATAGCGGTGACACCACCAATGCCTTGGTCAGACTGAGATTGCAGTCAAATGGCTGTAGGTGAGCATCCCAAAAATTTCTGAAGTTGACCCTCCAGAAAAATTATTTTTGAGTGTCTGTAGTTGACGCTTGTAAAAAAATTGACTGGAGAGAGGGCCTGTAGGTGGCCCTCCCTAAACATTGTTTGTAAAGCGCTCCAGTTGGCCCTCAGAAAAATTGCCTGTTGACTCAGCGTTTGTGTGCGAAGAGAAGGAGGAGGAGGAGGAGGAGGAGAGGATTCATAAAGAATCTTCATGTTGAGCTGCTTTCCCCCGGTGGATATTTGAATTCCGGTGAAATCATTTCAATAATCGTCAGCCTGTCAGCGCTGTCAGTTGACAGGCGTGTACGCTTATCAGTGATGATGCCACCAGCTGCACTGAAGACCCTCTCTGACAACACGCTAGCGGCAGGGCAGGCCAGCACCTCCAAGGCGTACAGCGTCAGTTCAGGCCACGTGTCCAGCTTTGCAACCCAGTAGTTTTACGGAGCAGAGTCAACACGCAGGATGTTGGTATGGTCAGCTAGGTACTCCCTCACCATCTTTCTGTACAGCTCCCCCTTACTCTGCCTAGACTCTGGACGGGTGACATAGTCTTGCTGGGGTGACATAAAACTGGCAAAGGCCTTGGAGAGTGTTCCCCTGCCAGTGCTTGACAAGCTGCCTGCTCCCCTCCTCTCCCCCGCTAGTTGGCCCACAGAACTACGTCCTCTGCCACTTTCGGTGTCAGATGGGAAGGATAGTTTCAGCTTGTGCACCAGGGCTTGTTGATATTGATTCACTCTCATACTCCTTTCCTCTACAGGAATTAGAGTGGAAAAGTTCTGCTTGTACCGGGGGTCCAGGAGGGTGAACACCCAGCAATCGGTGTTGTCAAAAATGCATCTAACGCGAGGGTCATGGGAAAGGCAGCCTAACATGAAGTCAGCCATGTGCGCCAGAGTCCCAAAACGCAAGAATTCTCTCTCCTTAATAGGCTGACTCTCTATTTCCTCCTCCTCCAACTCCTCCTCTTCAGCCCATACACGCTCAACAGATAAGAAGGAATGAGCATAGGTACCCTCTTCAGTCTTTCCAACAGTCTCCTTCTCTTCCTCCTCATCCTCCCCCTCCTCCAATACGCGCTGAGAAACAGACCTGAGGGTGGTCTGGCTATCAAGCAACGTATCTTCTTCCCCCATCTCCTGTGACAAGCGCAAAGCCTCTGACTTCATGCTGAGCAGTGAGTTTTTCAGCAGAAAAAGCAGCTGACCATCTGTGTTGACTCCTCAAATTTGCTTAACACCTGACAGCTATCAGACATCCACGTCCACTCCTCATTGTAGACTTGAGGAATCTGACTAACCTGACTACCAGTTCTCGTGGAAGTTGTCATCTGGCAGTCTACAATCGCTCTGCGCTGCTGGTAAACCCTGGCTAACATGTGTAATGTGGAATTCCATCGTGTGGGCACACAACAGTCGGTGAGCTGTCAGTTGTAAGCGCCGTTGCACTGCCCTGAGAGTGGCAGCATCTGTGGTTGACTTGCGGATATGCGCACAGATGCGTCGCACCTTGGTGAGCAAATCAGACAAATTGGGGTAGGTCTTGAGGAACCGCTGAACCACAAGATTGAACACGTGGGCCAGGCAGGTTTTATATGCAGTGTTTATATGGGTTGTTGTTACTTTAGGAAATAGTATTGGTCTATAATGGCACATGTGTGAGTCTTCCGAGTTGCAGAGCCGCCACCAGGTTACGCCCATTGTCACACACAACCATGCCTGGTTTGAGGTTCAGCAGCGCCAGCCAAAGATCGGTCTGCGCCGTGATGCCCTGTAACAGCTCTTGGGCGGTGTGCCTCTTGTCACTTAAGTTCAGCAGTTTCAGCACCACATGTTGGCGCTTACCCACGGCAGTGCAGCTGCGCCTAGAGCTACCGACTGAAGGCGCCGTGCTCACGGATTGTAATTGAGAGTAGGAGGAGGAGAAAGAGGAGGTGGGGTTGGAGGAAGAGGCATAATAAGTCTGAGAAACCGTGACCAAGGTAGGCCCCGCAATCCTCGGTGTAGGCAGTACATGAGCGGCCCCAGGGTCAGACTCGGTCCCAGCCTCCACCAAGTTAACCCAATGTGCCATCAGGAAGATATAGTGTCCCAGCCCGCCAGCACTTGCCCACGTGTCCGTGGTTAGGTGGACCTTCTCAGTAACCGCGTTGGTCAGGGCACAGATGATGTTCTCTGACACGTGCTGGTGTAGGGCTAGGACGGCACATTGGGAAAAATAGTGGTGGCTGGGGACCAAGTACCAAAGGACAGCCACCGCCATCAGGTTGCGGAAAGCCTCAGTCTCTACCAGTCTATAGCGCAGCATCTCCAGGCTAAGCAGATTGAAAATGTGGACGTTTAGGGCTTGTGCATGTGGGTGGGTGGAATTGTATTTGCGTTTGCACTTGCGCTCCAATGTCTGATGCAAAGACAGCTGAACGCTGAGCTGGGACACATTGGTGTAGGGTGTGGAGGATCGTGGAGGTGAAGGGGTGGTTGTAGGGCAGGAGGCGCTCATGCCGGGGTCCTGGGTGGGGGCTTGACTCGCAGAGCCAGCATGTGACACAGGGGAAGGAGCAGTGGTGTGACCTGCAGGAGGTGAACGGCCTTGGTTCCATTGAGTCGTGTGTTTAGCACTCATATGCCTGCGCGTGCTTTTAGTGGTTAGGCTGGTAGTGGTGGCTACCCTGCTGACCCTGGTGTGGCCAGGTTGCACACCACAGTCCGTCGGTCATCCTCACTTTCTTTAAAGAACCTCCAGACTTGCGAACATCTAGGCCTCGGCACGGGAGCTTCACTCCGTGAAACAGTTGCTGATCTACTTGCTCTGGCCCTGCTTCTCCCTCTGGCCACCCCACTGTCTCCTCCAACCTGTTCTGGTGCTGCACTTGCCTCCCCCTCAGAAGTCTTGACTAGGCTTACCAACCCAGCTTGGGTCAGTCACCTCATCATCCACCAGCTCTTCCTCCGATTCCTCACTCTGCTCCCCCCTCGGACTTACTGCCCTGACAACAACGTCACTGTCTGACAACCGTGTCTCATCATTATCCGACACCTCTTGACACACTACTTGCAAGAAGTCCACACTCTCATCACCCACAGACTGCGAAAGCTTGAAATTTTGGGCATCGGGACAGAGCAACTGCTCCGGTTGCTGCTGAGCAGTGGTTTTTTGACTCTGGGAAGGGTCCTGAAAAGAGTTCCTGAGAGTATGCCAGATCTGAATCCATATTTTCTATGGGGGGGGCCAGGCTGGGGGGAAGGAGGTTAAGCTGGAGGAGCCAGAGGTATACTCCTTTGGCTAGCGTGGGTGGACTGAGTGGAAGACTGGGTGGTGGATAAATTACTGGACACATTATCTGCTATCCACGTCATCACCTGTTCGCACTGTTGTGGTTTCAATAGCGCTGTACCACATGACCCTGTAAGTTGCGAGATGAAGCTAGGGAGCAAACCTCTGCGGCGTTCCACTGCTCCCTCATCAGCAAGTACTGTGTCACCCTGCCCAGGACCACGGCCTCTGCCCCATACATCACTTGGACGCCAACGTCCTCAACCCTTAGCCCTTGGGTTCAACATTTTGTGTATTCATTAAACTGTAGAATTACTATCTGAGGCCAAAAACGTTTTCTCTTGACTGCAGCTAGTGTACCGCACACCACACAATTTTTCACTGGACTGTAGTACATATAATTAAAAAAAATATATATATATTCTCTAGACTGCGGCTACTGTACCGCACACCACACAATTTTTCCCTGGACTGTATTAAATGTATCAGAGAGAAAAACATATTCTCTAGACTGCGGCTAGTATACCGCACACCACACAATTTTTCACTGGACTGTAGTATATATAAGTGATAGAAAAAACATATTTTCTAGACTGCGGCTACTGTACCGCATACCACAGAATTGTTCACTGGACTGTAGTCACCGCCATGCTGTGTCATGCAAAATTTTTGGGTGGTTTAGCTGCTATGTTAGTCTAACCAAGCCACTCTGGGGTTCACAGCCAAGCTGTAAACTGCAATCTCAGTCTTAACAAGTCATCCTGGGGTTCACCCCCATGCTGTAAACTGCAATCTCAGTCAAATTTTGTAATTTAGGGGTTCACCACCAATATGTGCTAGACTACAATTTTCGTGGGTTCACCTGCAATCTCAATCACAGACTGTCATTCAGGGGTGCACCACCATGCTTTTTTAAACCATTTGTTTCTGAGGGTCACCTCCAGGCTGTCACCCACGATTTTTTGGAGGGTCGCCACTACACTGTCGCCCAAAATTGTCTTAAGGGTCACCGGAGGCCTCTCGCCCAAAACTTAAGGGATGGTTACTACCTGGACCTGGCACACAAACATTGTCTTGAGGGGCACTAAAAGGCTCTGCACCTATCCACGTGTGGAGACTAATGGGTGGGTGCAGTGTGCGTCTTAGCCCGTCTGGAATTAGGAAAGCTGGGCACTGTGCTTGGAGGTCTTTGTGTCTGCTGTGGACAGAGTGGGTGTGGGGTGCGTGTTTGCCCGTCTGGGATGGGGAGAGCTGGGCACTGTGCTGGGATAACTTTGTGTACGCTGACAAAAAAATACAATGCAACAGCACCCTGCAAAACAGATCAAGTACAACAATGCCATAGAAGTAGAAGGTATTCTGGTATTAACCCTACGCTTATTTGAAAAAATTCAAAGAAAAAATTTTTTGAAAAAAATTTTTTTTTAAAATACTTCATGAAATTAGAGATTCTTGGCAAATATATTTTGTACAAAATTATCTGAGCCCGTCTGCCACACGTCAAGGCGATCTCTGTAAGACGGGACCTACACTAAATACTATCTGTTATGAATCAACACAAAAGTTCAGGGAGTGAAGGCTCCATGTGCTTTTACCTCAATGCCAAAATGGCTCCCATTGAATGCAGATATCAACCTGCAAGCACAGTTTTATACTTACACTGATTAAAATCAAACCTGGGGCAGACAGGCTAGTCAGGAGTGCACGACTGTCATGGAGTAGCCATACCTCCAAATGCAAAGCAAAAAAAAGGGAAGGGTCAGTCAGCACCACCACATATGAGCAGATGCACGTTGCTATGGCTAAATACACAGACAAAAAAATACAATGCAACAGCACCCTGCAAAACAGATCAAGTACAACAATGCCATAGAAGTAGAAGGTATTCTGGTATTAACCCTACGCTTATTTGAAAAAATTCAAAGAAAAAATTTTTTGAAAAAAATTTTTTTTAAAATACTTCATGAAATTAGAGATTCTTGGCAAATATATTTTGTACAAAATTATCTGAGCCCGTCTGCCACACGTCAAGGCGATCTCTGTAAGACGGGACCTACACTAAATACTACCTGTTATGAATCAACACAAAAGTTCAGGGAGTGAAGGCTCCATGTGCTTTTACCTCAATGCCAAAATGGCTCCCATTGAATGCAGATATCAACCTGCAAGCACAGTTTTATACTTACACTGATTAAAATCAAACCTGGGGCAGACAGGCTAGTCAGGAGTGCACGACTGTCATGGAGTAGCCATACCTCCAAATGCAAAGCAAAAAAAAGGGAAGGGTCAGTCAGCACCACCACATATGAGCAGATGCACGTTGCTATGGCTAAATACACAGACAAAAAAATACAATGCAACAGCACCCTGCAAAACAGATCAAGTACAACAATGCCATAGAAGTAGAAGGTATTCTGGTATTAACCCTACGCTTATTTGAAAAAATTCAAAGAAAAAATTTTTTGAAAAAAATTTTTTTTTAAAATACTTCATGAAATTAGAGATTCTTGGCAAATATATTTTGTACAAAATTATCTGAGCCCGTCTGCCACACGTCAAGGCGATCTCTGTAAGACGGGACCTACACTAAATACTACCTGTTATGAATCAACACAAAAGTTCAGGGAGTGAAGGCTCCATGTGCTTTTACCTCAATGCCAAAATGGCTCCCATTGAATGCAGATATCAACCTGCAAGCACAGTTTTATACTTACACTGATTAAAATCAAACCTGGGGCAGACAGGCTAGTCAGGAGTGCACGACTGTCATGGAGTAGCCATACCTCCAAATGCAAAGCAAAAAAAAGGGAAGGGTCAGTCAGCACCACCACATATGAGCAGATGCACGTTGCTATGGCTAAATACACAGACAAAAAAATACAATGCAACAGCACCCTGCAAAACAGATCAAGTACAACAATGCCATAGAAGTAGAAGGTATTCTGGTATTAACCCTACGCTTATTTGAAAAAATTCAAAGAAAAGATTTTTTGAAAAAAAAATTTTTTTAAAATACTTCATGAAATTAGAGATTCTTGGCAAATATATTTTGTACAAAATTATCTGAGCCCGTCTGCCACACGTCAAGGCGATCTCTGTAAGACGGGACCTACACTAAATACTACCTGTTATGAATCAACACAAAAGTTCAGGGAGTGAAGGCTCCATGTGCTTTTACCTCAATGCCAAAATGGCTCCCATTGAATGCAGATATCAACCTGCAAGCACAGTTTTATACTTACACTGATTAAAATCAAACCTGGGGCAGACAGGCTAGTCAGGAGTGCACGACTGTCATGGAGTAGCCATACCTCCAAATGCAAAGCAAAAAAAAGGGAAGGGTCAGTCAGCACCACCACATATGAGCAGATGCACGTTGCTATGGCTAAATACACAGACAAAAAAATACAATGCAACAGCACCCTGCAAAACAGATCAAGTACAACAATGCCATAGAAGTAGAAGGTATTCTGGTATTAACCCTACGCTTATTTGAAAAAATTCAAAGAAAAAATTTTTTGAAAAAAATTTTTTTTAAAATACTTCATGAAATTAGAGATTCTTGGCAAATATATTTTGTACAAAATTATCTGAGCCCGTCTGCCACACGTCAAGGCGATCTCTGTAAGACGGGACCTACACTAAATACTACCTGTTATGAATCAACACAAAAGTTCAGGGAGTGAAGGCTCCATGTGCTTTTACCTCAATGCCAAAATGGCTCCCATTGAATGCAGATATCAACCTGCAAGCACAGTTTTATACTTACACTGATTAAAATCAAACCTGGGGCAGACAGGCTAGTCAGGAGTGCACGACTGTCATGGAGTAGCCATACCTCCAAATGCAAAGCAAAAAAAGGGAAGGGTCAGTCAGCACCACCACATATGAGCAGATGCACGTTGCTATGGCTAAATACACAGACAAAAAAATACAATGCAACAGCACCCTGCAAAACAGATCAAGTACAACAATGCCATAGAAGTAGAAGGTATTCTGGTATTAACCCTACGCTTATTTGAAAAAATTCAAAGAAAAAATTTTTTGAAAAAAATTTTTTTTTAAAATACTTCATGAAATTAGAGATTCTTGGCAAATATATTTTGTACAAAATTATCTGAGCCCATCTGCCACACGTCAAGGCGATCTCTGTAAGACGGGACCTACACTAAATACTACCTGTTATGAATCAACACAAAAGTTCAGGGAGTTTGTGTACGCTGTGGACTACTGGGTGGATGCAGGGAGGGAGACGCTTATGCCTGCATCGTGGGGAAGGGGATAGGACAGCAGTGTATATACACTATAGATCGATACCTGTTAGGTAGGGGTCAGGGTCACGTAACATCTATCAAATGAAACTAAAGAAAAATAAGTGACTCCTAAAAACGTTTATTAAGTTATCAGATTAAAAGGAACTAAATAGTTAATGTCATAAAGAAAAGAGGGGGGGAGGTAGGGATGGGGTGCACAACAGGACAATCCCTGTAAGGCCCTAAATGTAGCCCTGTGCCCAGGGAGGCCCCCTGATGGTGGGAGTGCCCTGTCCCCGAACCTAACCTGCTAAGTCCCTAACTCACCCTAAATGGAGTGAGGAATTACAAATGGTATCACCTAAACCCCATAGGACAGCAGTGCCAGCATGGGCAATGGTGTCACCCGCAGGCGGTGATGGACCTTCGTTGCACCTAGTTGGGTGCTTTACTAACATGTGATAGGCATGTGCCTTCCCCATCTTGGTCTGGGTCAGCACAATTGTCTTGAGGGTCACCACCAGGCTGTTGCCCAGAATTTGGCGTAATGGTACGAGTAGGCAGCCTCAGAGGCATCCATGCATGCTGCCCCTGCTATTTCCTGTCCATTTCCGTGGTGTTTCCATCATTTTCTGAGGTTTCCAGGTTTTCACGCAACCTTCCCTGTGCAGAGCTTTGGTCCCCTGCAAAAAATGCTCGAGTCTCCCATTGACTTCAATGGGGTTCGTTATTCGAAACGAGCACCCGAGCATCCAAAAAATTTCGACTTGAATAACGAGCACCTGAGCATTTTAGTGCTCGCTCATCTCTACCCTTAACTTGAATGGGGCTTAGCTTTTCCTAGACCATGTAAATACAGGCATATTTTTAATGAAAAATAGAATTTTTTGACATTTTATTACTTTTTTTTTAGCTCAATGGGCATTGGAATCTGTGATCATACATCATACTTAGTATTTCAAAGCATTGTAATCTAAAATACTGATAGACAACTCAGTTAATGCCTCTGGCATTTGGCAGGCTTCCGGTTACCATAGTAATGCATTGGCACTCTGTAATCACGTTGTTGGGGCCCGATGGGTGGAGAGAAAGATCTCCTTCTCATCATCAAGCTCCACAGATGTTGCAGTTGTTGTTGATCATGGAATTATGGGGTTGTAGATTTCTCTGATCCTGGCTGTCAGTGCAGGAGTCTGGCTGTCAGGTACAGCCAGTCTCCTGCTGATCACATGGACACAGTACCTGTACATCATGGTGCTTTTATATGTGGCAATCCATGTCATACACACATATCATGGTGCCTTAAAGGGTTTAGACAACATTTAACCCTTTAACCCCTACCAAATCAGTTTACAACATTACCAGATTTGTATTCAGATGTAGAAATCCTCATCCTGGCACAAATAAACAATGGCAAAAAAAAATTTTCTTGAATTTTTCAATCGCTTTTGTGAGTTGATGTCATGCTGTGACATATCACATTCAAATTGGAAACTGATCCATCTGTAGCCAATATTAGCAAGTTTATAATGCATTATTACTCCATACTCCAAGTAACCCACAATGTTCATGATTTTCTGCATGTTATAGCAAATTTCTGTATCTTCATCTTTATGCATTAGCATCCTCTGACAGGTAGGATCCACAGTTCATGTATCTACACTTTATCCGTCATTGATAATTACTCTACATGTCTTATGTAGCACACAACATTTACATTTCTTACACATTTTTCGAGTGCACATGCTGCTGTTTGCCTTGCTAAAAAACGTGGTGTTTAAAAATTGGCATTGTCAGTTTTCTGGCCAAATTACAACTACTGTATCATTAAACCTAGCTTTACATTCCGGTACACATGATCCATCTAATTAGCTGATCTTTTCTATTAACACGATACAAAATGTTATTCAGAAGGAGGAGCGAATATTGTCTGGTATTATGAAGAAAATGAATAGCAATTATTTAAGACTCAAAATGTCGTATATTTAAATATTTATGTGGACAAATTACCCTTATATGTTAGAATTATTACAGTTTAGTTTTTCTTCTGGTTATTTTTCTCATGTTGACAGCTAGAATGTTATCTTTTAATATCAATAGATGCTATAACATGTGTGATGTAAAGGCTGTATTGTCTAAAGAGTTTTGTCACGACAGGGGAAAAGTGAGCCCTGACTTCAATCCCACCTCTGACCCTATCTACTTGCACGATCCGTCCTAGGCAATGGCGTACAACTAGACGACAGTGTCTAACCTAGGTACATGCTGGGGCGTACAGGGAAGGGGAGCAAACAGGAGAAAATAATAAACAAAACAGAACCACAAGAATTTGAGGTTACCGAGCCAAAGTCAAAACCAGGAGAATACGTAAATGACCAAGGGAGATCCAAAAACCAAGTCCTATAACACGCCGAGGTCAAACCAAGAGAAAATGCAGTACAAGGGAAGAGACAAGAGAATAGTCAAACAACAATAACTGAAGTCAAACACAGATGTCACTGTAGCAAACTCACTGAGGTAAATAAGACCAATCACAGCCAACCTGTGGCCAGCAGGATGCCTGTTTAACACCTTAAGGACCCAGCCATTTTTCACCTTAAGGACCAGGCCATTTTTAGCAAATCTGACATGTCTCACTTTATGTGGTGATAACTTTAGAACGCTTTTACTTATCCAGGCCATTCTGAGATTGTTTTCTCGTCACATATTGTACTTCATGACAGTGGTAAATTTGAGTCAAAATATTTCATTCTTATTTATAAAAAAAATACCAAATTTACCAAAAATTTAGAAAAATTTACAAATTTCCAAATGTCAATTTCTCTACTTTTAAAATACATAGTAATACCTCCAAAAATAGTTATGACTTTACATTCCCCATGTGTCTACTTCAGGTTTGGATCACTTTGAAAATTACATTTTATTTTTTTGGGACGTTAGAAGGCTTAGAAATTTAGAAGCAAATCTTGAAATGTTTCACAAAATTTCCAAAACCCACTTTTTAAGGACCAGTTCAGGTTTGAAGTCACTTTGTGAGGCTTCCATCATAGAAACCACCCAAAAATGACCCATTTTAGAAACTACACCCCTCAAGGTATTCAAAACTGATTTTACAAACGTGATTAACCCTTTAGGTGTTGCACAAGAATTAAAGGAAAATGTAGCCAAAATTTCCGAATTTCACTTTTTTGGCAGATTTTCCATATGAATCATTTTATTCTGAGAATAAAGCAAGGGTTAACTGCCAAACAAAACTCATTAATTATTACCCTGTTTCTGTAGTTTACAGAAATGCCCCATTTGTCATCGTAAACTGCTGTACAGGCACACGGCAGGGTGCAGAAGGAAAGGAACGCCAGGGCAGATTTCACTGGAAAAAGTTTAAGTTGCCATGTCACATTTGATGCACCCCTAGAGTAGGAAACTCCAAAAAACTGACCCCATTTTGGAAACTACGGGATAAGTTGGCAGTTTTGTTAGTGCTATTTCAGGGTACATACGATTTTTGGTAGCTCTATATTACACTTTTTGTGAGGCAAGGTAACAAAAACTAGCAGTTTTGGCATTGTTTTTATTTTTTGTTATTTACCACATTCATCTGACAGGTTAGATTGTGTGATATTTTTATAGAGCACGTCGTTACGGACGCGGCAATATCTAATATGTATACTTTTTTTTAATTTATTTTAGTTTTACACAATATTTTTGAAGCACAAAAAAAATCACATTTTAGTGTCTCCATAGTCAGAGAGCTGTAATTTTTTTTATTTTTTGAGCAATTGTCTCTGGTAGGGGCTCATTTTTTGCGAGATGAGATGACGATTAGATTGGTACTATTTTTGGGGGCATACGCTTTTTTGATTGCTTGGTATTACATTTTTTGTGATGAAATATGACAAAAAATGGCTTTTTTTAGACAGTTTTTATCTTTTATTTTTTACAGTGTTCACCTGAGGGGAGAGATCATGCTATATTTTTGTAGAGCAGGTTTTTACGGACGTGGCGATCTCTAACATGTATACTTATTTTTATTTATTTAAGTTTTACACAATAATATCCTTTTTGAAACAAAAAAATCATGTTTTAGTGTCTCCATAGTCAGAGCTGTAGTTTTTTTTTTATTTTTTGGGCGATTGTCTCAGGTAGGGGCTCATTTTTTGCGGGATGAGATGTCGATTAGATTGATACTATTTTGGGGGGCATACACTTTTTTGATCGCTTGGTATTGCAATTTTTGTGATGAAATGTGACAAAAAATGACTTTTTTTTAGACAGTTTTTATTTTTTATTTTTTACGGTGTTGACCGGACGGGCTGGATCATGTGATATTTTAATAAAGCAGGTTTTTACAGACATGGCGATACCTAATATGTATATTTTTTATTTTTTTTTCTATTTTTATGTGTTTCTTTATGGGGAAGGGGCTTTTTTTTATTGAAACTTTATTATTTTTTTTATTTATTTATTTTTTTGTTAAAACACTTTTATTTAACTTTTTTTTAACATTTCACTTATGTCCCAGTAAGGGACTTTAACATTTCAGGGTCTGATCTCTGATTGAATGCAGCACAATACATCTGTATTGTGCTGCATTCAACAGTCAGCGTCTCACACTGTGAGACGCTGACCGTTGCCTGGGAGACCCAGCGCTGTGGCTAGGTCTCCTGGGCTTCCGTAGATGGGAGTCCCGATGCCTCTGGGCAAGGCATCGGGGCTTCCATCTCAACCATCGGGGCCCCCCCACCGCCTCACGGGGACCCAATGGCTTTAAAAAGCTGCCGCAATTGCCTTGTATGCCGCGGTCAGCGTGACCGCGGCATACAAGGAGTTAATCCGCCGGCATCGGTGTAATCACCGGTGCTGGCGGATACAGCAGAGGCCCGGCTGTTAGTATCAGCCAGGCCTCTGCTGCAGATTGCGGCAGCGGGGCAGCAGCAGCACGTTAACCCTAGGACGAGAATGCTCGTCCTAGGGCGTTAAGTAACGCCATATTAGGACGAGCATTCTCGTCCTAGGTCGGGAATGTGTTAAATAGGCTTCCAAGTAGGTCACGTGACAAAGCAGCGTCACGTGACCTAATTCTAATACTGGAACAGCTGAGCGCTGGCTTCCCTGCCTACGCCCAAAGATCCAGGTAGGTCACGTGACGCTAAATAATACACGACTGAGCTCAGAACCCCACCCGCTTGTTGTCTAAGGGGATGTGGAGGACGCTGGCCTCGCTGAGACTAAATGCGTGCTGGGTTCTCCCCACCCCAGTTGTCATGGAGACAAGGACGCAATGTGCGCATCGCGTCCTCTCTCCAGCACAGCAGTGGGAGTCCTGCGGCACTGCACGGAGGAAGCATGCCGCCAGCTCCCCGAGACAAGGTTTTTTTTAACAATTATCTTAATTTTATTCTTTCCTCTTTCCTTGATGTTTTACCATTATTACCATTATACAATGACCAGCAATACTATTATACAGTGGCCAAATATTACCATTGTTCACAGAATAATATTGCAATACAGTTATTTAATGATACTACCATTCAGTGACTCATGAATTCTACCAGTATCTAAATAATACCTTCCCACAATGATGATTAAATGCTGCCATACATTGAATGAATAATATCACCATTAAATGGTGAATAATACCATCATACAGTGATCAACAACATTACACAGTAGTTGAATAATGGTACTATAAGAGTTTCCCAGAGTCAGCTAGCAGGGCACTATTGCCCTAGAAGCAAATAACAGAAACATAGTACATTGCTAATCAACTGCACTCAACAACAAATACATAACCAGCAATGAAATCTTTGTTTCTCTCTTTTCAATTTGGACTAGACTTTTTTTTAATTATTTTCTTTTATTAATTAAATATGATACTTCAGAAAAAGAGATAGAAGTCATAATTAGAGATTATCAAAAAATTGATTCGGACAGTTCGTCGTATTTCCCAAAAAGATTTGATTTCATACGAATTTATTTGTGACGAACCGCGTTAAAAGACAGCTATTTCCTGGCTGCTCTAAGCCTGTATAGTAGTGTAGAACACTGTGCATTGCAGAAACATGCACAGGGAGTTCGCTGTGCAAGTGAAACAGTATTGTGAGTCACTATGACATGCAGATGATAGGCGTTACTGTTAGAATCACTTCACAGTTCACTTATTTCGTCATTTACGGGGCCAAAACTGACCAAATAACTCAACTGTGAACTTGGCCTTACAGGTCAATATTAGCATCAGGAAGAAGCACACTTCTTTTTCACCATCATCAGATGATTCCACATAGATTTCCACAGAACCTGTTCTATTACACTCTAAAACAAGTAGTGCCCCATGATCAAGTCGTGAGTTGGCAACAGCATCGGGAGTCAACACAGTGGACCAGTCATAGAGTGGTGAGGGTAGGAATCTCATAAGAAATCGCATGAGGAATCATATGAGTCGTCAACACAGTGCCCAGTCACAGAGTGGTGAGGGTGGGAATCGCATGAGCAATTACATGAGGAATCACATTAGTCATTAACACAGTGGCCCAGTCACACAGTAGGCCATGCTGATCATCCTCCGGTGGCTTGATGAAAAATCCCCTTACCACCGAATATGGCATTTTCCCCCATCACTCTGTGCTGACTGCCTGCTACCGCTGCCTTTGTGAACCTGTGCACCGCTACTTCTTTCCAGACATGTAGGCTCCTGCCTAACACCCTGCTGACTCACAGCCAAGCTACCAACCTGCTGGCTCAGCCACTGTCTCACACACAAGCTGCCAACCTCTTCTGATGATGTTGATGATGATGAAGCCCCCTCTTCACCTGGCTTCTATCATCAACCACCACTGTCTGCATGTCACTGATTCACCCTCACCAGTCTCAGGGACACATGCGTGAGCACTTGCAACACCAGCTCCCACACGACTATCATCATCGCTACTTGCCTGCCAATAGAGCAGTGAATCTCTCCTCCTCACCTGTCTGTCTGACATACTGTACTGTAACATTAACTGCAAGGGTCAAAGTGCTATAGTATCAGGCCACAACTACTGACTGACGCATGAAATTAAAGGGAGCCTGTCACCTCAGTTTCACCTATATAACTAACATACTAACATCAGTCCCCCACAGAAGATTGCAGACACATCCCAGACATCCCTATGTGCACTGTGTCTGTATTCCATGTCCAGAAAAAGCACTTTTATTCTGCAGGAAAACAGCTCCCAAGTGCTTTCTGCTACCAATCCCAAGATATGAGCAGTTAAAGCAGTTCTCCCCTCTTCAGTCTGGTTTGCTTTGAGCACTTGTAGCAGCAGAGCCAAGCACTTGGGAGATGTTTTCCTGCAGAATAAAAGTGCTTTTACTGGACATGTAATACAGACACAAAGTGCAAACAGGTATGTCTGGGATGTGTATGTAATCTTCTGTGGGGCAGTGCTGCTAGTTATATAGGTGAAAATGAGGTGAAAGACTCCCTTTAAGCATAAAATAATTTGAACACCCTAAAATGTGTAGTATCAAACCAGGTTTCATTTTTCTGGCTGTCCTTTAGCTACTGGGGACCCACATGGACAAAGTTCCATGGAGGAGGAGCTGGAAGAGCTACCACTGGAAGATCAGGATGAAGAGGAGTCAGTGGAGGAGAGATGATGACAATAGTGCTGCACATGATGACCAATCATCTAATGGGGGGGCGAAGCCAGAAAGAACATCATACTTGGTCGTGCTGGCCAGAATGGCAAGCACTATGCTTGACAGGCATATTTTTTACATCAAGCAGTCTGATGATTACTGGATCATGCTTTTAAACCTTCGCTATCAAAACTACATGGAAGAATATTTTCCTCTAGTGAAAAGGAAGGCCAAATTAGTCAGGAAACACTGTATACGCAGGAAACTCTGTTCTCTCTTTCCCAGCCACCAGAGTCATCTCAGAGAGGGTTATCAGTAGAGATGAGCTAATCGAATCCCACAAAGTGGAATTCGATCCAAATTTCAGGATAAATTCGATTCGCCTAGAAGCTGAATTTCCTTGTGCTTCGTGTTGGCGAATCGATTTATCCTGAAATAGTGTAAAAAACAAAAAAATCCATACTTACCTCGTCCATTTGCTCGCGACGGACCGCCAGCCGCCATCTCGATTGACGATCTCGGGCAAAATCCCACGCGTTGTGACGTATGAGTCACCATGGCGGCCGGTGCAATGACGTAATCTTGCGCCGCGCCAGATTTCGCTCCAGATTTTCAAGCAAGATGGTGGCGGCCGGACCATTGCGAGCAAATGGAGGAGGTAAGTTTGATTTAATGTATTTTTTTAATGTTTATTTTACATTGTTTACACTAAGACGCCGCAATCATGTATGAGCACGGCATCTGAGGGGTACAATGACGGGGGCGGTGCTATCTAATTTTTTTGTAAAATTCGGCGAATCAGCCGAATCAAATTTTCAAGAAATTTGCTCATCCCTAGTTATTAGCATGGCAGGGGACATTGTAACAATTAAATGGACAAAGTTGTCCTCCAACAGTATACAAAACATTTTGTCAAAATGAACAAGATATGCTGTTGCTGATGGTGCCTCATCATGCCACTGCCACTGTCTGTATGCCTACCATCACCTTGGGCCCCAAAATGAATCTGTACACCGGTACGCCAATGATATGTATTAGAAAAATTAGTTATAAGGCATTTAGAGTAGGTTTTAATAAACTTTATTTGAAAGTTTAGGTGCATTTTAAGGAAATATGTTATTAAAAAGTGTATCAATGTTTTGCTATATTAATAGAACTAAAAATGAAAGTGCACTCTATGTATGTCATGCCCTATAAATCATTTATGGTAAACAGGCGGAAAGGTTATGGCTATATTCTGAACTTTATCTCTAGTTATTATATTTTTGCAAAGTATTTTCTTTAATAAAGTGAAATGTCAAAGAGTTCAATAGGAAAGAACTTCAGTGACTGGCAAATTAAGTTCATGTAAATTGTGATATTTATTAGCCTTCAAATTTGCACTTTGAAAACAGATATTTCACCCCCCTGCCTAACAATTTTGAATTTATTTTTATGTACAATTGGCTGCATGGAAACATTTAGGAAAAGGAGACAATATGATAGGCTGGAAACTATGCTATTTCCAATGTATCTGTACCTCATATGCCTGGTTATAATTACAATATATGATTGCAAAATACTATGGAAGATATTTCTCAATAACACAAACAAAGAATTGTATATTTTTGGATCAGCTCCCAATTTAAAGGGAACTGAATATTCTACAAACAATAATTAATTTTATTTTATTTATTTTACTCACTTATATAGCACTAACATATAATTAAGGGCTCATGCACATGACCGTATGTATTTTGTGGTCCGGAAAAAATATGGATGACGTCCGTGTGCATTATGTATTTTTTGGAACGGAACAGTTGGCCCCTAAAAGAACGGTACTATCCTTGTCCATAATGCGGACAATAATAGGACATGTTCTTTTTTTTGCAGAGCGGAAACACGGACATACGGAAACGGAATGCACACAGAATACCTTCCGTTTATTTAGTGAACCCAGTAAAATGAATGGTTCCGTATATTGTCCGAAAAAAATGGAACGGTCATGGAAAGAAAATGCGTTCATGTGTATGAGCCCTAAGGTACATTACACCTTTGGACGTTGTAGGTACCTAGGTAATATAGTACCAGCAAAGTGAATGAGATTTACAATGACAACACTTTACATACAGACATACAGACCTGCCATGCTGATGTTAACCCCTTTAGCCACAATGGTGTACCTGTACATCATATTCTTTCTTTTAATTGTCTTTTTGTATGTCCAAGGTATATTTTGTTACAGGGGCATTTAATCATGTATATTACCCCCCCCCCCCCCCCCGACTATGGCACGTAATATGTTCCTTGATTTCATATTTATGTGAGCCATCACCATTGGTTATTTCTATTTGCTTTTTATTATTCAAGGATTTTTTACATCCCATACACTGCTTGCAAGAAAAGAAGCCCTTCAGTGCGTTATCCTTTCTTTTATTGTTATTATTATTCATAATCGCACATGCACTCATGGATGTTATTATATTGCATTTTTTACCTTCCGATATATAAATCTTGGGTTATCCATAATATAGGGCCCTAATAATTTATCTTCCTTTAGGGCCCCCCAATGTCTACTAATAATCCGCCTAAACTGTTTGGCTATTATATAGTAAAATTATGGGGGGAAATCACTTCATTTATTTTCCTATCTTTTTGTTGTTTTTCTTTTTGTTCCTCTCTTTTCTTATTATTCACTCTATCCTCCAATAAGGTTTGTCTATCTATTTGTCCCACTTTTATTTTTTGTTCAATTAATTTTTCTTTATTATACCCCCTCGACTCAAATCTTTTTTGTGTATCCTCCGCTTCTTTAGTTTATTCTTCTATTCGGGTGCAATTTTTCTTAATCTGTTTTAATTGTATCTGTTTGTGCTGAGCTTCTCCTCTCCACCCCTCCTACTAAAAGGAGAATCCAGAGATATCCACCTTCTTCTCCTACTCAGCTCCTCTTACATGAGCTCTCCCTTGCCCTGTGCTATATCGCTCAGGGAAAGGGCTTTTTTATTTTTATTCACACACTGCTAGGAGGAGGCATCTTTAGCACTGCCCTAGCTATTTTACAGGAGTCTGTGTTATAAAGGGAGAAACTCCCAAAAAGTAAATAATCACTGCAGCACTCCATCAATCTGCGCTTTATGGCAGAGTGGCCAGAGCAAAGTCTGTCCTCAGTAAAAAGCCACATGAGAGCTAGTGTTGAATGAATCAAAGTAAAATGAATTGATTTCAATCAGAATTTCAGGAAAAATTAAATTTGGCACAAAGCCGAATTTCCCAGCACTTCATGATAGTGAATCTAATTTTCCTGAAATGGCAGAAAAAAATAACATACTCACCTCATCCATTTGCTCATGAAGAGGCAGCCGTGGTCATCTTGCCATCTTGATTGAAGAAACCACACAAAATTATTTGATGATGTAAAAAAGTAATTTTTAACAAATCAAATTTATTTGTGAAATTCGATGAAGCAGCCAAAATACATTTTTGATAGCTTCACTGAGAACCAAGATTCTCTGATCCAATGAGACAAAAATTGACCTTTTTGGCCTGAATACCAAGCATCGTGTATGGAGGTTACCAGGCACTGCTCATGACCTGCCACATACTATCCCTACAGTGAACCATGTTGGTGGCAGCATCATGCTGTCGGGATGTTTTTTAGTGTCTGGGGCAGAAAGATTGTTCAGTTTTTAGGGAATGCTAAATAGAGCAAGGTACAGCTATAGTCTTGATGAAAACCTTAATTTCAATGCTATGGACCTCAGATGGGGTTTACCCTCCAACAAGACAATGACCCTAAGCACAGAGCCAAGACAATACAGGAGTGACTTAAGATATCTATCACCTGTGAATGTCCTTGAGTTGCCCAGCCAGATTTTTGACTTGAACCCAATTGAACATCTCTGGAGAGAACTTGAAATGGCTGTCTATGGATGGTTGTCAAAGATGCTTCAACTAAGTACTGAGTAAAGGGTCTGAATACTTATAATACTATATCAATGCAAGATTTTAGTTTTTCCTTTTAAATAAATACATTTTCAATAAAATTCTGTTTTCACCTTGAGAATATGGAGTGCAGAATGATTGGGAAAAAATAGATTTGTAAAATGTAACACAATGTGAAAAAAGTGAATGGGTTTACTTTCCAAATATATTGTATATAGTAAATTCATACAAAAGTGCTACCATATTTTTCGCCCTGCAAGAGGCACTTTTTTCCCCACTAATGTGTGGGGGGGGGGAGTGTCAATATGTCTTATGGGGCAAATATTAATGAGCACTTCTATTATGGGAGCGCTCATTAGTAGAGGAGGATTGGAAAGCGTTAAATGCAGCGCTCCCTGGGCTCTGTACTCACCACTTCCTGGTCCATTAGTTGGAGGATGTCAGAGCACAGCAGGAAGAAGAAAGCTCTATCTTACGAGCCGTGACGTCCGGAGCAGGAGAGGACTTTTTATATTTTTATTTGCTCTGGGCATGGGTTCTGATCTCAGCTCTGGAGATCATTCACATTCAGGGTCTGATCTGAGGTCTGAATGAGGGGTTTATTCATATTGAGGCTCTTATTTGAGGTCTAGGGGTCATTCAAATTTGGAGTCTGATATGAGGTTTGAATGAGGGGGTCATTCACATTGGGGTTCTGATCTGAGGTTTGATTGGGGGTCATTCACATTGAGGTCTGAGCTGAGGTCTTGAGGCTCTGATCTGAGGTCTGATTTAGGGTCTTATTAACATGGGGGTCTGAGCTGAGGTCTGATTGAGCATCTTATTAACATTTGGGGTCTAATTGGGGCTCCAAGCTGAGGTCTGATTAACATTGGGTGTCAGATTGGTGTTCTGATTTGAGATGTACTGTAATGAAAAAAATATTTTTTTCTTATTCTCCTCCTCTAAAAGCTTGTCTTATAGGGTTAAAATACAGTACTTAATTGCTAAGGAAATGGCATCAAATGTAAATAGAATAAAAAGAAATTTGTCTGTGTTCATTGTCCAACTACAAACCAAGCAAAGCTACATTTATCACCTGGCTAATAAGAGGCATTTGTCATGATTTTCTTTGTAAGTAACGTCAGGCAGCTACTATTTAAAGAACTTTAAATATAAATTTTAATAATATCTCAGTTTTAGAATCCACTGAGTCATAAGAAATGTGTCATCGTATTTTTATTCAGCATAATTAGCTGTATTTAATGAGTTTAATGGATACATGACAGATTTCATTTTCTCTTAACAGCATCTTAAATAAATGTAAAAGAACTGAAATTGTAACAAAGATTATCCTTCACTTTCAGTCAGAAATATATTTTGCAAAAAGAAAAAAGGCATTTATGGGTGCCCATAGACCTTCAATAGCAGTTGGTTTAATGCTTGTTTAGCGGATGGCTATCTGCTCTGACTCCTACATACAAATGAAAACTTGGTTTGGCGAAGCATGCAAGCCTCTGGTGTCAGCCCATTTCTTGGAAGAACAAAAAGATCTCTTCAATTTGCTTGATCCTTCTCTCCCATGACATCATCTGTCTGGGAAGAGTCGGAAGCTTCCCATAAAATTGATGAGTTCCTAATCAGATCTGAGATTAAATTATTTTCATACAATTGACTTGTGACAATTGACACCGTTTATCATTTAGTAGGTTTAAACTACAAATAAGAACATTATTAACAAAGGAATAAATAGCGGGGGGCTAGAAACAGCCGGTTTATGCCTATTTATAAATATTAATTGTTAATATCACACATTATATTAATAATTAATATTCCCTTTAACATTGGCGAGCCAGCCCAAACTGTTTGTGGATCATTTTTTGTGCATCCTATCCGCAATTGTGTTATTACGTGAACTAAGATAGGCGGGAAGGAGTGGACAAATAGCAGAGGGACACTCTGCAGTGTCATGCTATATTGTGCTCCTCGACCTTGAAGTTTGGATGGATAACACAGGTGTGGGTGGAAGTTTGAGCAGAATACATCCACAAACAGCAAACCTGAGAATCTTCTGATGTTTAACGTTTTTGTGATTCCCTTGCACGGTTAATCAGCGAGAGTTATCTCAAGTTCGGGTGGATCCAAGGAGTCAGGAAAAAAGTCATTTCAGAGAAGCTTCTTCCAAGCAAGGCAGACATTCGAAGGAGTCCGGCTGGTCGGGAAAAAGGCGTTGTACGCAGGAACAGACGACTCCAAGCAGGATGGCCACCAAACGAGTGAGTATGACCGCTACGCTGCAACACCTCAGTAAACACAGCACATTTAAACCCATCATCTCCACCTCTTACAACTCCACAGAAATGTTGTGGTCCGATTTGTTAGCACAAGCTTGTAGTTATGATAAGCTTTGTGTTAACAAACGGACGGTATTAAACAAGGCAACGAAACAGCTTCAAATGCTAGCCAAACTTGTACACACATTTGAGGATGGCATTTGGAGGCCGGAGCATGTTGCACTGGTTTCTTAACGGAGACATTTCCTCCGACCATTCATTGCGAGTGCTGTGCCAGTAATTTGAAGCAGATTTCGGCATTGCAGGCACAGCTGGCAGTGAATGTGATACGCAGGTGGCTAAAATAGAGTCACAGTTGGTAGAGTTGCAGAGGCAAAAGGAGGAACTTGATGCTAGGTTGACTCAGTTGACAGGCTGGCTCTACTGACGTGAGTCTAGCCAAATTTAATGACAAGGTTGCTGCTAGGTCTCGATTGATGTCTGGCATGCAACACGTCATCAATAATTTTTCAAAGTTGGTGCCGGCCCTTTCTTTTTCCTTAAAGTCAGGGCCAGAATCTCCAACAATTTTTCCCTGTCCAGGGCAAAAAGGGGGAGAGATATCTGTAACAGGCCAAATCTCCAAAAATGTGAGCCTGTCCAGATGATAAAAAAGAATGCAATGATTTCTTGTAAAAGAAATATTGTAAAGAGTGCGTCCCTGAGAATGGAACAGTATAGGAGAAGGGAGCACGACTGCAGTGTGGACAGACCTAAGCCATGAAGGGCAGACATCAGATGTTATGCATGTGCTAGCTTAGGTCATATAGCGAAACACTGCAGGACAGGTAAGTACAGGACAGGAGGTCAAATTAGGTGTTAGGTGTGGGAATAAAGGACACATTGCAAGGAATTGCCCTTGCGCAAGCAATTGCAGTGAGTCCAATAGAAAAATCCCCTTAACAAATTGTACAGCGGGGCCTAGCCAGGTTGGCCATAAAGGCGTTACTACTCAGCGGCATAAACCTCATCAGGTGCTGAGGGGTCAAATTGGCCAATCTAGGCTAGAGAATGTTTGACACCCCTGTACCATTTGTGACACCGTTTGTTCCCTATGTATGTCTATGTCCTGTGTTTTTGTTACCTGTTTGCATGTTTTTATGTTGATGGCGGCTGTCCTTGTTTACAAGTGTGTTTTGTTTTGCTGATTTTTGTAGTTTGCATTCCCCGCTGTGAGTCGCAGTTGTCCGGCGCGGCTGTTTGTGGTTTATTCTGGTGTCTATTTGGGTAGAGCTGTGCTATACTGTGGACTGAGGAAGGTGTTGGTTTGCGGACAGGTAACATCAGTACACGGTGCAGTGTGATGTTATTCTGTGCAGCCAAGGTCTCAGATCCGGACAGGTAGCACTGTTCTGCTCAAGGGTTTCAGTAGGGCTGTGTTATACTGTGGACCAGGGCAGGAAGTGGGTTGCGGACAGGCAACATTGGCACACGGTTCAGTAATGTTGCACTGTGCACTCACTTACTGGTCCGGACAGGTAACACAGCTCTGATTGAGGTTAGACACGGAGTGGTTGACAGCGGGGTGCGGCTTGTATTTTTGTGTTGTGGAGTTCTGAAGAGCCAAGGCAAGATTTATGCCATGGATTCTGCTGACCTCCACAACACAGGTTAACAGGGGGAAATCAGACTGGGAACACATGAGTAGGACAGGAATGCCGGGCCATCAAGAAAAAGATGATGCTTCGTCCACAGCTCCCCTCGGATATCCTAACCTATTGGGGTGGCCATCCTTATCTGTTGGTGCAGAGGGGGTGTGCAGCAGATGATGGGATCCTCTGAAGGTTGGGTGTTCTTACACCACTGTTGGGATAATGAGGGCTCCTGTTATATGAAGGTCAGCCCAATACCTTTCTCCACATTTGGTTTAAGGGTATTGGTGCTGGGGATAGTTTGTAACTAATTGCACCATGAGGGGAGAAATCCCTGCGGAGCGCTGAGTATTTTCTTCTATCCTAGGAAGAATACCATAGAACAGAAAGGAAGAACCCATATGACAACAAAGAAGACACTGGATATCCACCCGGACCCTCTCGTGTGGCTACAGTGGATCCCACACAGTCATGGAAGTCAACACAAGCAACTCCTGTTTGACTCCAGAGAAGAAGAGTCTTCAAGAGGTGGAGAACTACGGAGTTTCCCCATCCTTTTAAGAAAGACTCGTAGGTGCCCTGGTTGGAGAGCTTGTTCGGCCACAGTCCCAAGGTCACGTCATTTCTCCCTAAATCTTTTTGATACATCTGGTGATGGTTCTTCTGGTTCTACATGGAACTGTGCAAGAGACTTGTGGACAATCACCCCAGAACCAGATAGAACATCACGAAGATAACTGGACAAGATGGCTCAGGATGTAAATCTGGTGAAATCCTGAAGCCAGGGACTTCATTTGGTTTCTTATGAGGGTTCAGGATGTAGTACCAACGCCATCCTGAAACCCCATAGTATTGCATATTTGTTGGTTGTTTTCTATTGTTGGCTGGGGGTGGGACAACATGGATTTTGATGAGTGAATGGGGATAAGAGTAGGGTAATATAGGAATAGTTCCCCTTACTTCCTGAATGTAGTTGTCACTTTAACCCTGGTGGTGATGTTCATAAGGGATGGAGTGAATGTTAGTAGTGTGGTGTTCTTTTCCCACAGTTAGAATTTAGGTACTCTGAATCACATCTTACACAAAAATTCTGATCTGCCTTGTAAAGATCTACGAATCTATCCATGGGAGAACCTCCTCAATGACAAAGTCTTCAATCAAGATGAAAGAAGTGTCGGGAGAATGTCTGAAAGGAGGCCATTCCACAATTGCTACATGGTTTGACCTAGAAGATTGAGAGTGAAGCCATCCCAGAGTCTGAAGACGACAGTGGGAGCAGCGGGATACTTGAAGACCGACACTACAAGAAGATTGAGATTGAAGCCATGTGAGAGTCTGACCAATAAAAGACGACAGTGGGAGGAGCTGCATGCTTGAAGACAGTCACTAGTGAAGCCATCCCAGAAGTCTGACCAGTAGATGATGACGGTGGGAGAAGCTAAAGATATAGGTGATGATGGTTTATCCTGTGGATGGAGACGTTGGGTTACGGTGAAGGGCAGGGAAGAGGTCATAGCCACGAGGGGTGATGTCTGGGTACCTAAGGACTGGATTATACTTCAGCCCATCCTGAACTGTTACAAACAGTGAGTGGAGTTGAGGAGGCAAATACATCCCAACATTTCCCTTCAACTTTATTGTTGTATTTTACGACAACAGGGGGATTGTAGAGGGAAACATATTAAATATTCCCTAGATTCAATTCCCTAACAATGTTTATCAACTGTTCATGCCAAGGGTTGCTATGAACATGGATGTTGGTAGCCTGCAGGCCATGGCTTGCATTGTGAAGGTTTATAACATCTGATCGGTATCTAGTCCCCTTTTGTGCAGACCCCAAACAAGCAGTTGCTGACATGCTAAACCTGTTTTTATAGCATGGGCTACCACACCTCTGCCCCGTGGCCAGACACCTTCACCCCCTACTTATGAGGGATAAATAGTCCAGCATTTGGGGATTAGAGAAAGCTTATCATGAGCACAAGCAGGAGAGGTTTTCACCACCAGAAGCAGAGGGAGAACTCATCGGCACAGAGGGAACATGCGTAGATCCAAGCAGCCCTGCAGACCTCCCCTGGAACCAACAGCAACCTGCAAGAGATGAGCTGGCTTAGTACCATTAACCCCTGTAACCCTATGCTAACCCTTTCTCCCTAATTGTTCCCAAACCCCTGCATTATCCCTGGACCCCTGCTCCCTAACCTCTGTCATTAACCCTTTCCCTGCCAGTCTTGGGAGGGTGCCAGCATTATCCACTGTTAACCCTTTCCCTGCCAGACATCTAGAGATTAGGCTTGGGAGGGTGCTGCCTTTGATGTAATTTAAGTATTTCTGTGCGAATGTATGTTTAGATAGTTTGTGGGTGGAATTACGTGGGACTGTGTAGTGTAGGTAGGTTGTATTACTGTATTGTTGTGTGCGGATATATATATATATATATATATATATATATATATATATCTCTATATATCTATATATATATATATATATATATATATATATATATATCTCTCTCTCTATATATATATATATATATATATATATTTATAAGACGTTGCTATAAATATATATATATATATATATATAGTTGAAATAATTAGGCTGTAGACATGTATTTGTCACGGACATTCCTATGACAGATAACAGGAGGTCTGTCAGATTGGCAACACGTGGTGTAATCTGACATGTTTTCCCTTTTTGTTGTTGGCTTTTACCAAACCCTTTTCGCTCAGGTATTCCTGGTGTGGTAATTGACCCTCCCCTATTTGTTTCTTCTTCTCCCACTATTTCTTGCGGTTTATAGCTTCTGTGTTGTGGTGGTGAGCAGCAGTTTGGTTTCAGCTGAGATCCTGGAGCCTCCATTTCTTCATTGAAAGATACGTTTCCTTTTCCCTTCTGTTGTTTTGTTATTAGGCCTTAGGGAGACTCCTGTTCGTCCTTCCTTTTGGAGGAACAGGTAGACTCATTCCTGTTATTAGTTTCCAGGTTCCTATAGGGTCAGTTCGGCGTTTAGGTTCCTGTGAATGAACTTGCCTACCTTTGAGGCCTGTTCATACTGGTAGATAGACAGGATTTGAGCTAGGGTTTCCTGTAGGAGGTGTCCATCTTCCTTCCTTAGTTTCTAGGCCTTATCTCCTTTCCCTCCTACGCTCGGTTTGCCACCCCCTCAAACCTGTGCGTGACAGTATTATTGTATAATAAATATTTTATTATTTAAGTACGATTTACAGTGTCTTTCCATAGATTGCTGCCATAATACAGCATAGTCAAGCACACATAGTGCAGGGAATAGAGTGTAATAAAGGGCCAAATAGGTGGAGTTAGCAACAGCCGGATTACGCCTATTTATGTATATTAATTGTTAATATCACACAAAAGATTAATAATCAATATACCCTTTAACAATTGATATTGACATGAGTTAAAAACATAATTGGTAACTTTTAGAGATGAGCGAGTAGTGTTCGATCGAGCCGGTATTCGATCGAATACTACTCTATTCGGCATACTCGATTTTGATCGAGTATAACGGCGATGGCGAATTAGAATTCGTTTCCCCTCCCACCTTCCCTGGCGCTCTTTTTCCACCAATCACCATGCAGGGGGGGTATGACAGGCCCGCGGAGCACGCTGGCAGCGCGAAAACGGCGTCTACATGGATTGGCTGGAAAAACCACGTGACCTTGAATATTAATAACTCAGGTCTTCCTGCTCGTTCGCATATGCTGCGTGAACTTAGTCAGGGACAGAGGCTGGAGAAGGGAGAGATAGGTTTTAGCTGTTGGACAGGCAGGAGCGTGATTAAAAGCCCTTATCAGGGCTACTATAGTGCAGTACAGTGATAGCTTTACTACTATATACACTCTGCAGAGAACGGCTGCTGTATTCAGGGATAGCTGCTGGAGTAGGGACAGAGAGAGGCATTAGTGGTGTATTAGGTGCTCTGCTACATACCAAACTATATTTGGCACTACTGTTCTGCGTTCTTTTTGGCTGCAAAACCCTGTTATATACCTAGTGTGTATATGCACCATCTGATGTTTTGGCAGTATACGGCTGTGTACATTTTTTTTTTTTAAATACAGTTTCTTTGGCTCTAGTGTTCTGGGTTCTGTGTGCCTGCAATACCCTTTTTGTATACCAGGTGTAAATACCCACCGTCTGACCTGTTAGTACACGGCTGTGTACTCAGACATATTTAAAAAAAAGTCCTGTTATTTGGCACCCGTATTGTGCGTTCTGCGTGCCTGCAAAACTCTTTTATATACGTGCTGTTAATACCCACCATCTGACCTGTTAGTACACGGCTGTGTAATCAGACATATTTAAAAAAAAGGCCTTTTATTTGGCACCTGTATTGTGCGTTCTGCGTGCCTGCAAAACTCTTTTATATACGTGGTGTTAATACACACTGTCTGACCTTGTAGTACACGGCTGTGTACCTAGAAATATTAAAAAAAGTCCTTTTATTTGGCACCTGTATTGTGCGTTCTGAGTGCCTGCAAAACTCTTTTATATACGTGCTGTTAATACCCACCGTCTGACCTGTTAGTACACGGCTGTGTAATCAGACATATTTAAAAAAAAGGCCTTTTATTTGGCACCTGTATTGTGCGTTCTGCGTGCCTGCAAAACTCTTTTATATACGTGGTGTTAATACACACCGTCTGACCTTGTAGTACACGGCTGTGTACCTAGAAATATTAAAAAAAAGTCCTTTTATTTGGCACCTGTATTGTGCGTTCTGAGTGCCTGCAAAACTCTTTTATATACGTGCTGTTAATACCCACCGTCTGACCTGTTAGTACACGGCTGTGTAATCAGACATATTTAAAAAAAAAGGCCTTTTATTTGGCACCTGTATTGTGCGTTCTGCGTGCCTGCAAAACTCTTTTATATACGTTGTGTTAATACACACCGTCTGACCTGGTAGTACACGGCTGTGTACCTAGAAATATAAAAAAAAAAAAGTCCTTTTATTTGGCACCTGTATTGTGCGTTCTGCGTACCTGCAAAACTCTTTTATATACGTGGTGTTAATACACACCGTCTGACCTTGTAGTACACGGCTGTGTACCTAGAAATATTAAAAAAAAGTCCTTTTATTTGGCACCTGTACTGTGCGTTCTGCGTGCCTGCAAAACTCTTTTATATACGTGCTGTTAATACCCACCGTCTGACCTGTTAGTACACGGCTGTGTAATCAGACATATTTAAAAAAAAGTCCTGTTATTTGGCACCTGTACTGTGCGTTCTGCGTGCCTGCAAAACTCTTTTATATATGTGCTGTTAATACCCACCGTCTGACCTGTTAGTACACGGCTGTGTAATCAGACATATTAAAAAAAAAGTCCTGTTATTTGGCACCTGTACTGTGCGTTCTGCGTGCCTGCAAAACTCTTTTATATACGTGGTGTTAATACACACCGTCTGACCTGGTAGTACACGGCTGTGTACCTAGAAATATTAAAAAAAAAGTCCTTTTATTTGGCACCTGTATTGTGCGTTCTGCGTGCCTGCAAAACTCTTTTATATACGTGCTGTTAATACCCACCGTCTGACCTGTTAGTACACGGCTGTGTAATCAGACATATTTAAAAAAAAGTCCTGTTATTTGGCACCTGTACTGTGCGTTCTGCGTGCCTGCAAAACTCTTTTATATACGTGCTGTTAATACCCACCGTCTGATCTGTTAGCACACGGCTGTGTAATCAGACATATTTAAAAAAAAGTCCTTTTATTTGGCACCTATACTGTGCGTTCTGCGTGCCTGCAAAACTCTTTTATATACGTGGTGTTAATACACACCGTCTGACCTTGTAGTACACGGCTGTGTACCTAGAAATATAAAAAAAAAGGCCTTTTATTTGGCACCTGTATTGTGCGTTCTGCGTGCCTGCAAAACTCTTTTATATACGTGGTGTTAATACACACCGTCTGACCTTGTAGTACACGGCTGTGTACCTAGAAATATTTAAAAAAAAGTCCTTTTAATTGGCACCTGTACTGTGCGTTCTGCGTGCCTGCAAAACTCTTTTATATACGTGCTGTTAATACCCACCGTCTGACCTGTTAGTACACGGCTGTGTAATCAGACATATTTTAAAAAAAAGTCCTTTTATTTGGCACCTGTATTGTGCGTTCTGCGTGCCTGCAAAACTCTTTTATATACGTGGTGTTAATACACACCGTCTGACCTGGTAGTATACGGCTGTCTACGCCAAATATTGTAACCAAAAAAAAAAAATGCGGAGGACTAGCGGAATCGGACGTGGACGTGGACGAGGACGGGGGCGCGGAAATGCTGTTGGGGGCCTTGTTGAAGCCAGTGGGGATACAATGCGTGCTGGTGAGGGGCAGCCAGGATTCCGCTCATCCAGAATCCCTGCCTTTATGGG
The DNA here is from genome assembly GCA_900303285.1 of Rhinella marina. NCBI lineage: Eukaryota > Metazoa > Chordata > Amphibia > Anura > Bufonidae > Rhinella > Rhinella marina. Next base: position 29,706 of record ONZH01024936.1, read on the forward strand.
ACAGTTAAGCAGGGGGCGGGTTACACCGCTGTTGAGACCTGAGCAGTGTGAACAGGTGGTGCAATGGATAGCCGATAGCGCTTCCACACAGTTGTCCACCAGCCAGTCATCCACACAGTCTCACTCTGACCCTCCTTCCTCCACACCTGGCCAACAGAGTCATCCCACCCTTGACCCCTCCCAGGAGCTCTTTTCGGGTCCTTTTTCAGAAGTGCCGGAAGAATCCCTGGAGCTACCAGAGGAATTTGTTTGTAGTGATGCCCAACCACTTGAGTATTCGCCATCTCCTGCTGATGTGGACCCTGAACCAGCATCTGTTATCATGAGCGATGATGATGATGAGACGCAGTTGCCATCAAGGGAGGCTGTTGGAATGTCCAGTGGGCAGGAGGAGGAGCAGAGTGAGGAAGTGGAAGAGGAGGTGGTGGATGACGAAATGACCGACCCCACTTGGCCAGGGGTGATGTCCAGCAGGGAAAGCAGTGGAGAGGTGGTGGTCTGCGCAGCACCGAAAAAGGCAGCAAGAGGCAGAGGGATGTCCAGAGGCAGAGGGATGTCCAGAGGCAGAGGGATGTCCAGAGGCAGAGGACAGTCCAGACAGAGAAGTGAGGCCACAGCCAGCAGGGCCGAAGCTGTTCCCGGCAGCAGGCAGTCGCGCGAAGCTCCCCCATCGAGGCCTCGTACTTCTGTGGTGTGGAGATTTTTTAATGTTTGTGCGGATGACAAACTGAGCGCGGTTTGCACACTCTGCCACTCAAAACTGAGTAGGGGCTCTGAGAAGAGCAATATGACCACCTCAGGCATGCGGCGTCACTTGGAAGTCAAGCACTGGGCTGAGTGGGAGAGAGCAAACGCAATACAACCTGCGCGCGGTCTTGCTGCCACTGCCTCTTCCCCTTTGTTGTGTGCTGCCACTGCGGTCCAGACCTCCAGCCAGGACACCGCCACATCTGCCTCTGCCTCGGCTACTTTGGGGCCTTCTCCTTCAGCCTCCCCTTCCCCCGCCTCTTCGCCTGCACCTTCACACTCCTCGTCCCAACAACTGTCCATCTCGCAGGCGTTCGACCGCAGGCGGAAGTACGCCTCGAGTCACCCCCAAGCCCAAGCCTTAAACTGCCACATCTCCAAACTGCTGGCCCTGGAGATGTTGCCGTTTAGGCTTGTGGAGACGCAGGCCTTCCGCGACCTGATGGCGGCTGCCGCACCTCGCTATTCCGTCCCCAGCCGCCACTACTTTTCCCGGAGTGCCGTCCCCGCCCTGCACCAGCACGTGTCGCGTAACATCAGGCGGGCCCTGAGGTACGCAGTCAGCGCAAAGGTCCACTTGACCACCGACTCGTGGACAAGCACTTGTGGCCAGGGACGATACATCTCTTTGACGGCACACTGGGTGAATGTTGTGGAAGCGGGGACGGGGTCGCAAAGAGAGACGGCCTACCTACCACCCCCGCCCAAGATTGCCAGCAGGGGTTTTGATAAACCCCCCTCCTCTTCCTCCTCCTCCTCTGCCTTAACATCGCCCTCAGCCGCTAGCTGGAAGCGTTGCAGCACTGGCGCGGGGAGACGTCAGCAGGCGGTGCTTAAGCTCATCAGCTTGGGCGACAGGAAGCACAGCGCCCCAGAGGTGAGGGACGCCATATTGCAGCAGACGGAGATATGGCTGTCGCCGCTGCAGCTAGGACCAGGCATGGTCGTGTGCGATAACGGCCGTAACCTGGTGGCGGCTCTGGAGCTTGCCGAACTCAATCACGTACCATGCCTGGCCCACGTTTTTAATCTGGTAGTCCAAAAATTTCTAAAGACTTACCCCAACCTGGCAGAGCTACTGGTGAAAGTGCGGCGCTTGTGCGCTCACTTTCGGAAGTCAACTGTAGCTGCTGCTAGCTTAAAAAAACTCCAGCAACGCCTCCATTTGCCTGAACATCGGCTGTTGTGCGACCTGCCCACTCGCTGGAATTCCACCTATTCCATGTTGGCCAGGGTGTGTGAGCAGCAGAGAGCATTGATGGAGTACCAGATTATGAATCCACGCGTGCCTCCAACTCAGCTCCCTCAGTTTGCCAACCACGAGTGGCCATGGATGGCAGACATATGCGATGTACTGCGTATCTTTGAGGAGTCCACCAAGAAGGTCAGCAGCGAGGACGCTATAGTGAGAGTAACCATCCCGCTCCTATGCGTCCTTAAAGAATCGCTCATCGCAATAAGGGAGAACGCATTGCACGCAGAGGAGACGGGGGTAGGAGGAGACGCAACGGAGCTACACAGTCAGACCACACTTTTGTCTGCTTCTCGGTGGCAGTTGCAGGAGGAGGAGGAGGATGAGGAGGAGGAGGACGACGTGGAGGTGGCTGTGGAAGAGGAGGAGGATGCTGGCGGCGAGGGTAGCAGTCAGGCTGTGTGCGTCCCATTGGTTCAGCGCGGATGGGGCGGAGAGGAGGCGGAAGAGGAAGAGGAGGAAATGGCAAGTGATCCTTCTGGTGGGGGCAGTGACGTCGTGCCTATTCAGAGTCTGGCACACATGGCTGACTTCATGCTGGGCTGCTTTTCCCGGGACACACGTGTTGTCCGGATAGTGGAGAACAAACTGTACTGGGTCTTCGCACTCCTGGACCCCCGGTATAAAGATAACGTCTCCTCTTTTATTCCGGTAGAGGAGAGGACGAATCGATTGCTGGAATACCAGAGGGAACTCGTGCAGAACATGATGGAGATTTTCCCACCCACCATCGCTGGCGGTAGAGAGGAGAGGGTCTCCCAGAGTCCCACAACATCCATCAGGCCCACAGCCACCAGGGGAACACTCTCCAAGGTGTGGGACACGTTCATGGCACCCCCTCGTGCAACCTCCATCACTGCGGGGCCCGCTATCAGCAGGAGGGACAAGTATCGGCGGATGTTGCGGGAGTACCTGGCAGTCCGTACCCCTGTCCTCCCCGATCCCTCGGCGTCCTACACTTACTGGGTCTCCAAGTTGGACACGTGGCTGGAACTGTCCCTGTACGCCTTGGAGGTGCTTTTCTGCCCTGCCGCCAGCGTGCTATCAGAAAGGGTGTTCAGCGCAGCCGTGGGCATTATAACCGATAAGCGCAGCCGCCTGTCAACCGACAGTGCCGACAGGCTGACGCTAATCAAAATGAACAGCAAGTGGATTGACCCGGACTTTGCTTCTCCAACAGTGGAAAGCAGCCAAAAGTGAAGTGCCATCTGTATGAAGTGCCATTTCCTCCTCCACCTCCTCCTCCTCCTTAACCGCCGTAGAATTGCTCCGTAAAAAAAAAATATATATATATTTATGGCTCACCTCTTGGGCCTACAAGCAATTTTTATCATGGCTCACCTCTTGGGCCTACAAGCAATTTTTATCATGGCTCACCTCTTGGGCCTACAAGCAATTTTTATCATGGCTCACCTCTTGGGCCTACAAGCAATTTTTATCATGGCTCACCTCTTGGGCCTACAAGCAATTTTTATCATGGCTCACCTCTTGGGCCTACAAGCAATTTTTATCATGGCTCACCTCTTGGGCCTACAAGAAATTTTTATCATGGCTCACCTCTTGGGCCTACAAGCAATTTTTATCATGGCTCACCTCTTGGGCCTACAAGCAATTTTTATCATGGCTCACCTCTTGGGCCTACAAACAATTTTTAAGAGGTCTCACCTCTTGGGCCTACAAACAATTTTTATTATGGCTCACCTCTTGGGCCTTAATACAATTTTTAAGAGGGCTCACCTCTTTGGCCTCCACTTAATTTTTTCGAGGGCTCACCTCTTGGGCCTCCATATAATTTTTTCGAGGGCTCACCTCAAGCTAACTTTGCGCACTCATTAAAATATTTTCACAACAAGGACCTAAGAGCCCTCGATGGGAGAGCTTTGTGTGGGGGCCTGTTATAGGGAAGAGATGCGGCCCTGCGGGCTCTAGCCTGCCTTCTCCATGAGCCTCTGGCCAGCCCACGGCCTCTTCCTGCCTTTTGCGGTCCTACGCATCCCTCAACATCCCCACTGCTTTACCTGCTAGACATGACACTGGGCCAGGTCGGGTCACTGACTTCGTCATATTCAACCACCTCCTCTTACACTGCCTCACTTTGCTCCAACAGCCTCCCTTGCTGGCAACTGTTTCTCATCATCGTCCCTAATCATTTTACACTTTAGTGCCCGTTCCACACCACCATCAGCTTGAGATGGAGCTTGCTCCAGTGTTTGGGCATCAGAACAAACAAAATCCTCAGATAGCTCCTGCGATTCTTGCATGGGTGGGAACACTGGGTTGATAACATTGGGCAGGGTGGGAGGAAGGAGGGTCAGAGTGAGGTCCCTGCAGTTTCTGCAGGCTATCGACGAGACTGGACTTTGTGGACTTGACTGGGTGGTGGACAGATTTAACAAATCTAGAAGGAGAAGGAGGGGTTTGCCGAGCTGTCTGTAAGGGTTGCGGAAATCCAGACAGAACCAAGGCCCAAAACTTGGGTGGGGGTAGCAGGTTTGCCCGTCCCCGCCTCCACAACATTCACCCAGTGTGCTGTCAGGCAGATGTAGCATCCCCGGCCTCAAACCAAAGTGTTGGTGGTCAAATGGCCTTTTGCAGTAACCGTGTTACTCGGGCGTGGATGATGTTTTGGGACATGTGCCTGGGCAAGGCAGGGATGGCACAGAGGGAAAAATAGTGATGGCTTGATTGCTTTCCCCCTTGCCTATGCCATCTGTGGTTGTCATAGGCAACGTGATTTAAGGGGTGCAGAATTTTATCTTCTTTTTTGTCTAGTTTGGCTTGGGGTCCATGGCAATGTAGAGGAAAGAAGGTTTCCTTGTATGGTCTCACTTTACAGAGAGGTTATATTGTCTTTGGAGTGTATTGTTGAGAGGCTGTGATAGTGGCGTAATAGTGCGACTTGGGCGCGTTATATGCACCCAGACATGCTTCCCCTGCTGTCCCAGTTGCATTCCAGCAGTGTTGGCATCCTTTTCTGAGGTTTCAGGGTGGACTTGGTGACCTCCAACTGGTCGAATTGAGATTTCCAAGTGGCGAGCATTTTTTTCCCATAGACTTTAATGGGATTCGATATTCGGTCGAATAGTCGAATATCGCGGTCTATTCGAATCGAATTTCGAACTTTCGAATATTTCACTACTCGCTCATCTCTAGTAACTTTAAATACAGTAATATACTGTATATAAATCTCTCACCGTACCAATGAATGTACTTCGTCTACATCACTATTAATAAGTAACAAAGGCTGGGCATAGAAGCCGTGTACGTGCCATCTGCAGCAGGTGTCAGCAGTGTATTACAGCTGACATCTCACTGTAGTGGCAATATCGTAGATATACGTACTGTACATCCAATCCAGGTCAATTAACCACTTAGGTACCACCATCGCTATATACAATTTAAGTGATCAGAGTGTAGAAATATTGCAGGGTATTACAGAAGTGATTCAAAGGATCACACATTGAAATACCATAGAAAACCATACAAAAATATCAAAATGGCAGAATGGATGTTTTAGGTTAATCATTCTATCTGAAAATAAGTAAAAGTCAATCAGTAAGTTGTGTGCACGCATTAATAAAGTAGATAGCAACTATTATAATAAAAAGCTTTTTATTCTGAATGTTATTTATGCATACACATCTCTTATATTACTGTGGATCTTACGCACTGCCTGCCTTGACAATATTGGAAATTAATTTCACAATTACATTGACCTGATTAAACTTTGAAAATATAAATACACGATGACTACCTTGGGCCATTGAGCATCTGATGAGTAGTAATGTAGGCTGACAGATTAGCTATAGTAAAACTAAGTCTATTTTTTAAAAGAAGAGATAATTAGAAAGACAATATCTTTGTATGCCATTTAAAAAGAACACGTCTTATACACTGTATATGTGGAAAAAAAAACTAAATGACAAAAATATCAATTATGTGTTTAGAAATGGTTTATTCCATGCAAAGAGTTGTCCAAGAGTTCATTATTGAAGGCCTATCCTCAATATCTAATTGGTGTGGTTCGACTCCCAGCACCCCTATCAATCAGATGTTTGATGGTGCTGTAGTGTTCTGGTGAGCACTACAGACTCCTACATTGTGTAGCACATGAGCTTGGTATTGCAGTCCAGGTCAATTCACTTGAACGGGACAAGAACTGGCTGCAAGAAGGCCATGGGACTAAAGGTCATGTCACTGGTAGAGGCAATGACTCTGACTTATGCCAGCTTATCTCTTTTTCTCTTGATGGACAGGGCCAGGCAAGATGATAATGTCAATCAAAAAAGAGAGGGGGTAACAGGCAGATGAAGCAGAAGGAGTAAAGGTGCACAGAATGTCTTGAGTCCACCATCAGTGCACTTAACTGCCATTCTGTATATGGAATAAAGGGCATTTGTCAGCAGATTTTTACCTATGAAACTGGCTGACTTTTTGCATGTACACTTGGCAGCTAAAGGCATCTGTGTTGGTCCCATGTTCATATGTGACCACATTGCTTAGAAAAGTATGTTTAAAGGGAGTCTTTTACCTGTTTTTCACCTATATAACTAACAGCAGTGACCCACAGAAGATTGCAGACACATCCCAGACATGCCTATGTGCACTGTATGTCTGTATTACATGTTCAGGAAAAACACTTTTATTCTGCAGGAAAACAGCTCCCAAGTGCCCGGCTGAAAGTGAAACTAAAAACAGCTTTCTCTCCCGACTCGATTTCTAACAGCTATATCTTCTGATATACTGAATAATCCCAAGATATGTGCAGCTAAAGCAGCTCTCCCCTCTTCAGTCTGGTTTGCTTTTGACACTTGCAGCAGCAGGACTGGTCACTTGGGAGCTGTTTTCCTGCAGAATAAAAGTGCTTTTCCTGGACATGTAATACAGACACACAGTGCACACAGGTATGTCTGGGATGTGACATGTATTACAGACACAAAGTGCACACAGGTATGTCTGGGATGTGTATGCAATCTTCTGTGGGGCACTGCTGTTAGTTATATAGGTGAAAAACAGGTGAAAGACTCCCTTTAAATATATTCAAACAAGCCTCTAGGAGCAATGGAGGCATTGCTGTTACTCCTAGAGATTCAGCTCTTTCTGCAACTGCGACCCTTTTCACCTGAGGGGTGAATGAGGGAAAATAGAGGGGAACTTTTGAGAGTAGTAGTCATAGTCTGCACAGGCCTTTCTCTGGCTATAGTAATCAATGGTTTAGCATTAGGAATGATTTATTATGTGCCTGTTACTGTAGATGGATAATAGGTTACATTTTGGTACAGCTCCTGGGGCACATCTCTATAGGGTTCAAATGTAGCTTGATGTGTCCAAAGGCCTCTCTGTCACATGAGAAGACAACAGTAAAATAAATGGCACAATTGTCACCGTATTCTAGCTAATGAGGCCACAGTAGTAAATGTTTTAGAATACATATTTTAGACTATACATAGTAGTCATGACATTATATTTTATGAATGCATTTATTAGCCATTTTTTAACTGTACTTGTAGTGATGGTAAAATGTATGAAGCTGGGCGTAAAACCCTATCCTTAAAGGGGTTTTGCCACTTCAGCAAATAGCAGTTATTATGCAGGGAAAGTTTCCATGGTTATGACCACCCTGCAGTCCAGCAGCATGGCTATGCTTACACACTGTAGAAAAAAGTACCAGCCTATGTGTGATCTCATGGTCCCAGCCACCAGAGAGGCCAGCATTTTTTCCTATATTGTGCAAGGAAGACCACCACTGCTGGATTACATGGTGGTCGTAACCATGGAAATGAGCAGTGCATAATGTAATGGAAAATTGAACCCAGCCAGCAAATGAGGCAATGCGAATAACAAAACATTAGTAAGTGCTTTGTATTAACTTTCTCTATATGCTAAATGCCACCTTCTGAAGTGAGACAACCCCTTTAAGATCACCCCGGTCAACTATAAGTGACTCAGAGCTATGTACATATGTATACATACTTAGGCCTCATGCACATTAGCATATTTTCGGTTTGCATTTTTTTATAGATCATATGCGACCCATTCATTTCCATAGGGCCGCAAAAAAATGTGGACAGCACACAGATGTTATATGTGTGCTGTCTGCATCTAGTTATCATGTAGAGAAAGTTAATACAAGCCACTTACTAATGTATTGTTATTACATATTACTAGGGATGAGCGAACCGAACCGTAACGAACCAGATTCATTACGAACTTTCCCGAAAGTTCGGTTCGTCATCGAACCGAATTTTCAGAAAGTTCGTGACGAATCTCGTTAAAATAACGGCGACGCAAAATATACGCATATTTATTGAGAATGTACGCTAATGCGTACATATTCAGTTAAGTAGCGTACCTATGACAACGCTAAACTGTATGTTCGTTTCTTGAGTAGGAATGTTCGCAGACGCGGTATATGCGTACGCTAATGCGTACATATTCAGTTAAGTGCGTACCTTTGACAACGCTAAACTGTATGTTCGTTACTTGAGTAGGAATGTTCGCAGACGCAGTGTATGCGTACGCTAACGCGTACATATTTAGTTAAGTAGCGTATCTTTGACAACGCTAGACTGTATGTTCGTTACTTGAGTAGGAATGTTCGCAGACGCAGTGTATGCGTACGCTAATGCGTACATATTCAGTTAAGTAGCGTACCTTTAACAACGCTATACTGTATGTTCGTTATTTGTGCGGGAATGTTCGCATTAGCGTACGCATTAGTGTAAATTCTCAAATATGCGTATATTTTGTGTCGCCGTTGTTGGAATCACTTGGATTTTTTCCACTTTTTTCATTGTAATAGCAACGGCAAGTAAACGAAACTATACCCTATCAGACTCCCATTATTGTAGCAGCAATTATTCAGCCATTATAGCAAGGTTCGTTTTAGGTTCGGTTCGTACGAATACGAACTTCACTAAAGTTCGCCGAAGCGAACCGAACCGAACTTTTCAAAAGTTCGCTCATCCCTACATATTACCTCCTTTGCTGTCTGGATTCATTTTTTCCATCAAATTATACACTGCCGGGACTGTGGGAGCTCATACTGTATAGGCTGATGCTTTTTTCTATAGTGTTCAAGCACAGTCATGCTGTTGGATTGCAGGGTGGTTGGAACCACGGGAATGAGCAGTGTATAATGTGATGGAAAAATGAATCCAGCCAGAGTTGGCAATATGGACAATCACTATACATTAGTAAGTGCCTGATAAATGCAATTTGCAGTGAGACAACCCCTTTTAATATGACTTACTGCGTGTATTTTCATAAAATAAATTGCCATGAAAAATGTTGTCCATCACACTCAACAGGCAAAAATACTTAGAGGGAGATTTATCAAACTGGTGTAAAGTAGAACTGGCTTAGTTGCCCATAGCAACCAATCAGATTCTACCTTTCATTTTCAAAAGGAGCTGTCAAAAATGAAAGGTGGAATCTGATCAGTTGCTATTGGCAACTAAACTTGTTCTACTTTACACCAGTTTGATAAATAACCCCCTTAATCTTTTTTGTACAGCTTATAAGTAAACAGTTTTACTATAAATTCAGGTTATTGTGAATTTATGGTTTATTTTTGGCAATGAAACAGCATATTTTAAGCTGGTTTTGTAAGCTGTTAATTACTTATTTAATGGAGTGTGTAATTATCTATTTTAAGTTTGCAAACTAGTTCCACTTCAAAGAGTAAAAACATCTTAGAAATTAAAGTCTGCTAATGCTTTGTTCTGTGTATTTTTTATTATATTTTGTATTGCAGTTTTTACTTGATTCGAAACAGAGAAATATGTTGCAAGAATTTCTAACTTATTAAAAATATTACACTTTATTGTTTTATTTCACACATCAGTAATGGCAGGAGGGATAATGGATTTATATGTTTCCATCTTGTATTATCAGCAGATGATGCCTAGAATTTAAATTTCAGTTTACCAATGATTCGTCTAGCCATGCACAAACCGTATTTCAGTTGAAGATAATCTTATTCAGTTTAATAAAAAAGTATATTTTTTCACTCACTTCATAGTTTGCGCCTACACCAAATGGGTCACATGTTGATAGTTACAGAAAGGGGAAACAAATAATTGCCTATTATTCTCTTAAAACTGGCAAAGGTGCCAACAATTTGCCTAATGAATCTTAACCCCTTCCCGACCAGCGCTGTACATGTACGGCGCAGCGGGACGTGAGTTGCCGCCCAGCGCCGTACATGTACGGCACGCTGATTGGGCTGGTGCAGGAGCCCAGGTGCCGGACCCCAGGGGAATGCGCCACCATCGGTGAAAACACCGATTCCGGTGCATTAACCCTTCATGTGCCGCGGTCAGCGCTGACCGTGGCACATGAGGTGTGCCGCATGTTCAGGATGGCGAGCGGGGGGGGGACGGCATTGGGTCCCCGCGGTGCTGTGACGGGGACCCGATGGCTTGGATGGCAGCCCGATGCCTTCCTTAGGCATCGTGGCTGCCATCCCTGAGAGCCTGTGCGATCCAGCCCCCTGGATCGCACAGGAAGCAGGTTGTAAGTGTATTACTGTGAGTAATACACTAGACATATTTGGTATCGCCACGTCCGTAACAACCTGCTCTATAAAAATATTACATGAGATGGCCCCCCAGGTGAATGCTGCAAAAGATAAAAAATAAAAACTATGCTAAAACAACCATTTTTTTCCCTCTTGCCTCACAAAAAGTGTAATAGCAGGCGATCAAACAGGCGTATTAAACCCAAAATGGTACCAATCAAACCGTCATCTTGTCCCGCAAAAATGATACCATACCTGAGACAATCGCCCGAAAAATAAAAAAAATATGGCTCTCTGAAAATGGCAACACAAAATAAAGATTTTATTCTGTTCAAAAATAAATCTAATGTGTAAAACTTTCCAAAACTAAACCAGTTAGACATATTTGGTATCGCCACGTCCATAACAACCTGCTCTATAAAAATATTACATGAGATGGCCCCCCAGGTGAATGCTGCAAAAGATAAAAAATAAAAACTATGCCAAAACAACCATTTTTTTCCCTCTTGCTTTACAAAAAGTGTAATAGCAGGCGATCAAACAGGCGTATTAAACCCAAAATGGTACCAATCAAACCGCCATCTTGTCCCGCAGAAATGATACCCTACCTGAGACAATCGAACAAAAAATTAAAAAAATATGGCTCTCTGAAAATGGCAACACAAAATAAAGTTTTTATTCTGTTCAAACTTTCCAAAATAAAAATGTTTGACATATTGGGTATTGCCACGTCCGCTCTATAAAAATATTACATGAGATGGCCCCCCAGGTGAATGCTGTAAAAATTTTTTTTTAAAAACTATGCCATAACAGCCATTTTTTTTCACCTTGCCTCACAAAAAGTGTAATAGCAGGCGATCAAAAAGTCTTATGTACCCCAAAATGGTACCAATGAAAACGTCACCTCGTCCCGCAAACAATGAGCCCCCACATAAGATAATAACTAAAAAAAAAATAAAAATCAATGGCTCCCGCAAACCAATCCATCAAACTCTGTGCTGCAAAATCCATATGGCGCTCCTTCTGTTCTGAGTCCTGCCATGTGCCCCCACAGCAGTTTACCACCACATATGGGGTGTTGCCTTATTCGGTAGAAAATGGGGAACAAATTATGGGGTGCTTTTCTCCTGTTACCCCTTGTGAAAATGAAAAATTTGGGGCTAAAGCAACATTTTATTGGAAGAAATGAAACTTTTCATTTTCACAGCCAAGTGTTTCCAAATTCCATAAAACGCTTAGGGGGTCAAAGTGGCCAGTTAATCCTAGCCCCTTAATATATTCTTTAAAGGGTGTAGTTTCCAAAATGGGGTCACTTTTTGAGGGTTTCCACTGTAGGGGTACGTCAGGGTCTCTCAATTTACTATATATTACTATATATTTTGAAAGTAGAGAAATTGAAATTTGAACATTTGGAAATGTTTCCAAATTTTTGGTAAATTTGGTATTTTTTTATAAATAAAAATAAAATATTTTGCCACAAATTTACTACTGTCGTGAAGCACAATATGTGACGAGAAAACAATCTCATAATGGCTTGGATAAGTAACAGCGTTCCAAAGTTATTACCACATAAAGTGACACATGTCAGATTTGCAAAAAATAGCCTGGTCAGGAAGGTGAAAACAGGCCTGGGGTTGAAGGGGATAACAGTTGACACAGTTTGAACCATTTGACAAAATGGGCAACATGAAAATCAAGCATCAAACTGTTATTTCCATATTTCAGCTCTTCATTGTAGATAGGTGGCATATAGAGATGAGCGAGAACTAAAATGCTCGGGTGCTCGTTATTCGAGACAAACTTTTCCCGATGCTCGGGTGCTCATTTCGAGTAACGAACCCAATTGAAGTCAATGGGAGACTCGAGCATTTTCTGCAGGGGACCAAGGCTCTGCCTAGGGAAGGCTGGGTGAAAACCCGGAAACATCAGAAAATGATGGAAACACCACGGAAATGGACAGGAAACAGCAGAGGCAGCATGCATGGATGCCTCTGAGGCTGCCTAATCCCACCATTACCCCAAATTCTCCTGCAACAGCCTGGTGTTTACCCTCATGGCAATTGTGCTCACCCAGACCAAGAAAGGCGAGGCACATGCCCATCACATGTTAGGGAAGCACCCAACTAGGTACAATGAA
>ONZH01024937.1:0-36937 GCA_900303285.1 Rhinella marina
GATGTAATGGTGGTGGGCGAACCAACCCTTATGGGAGGAGAATTCGGGGATGAAGATGAGCGACTGATAACCCGCCTGGAGAACACTCAGTTTGATGCTGCCAATGGAATTGACGACGAGGATAGCTTCAATAACTCCCCCGCACTAGGCGCCAACAGCCCCTGGAACAGCAAACCCACCTTCAAGCCAAGAAAGCAAATCGGAGAACCCAACCTCACAGGCTTCACAGTAAAGATTAAAAAAAAAAAAAAAAAAATAGAATAAAATATATATATGTGTATACCAGGCCGATGTGGAGGAACAAAAATGTTTGTTTTAAAATAAAAGTCGAGAAAAAGAGAAAAAAAAAAAAAGTTGAAACTTATCTACCTGTAAATTGAAATAAAAATGACATTTTAAAAATGAACCCCTTTGCTGCAGGTCCTACTACCTTCATAGGAAAGGGGTTACTGCGAGAGGAACCGAGGTACTGTGGACCGGCAACTGCAAGTGAACAAAGTCGGGGGAGGGGAATGGTGGTGGTGGGCTCTGTAGGTAAGTCATAGGGTGGGATGGGCTCACTACAGTGCCACTAGGCTGTCATGTTGAGGCCAGACTTATGGGGCGTATGGACAAGTCAGATTACTAGTCCGGCCTCAGTGGTGTCTGGCTGGCCATATGCATGACAACTAGAGATGAGCGAACGTGCTCGTAACGAGCATTGTACCGCTCGGCTCCCCTGCGCGCAGGCGGCCGCTTCCGTCCTCCTCACCCGACGGAAGCGGCTGCCTGCGCCCATGCGAGCGCAGGGGAGCCGAGCGGTACAGTGCTCGTTACTAGCACGTTCGCTCATCTCTAATGAAACCTGTTGGTCAATGGGTAGGTCCACATGGAATTTTTTGGAGCACTTTTTGAGGCAGAAAAAAGCTCCATGTGGACCTACCCAAATGAGCTCGAACTTTCCCACTGGATGGAGAGTAAGCCGCTACCAGGGACCTCTGGTGCCAGCTTATCTCGCCGAGAACAATAGGATTGGGCATGTTGCAGTCCAACAGCCCAGTCATAACCTCCCCTGACGCGAGTCCCATACACATGACCCAGTCTCACAGAAACCAGTCAAAAAAATGCTAATTTTAAGCATAATTAAGAAAATGAAGGCTTTCTATTTTCGCACATCTGTAATGAGATCCAAACGGAGACTAAAGAATAGTGTATTATTATTTCCTACTAAATTAGCCACAGATGGCGCCGTGGATCCAGAAAAGGCTGGGAGATAGCAGGCTCTCCATGCTAGGGGAGATATGGAAGTTTACTCTCCTCCAGAAGGAAGAGACGCTGGTTTGGCTGCTTTTCTTCCTTCTGAAGGAGAGGTAATTTGCATAATTTTCCCTTGGTGCATTGCCTATAAGAAAGACTCCATACACAGCTGAATTAGTCACCCCTCCCCCTCCAAGATGACCACATGATATGTATGCGGTCATCAACCCCTATTTATATGAAGCCTTTTCTAGTCACTAGCACATATAGTTGCATTTCCGCCATATGGCTGGATTTATCTGGTGGCAGCGTTTGTAATGGCAGAAAAAAATCTTGTGGGAGAAATGCACCCTGTAAATATTAATGGCATTTTAAGGAATATTCTGTTTTTAGTCATCCCCCTCCGTATTTATAGAAATCGGTGAATGGGTCTCCCAGCTCTCAGGTCTGACTTTCTCGAAAACCCATAAAAGTAGCTTTTGATGGAACACAACTTTAAAGTGAATTTCCACCTTCTAAGATCATCATGATGGTTTTAGGTCTAATATTCCGTGCTGATTCATAATTTATCTCAATGGCGGTTGGAGCTTCGTTTTTCTGATGCAGAGCTCCAAATCTCCTGAATAGAGCAAGAGCGAAGTCATAAATATTCTTGCTGCCTGCAGCCACCACTAGAGGGAGCTTACTGCACAATGTTGTACTATTGAGGTCAATGTATAAACTGTCTGCAGCAAGTGCTTAAACTCCCCCTAGTGGTGCCTACAGGTAGCAGAAGTGTTACCAATTAACTTTATATGTACTGTATGCAGGTTTCTTAAAAAAACTCTGGTTGTTTAAAAAAAATAAATTCTCATTTTTTTTTTTTTTTTTTTACAAATTTACCTAGAAAATTGTGTTCAAGGCTGGAAATTCACTTTATTGGGGTGTTGCTTCCTGATGTGCAGCTTTGGGCACATACAATATGTGGAAATGCCACTATTCCCTATGTGGGTATGGAACTATAGACGTATCCTAGTGAGGTTACATGTCCAGGAAAGGAAGTAATTGAGCCCTTTACATTGGACTGGTTGAGCAAAGATATGCAGATGTAAGACTGACCACACATGCATCCTCTGCCCAGTAGCTTGGCATGACGTGGGCATTATTTATTGTATTTTGTAAGGCATTTATCTATTAAAAAAAAAAATTGTACATCCCTAGCAGTTGCAACCTCCACAGTGCCTCGTTCTTTCTTGCTTTTCTAAATTTTTTTTTTATTGTTTTATTTTTTTAATTTTTTTTTTTATTTTTAAATAATATTATTAAAAAAAAGTAAGTTAAAAAAATGCTGTCCTGATTTTGTACTGGCTCATTATATATCTCTGGGGAATCTTGTTTTCTACAGTTCCAAAAGCTTCAAACCAAGGAAAGACTTTGCCGAATTCCTTTGTAATCCCTTCCGAGCGGAAGAGACGAGAGAGCGATTAAGGCTCCCGCTCTTCCCTTCTATGTAAAGTTGTGTGATAACACCCCTCCCGCTCCCTTCTCCTTACCAACCTGTTCTCTCGCTTGGGTTTCTGTATCTTGTGCCTGTACATTTCCGCTCAGTAGAAGCCGTGTGTAATTCTAGTCTTAATGTATTATCATTTTAGAAAAGATTATTCATTTTATTTTATTTTTTTTATATGTATAGGTAATATGATATTTGGGGTGGGGGCGGGGCGGAATTTCTTGTGTTCCCATAACGAGGACTGTAATAAATGGGGGTTTATTTTTGGTCACCAGTTCTCTGTAACCATGTAATGTTCAATGGTCTAGTTTGCATTTGTATGTGTGTCTGGGCCGAAATTTTATTTTTTTATTTTATTTTTTCCTTCGAGGGTCTTGAGTCAAAAGCCGTTTCCTCGAAAGCAAAAGAATGAATGGGGTAGCTTTAAATTTAAAGGCATGCTCTACTGCTTGCTGCTTCTTAATGGTAGGCTTTCCCACCAGATCTGTTTCCTATACAGGAGCTAGTCCATAGAGAGCAGCAAGTGTGGAGTGTTCCTTTAAATTTTATGAATGTTTTATTGTAAAAGCAGCTTCAATTGATTTTCTTAATTTTAATTTTATTTTATTTAATATTTTTCATGTCTTTGCCATTGGGTACAACCCAGAGCTGCTAAATGTACAGTGCTGTCTAAATGATGATCAAGGACATTAAAAGAGAACAAACCAGGAAGAAAAGCCACGTTTTCATGTCTCTGCTCCCTCGTCTCAAACAAGCTACAATATTATGTCTGTGAAAGTTCTCATTCATCCAGGTCATGGTATATCAGTAGTAATAAGTCAAAGCAACTGGACTTTTTTTTATTTTTTTTTATTCCCTTGAATACTTTTCGACTGTCTTCCTCAGTTAGAGTAATTTGTACAAAGAATCTCTGACATTAAATACCGGTGACTCATGTTTCAGTCAGCCTAATATCTTTATTTTAATCAACACCAGATCAAGGACCTCAAGGAGGTAAAATGTTAGTTTTAATAAGTCAAGCAACTGGGCCTGGTGCTACACCTCCTCCCGAGGCAGTTTTATCACACCTCATGGCTTCAGTCATGCAAAGGCAATCGACATCAATAGCTCCATCAGGTCCTTCACCTTGTGTTGATCATGATAAACTGATTAGGCCGACTGAAGCATGAGTCACCAGTATTTAATGCTGAGATTCTTCGTATAAGTTATTCTGTTTCGGAAAACCAGTCGGATGACATAGTGAAACATCTTCAAGAATAAAAATTAAAAGAAGTCGAGTTGCTCTGATTTAATTAATTCTACTATTTAATTAATTAATTTCTACTATTAAAACTTTTTCCCCGAATTTGGGTTCGGTTCCAAGGTACCACCTGGAACAGAACCAAGTTCGGAAAAAGCTTTTTAACGTCAAATTAATTTCTACTCTGCGAGACTTCACGAAGTAATAACTTCGGCTCATCTGAGCCAATACATTCTAATACTGTACAGAGGGAGCACTCGCTCCGTACAGTATTCAAAGTTTTATGCAAATCGACTTTGGATGTTTCATCCGAAGTCGATTTGTTCATCCCTAGAAGTGACAGTCGGACACAATTTTATGGTTTTCACAAAAACAAATTGTTTAGCCTTTTAACTTATAGCCCTTCATTGGAAATTGAAAATCAAGTTGCCCTCATTCATCCCAATTGTAAATGTTTGACATCTATTGTCTGGTGGTCTCAAGAGTGGCCTGATTTAGAAAATTCTGAGTTAAATAATTGGTGGTGGCCACAAAGAGTGTCTTTTGCTTTGGAGGACCCAGCAGGTCTGAGAATTACATTCAGAGCTCATTGATTTCAATTGGCACTGTGTAATACTTCCTTTGCCCAGCGGTGGTGCTGCAGAGAAATTGAACACTTACTGTGGGATTTCTCCACAGGTTACAGGTGATTTCTAGGAGTTCTAGGAGCGATCAGCTTATTGTAGGGGGTGTCCTTTCAAGGGTTTTCCAAAGTGTAAACTCCTTTAAGGTTTGTTCACTACCTACTTATGAGCATTAGAATACCTGTAGTTCCATAGTAACCAAAGAGCTGTTAGTCTTTGGTTATGTTAACATCTTTGTGTTTGAGAACAGCCATAAAATGCATCTTTATAACGCCATCAAAATGTTCTGCCGTTAATTGTAACAAGCTTTGGGCTCATTTTTATATTTTTAGTCCTTCGCTCATGCATTTAGAGGCACTATAGAGATGAATTAATATTCTGAGATCCATTCTGGGTAAGAAGAGCCCATATTGCCTGATGAGATCCTGGAATTCTGGGTGTAAGAGCAAAGTCAGGCCTGATTCAGACGGCTGTAAGGATGGTGCATCTTAGCATCTTGCATGTGGCAAAGACAGGTCCACCCAATGGTTGCCACAGGTGGGTGTATTCTGGTTATATACAGCCAACTACACCATTGGGGGAGGGGGGGGGGTTACTTAAAGAGCTCATTCTCACAACTGGGTCTGGTTTTCGAGTCTGTGAAAAGAAACACATAGGAGGCTTCATGTTCATGTGCAATCCATTTCCCCCTTCCCCTCCATTGAGTGGGCAGGTGTCATAAAACTGCCCGGAATAGGGTATTCCCAATTCCCAAAGGGTATTCTCAACTAGGGACAACTATGGCATATCCACAGGATAAATGTCTGATAGGTGTGGGTTCCCCCTCTGGGACCTGCTCCTATTTCAAGAATGGAGTCTAGTTGCGACCGAATGGGAATGTGGTTATGCTTGCATGGCTCTTTCCATTCTGAAAATGGCCAAGGCCACATTCACATTTCTGGTAGCCCTGATCCGGCTTGCTGCTGGAGTTCACCAGATATGGCATTTACGGATACAGCCGTTTACCGCTGGACCTCCACAGACTATAATTGGATTCGTCCGCTTTCTGGCATGAGTGCAGGGTTTTGGTTGGTCAAAAACTGTGCGATGGTTTTTGTCCGGCTGAAACCGGGCGCTCAATGTTGGAAAGCCGCCAATCCCATTATTATACCAGGTGCACGGCAGTATCTGGCAATGGCACATCTGGTGGACTCTGATTAGGTTAGCGGAGACGAGAACGTAGCCTAAGGGCTCTTGCAGACGAGCGTGAGACACGGACTGATTTATGATGCTATGTAACCCCGTTCAGTACCGGTAGTTCAAGCCAGGGCCTGCGATGTGGGAGACGTGCGTGTACCACGCTCGTTAGCATGTTCAGCTATTTTCAGATGTGAATGAGGAGAGCCGTGACAAAGCTCTATTTTGGCTGCCTGCACCAATTAGACATATAGCATATCCACAGGACATGTCATATAACTGTTGCAGATGGGAATATCCCTTTAAAAAAAAAAATAATGCCATTGACTTGTGTGGGTCAGTGTGCTATTGTTTTAAAAACTGGTGAAGAAAAATAGTCATGTGAATGACCAACTACAGCCGCAATCCCATTATCTGGACTCCCTGCGGCTGTAGTACAGATGCTAAAATGTGTCCATGTTACCGCCATCTGTATAAGGCCCCATTCACACGACCATATGTTCATTTCCGTATCTTATCCGCATTTTTGTGGATAAGATGCAGAACCATACGGACCCATTCATTTTTCCATAGGAGAAAAAAAAAAAGCTTAATGCACACCGTGTGCATTCCGCATCCGTATATTAATGAAGTTCTCCCGCAAAAAAAAGGAAACATGTCCTATACTTGGCCGCAAAACACGTCCGTAGCCCCATTAAAGTCAATGGGTCCGCAAAATTACGGAACACTATGGAAGACTTTCCGTATGTCTTCCGTTCCGTTTTTATACGGACACGGAATACATACGGTCGTGTGAATGGAGCCTAAGGCCTTATACAAATCTTGATTTATTGGGTATTAACCCTAACCATTCACTTTAGTCTGGCGCCATAGGGCCTCATGCACATCTGTCTGCAAAGCATTCCGCATTTTTCTCACTCCCATCAACTGAAATGGCTATTCTCGTCCGTAATACGAACCAGAATAGAACATGCTCCATTTGCAGAATGGCCATCCGCAAAAAAAATAAAAAAATTGTGTGAGACCCCATAGACAGGGTCATGCTGGCCCAACAGAGGATCCTCCAGACTCTGATACCATAATCGGCCACAATGATCCAAGAGAAAAAGAAAAAAATATATATATAATTTGGCCACCTTTGGAGCCAGTCACTTGCCACTAGGGTCTATTTCTGTGATTCAAAACCTATTAAACTTTATGGACGGTGTGAAGGTTGGGCCTTGAGAATAATTTCCTCTGGTGGGCCCCAGTAATCCCAGTCTGACACTGAATGCAGCTAGCACATGGGTGAAACCAGGGGCGTAGCTAAAGGCTCATGGGCCCTGGTGCAAGAGTTCAGCTTGGGCCCCCCTTCCCTCAATGCTTTGTGGCTAGGGGCAGGGAAACACATAGCCTTCATGCTGCCTGAGGCAAAAATTGAAACCGCACCCCCTACCATGCCAAATTTGGTGTCTTTTTATGTGGCACAAGGGTCTTTGGCCCCGGTAGCGACTGCTATCTCTGCACCCCTTATAGCTACGCCACTGGGTGAAACATATGGTTGTGTGCATGAGCACTAAAAGTAATAGTGAACTCCATGACAACATCTTTCCACAATTCAAATGATGGTTTTGTAATCTTGTGGTTGGCCACTAGGGGGCTCTATTGTCACATTGTTTTTTTGTCCGTAAACTTTCTTAGAAAGGGAAAAAGACGGATACTGGCCATGTGCGTTCCGCAATTTGCGGACTGCACATGGTTGCAACTATAATAAAAAAAAATGCCTATTCTTGTCCGTGATTTCAGGCAAGAATAGGACATGCGCTATCCTTTCCGCGGAGCCGCCGAACGAAACCACGGTGTGCTGTCCGCAACTTTTACGGCCCCACTGAAATGAACGGGTCTGTACCCGTTCCACAAAATTGCAGAACGGGTGCAGACCCGTTCATAGGGCTGTCTCAATGGGCCCTAAACTGAGCCAATAGGTGGTGCTTGGCTTAAGACAATTTAAAGGGGTTGTCCAGGATTAGAGAAAGATGGATGCCATTGTCCACAAACAGCGTCATACCGTCCGTGGTATTGCAGCTCTGTCCCATTCGCTTCAATTGAGCCTAGCTGCAATATCAGATACGACCCGTGGACAGGTGTAGTGCATTTTTTGGGGGGAAGAAAAAAAGTAATTGTGTATCTAATCTTGAACAACCCCCTTAAAATTAAGACTGGCACGAATGAAATGTCTTTCATAACAGAATGTTCCTCTCTACGGCTTGCCAATGACCGGGAGGACCAGGGTCCGGAGCTTTGGAGATGTGTGTAGTGTGGGTAAAGTCAAGGAGGGAGATTTATTAAAACTGCTGTAAAGGAAAACTGGCTTAGTTGCCCATAGCAACCAATCAGATTCCACCTCTCATTTTCCAAAGGAGCTTTGAAAAATGAAAGGTGGAATCTGATTGGTTGCTATGGGCAACCAAGCCAGTTTTCCTTTACACCAGTTTTGATAAATCTGTCCCAAGGGGTCTGAAAGCGGAGCCCTGAGAGTCATGGAGAGGAACAGGACCAATGACCTCATCGTTAGAAAAGACAGTGATGTCATTGGCTTCTTGTGTTTTCATTGGCTGTATTCCAGTAGGTGTGGTGAGGTGCTGGACCATAAGGTCTTTCTACCTGACATCTGCCTCCAGTTCTCTGTGTATTGTGTTCAGTAGAATTTATTTTATTTTTTATATTATATTTTATGGCTTTTAGGTTACTACCCTCATTCACTCTTTTGCTTCTAATTTTTTATTATTATTTTTTTACGTTGTGTCTTCCCAATTTGTAATCTACAGCAATACATTCATTGTAAACCCATGTCCTATTTTTATGTATAGCTCGCCCGGGGTGGTAATGGAGGAGACCTGTAGAATATATATATGTATATATAAATGTGTGTGCGTGCTTCATTATATATATTTTTTTGGGGTTCATACAATGTACATTGAGGTCAGAAAATGCCATGAACTCTCTCCTGTTTAGGATTTTTATGTTGTGAAATGGTGACATCTTTGCCCCTTCGCCACCCATCGCCCTGTAGACTTTGCCAACGATCAGCGCACTCACATGACAATGCGTAGTTTGTGCCATTGAGTCCTGTATGGTACCAATAAAAAAAAAAAATAATCCATTTTCATACTGTTCATTTCAATCATTGTACCCCCCTCATTATTTGGGCCTCTGGATCGGAGGTGGTTCTTCTTCTCTGGTTTCTTTCTATATATATATATATTGTATAATAAACTCTACCTGGGTTTCTATGTGTGAACGTTTTCACTCTGGTTTCCTCTTTTATTACTGAATAGATGTGATGAATCGTTGTCTGCCGTGACTGGACGAGTGCACCCGATCACAGTATATTATATTACAACCTATAGACGCGGAACACTACACCTCTCAACATAACCAACCACAGGACCTGACCATAATACAAGTCTATCATACTCCATACATAGAACATTACAAGCCCCCAACACGACTCGGTCACTGGATATGACCATAAAACAATTCTATTATACTCTATACGAAGAACACTACAACTCCCAGCATAACCAACTGACATGACAACAATACAAGTCTATTATATAATATACAAACAGCAACCCCCAACATGACCTGACCGTAATACAACTCTATAATACTCCATACATAGAACATTACAAGACCCAACACGACTCGGCCACTGGATATGACCATAAAACAATTCTATTATACTCTATAGAACACTAGTGTAGAACACTACAACCACCGACATGACAATAATACAAGATAATAATACAATATACAAAGAGAACTACAGCCCCCTACATGACCCGACCACTGGACATGACCATAATACAATTCTATTATACTCTATACATAGATCATTACAACCCCCAATGTGACCGACCACTGGACATGACCATAGACAAGTCTATTATACTCTATACATAGAACACTACAACCCCAACATGACCATAATACAATTCTATTATACTCTATACATAGATCATTACAACCCCCAATGTGACCGACCACTGGACATGACCATAATACAATTCTATTATACTCTACACATAGAACACTACAACCCCCAACATGACCATAATACAATTCTACTATACTCTATACATAGAACACTACAACCCCCAACATGACAATAATACAATTCTACCATACTCTATACATAGAACACTACAACCCCCAACATGACAATAACAAAATTCTACCATACTCTATACATAGAACACTACAACCCCCAACATGACCATAATACAATTCTATTATACTCTATACATAGAACACTACAACCCCCAATGTGACCCATCCACGTTATATGATCATAATACAATTCTATTATACTCTGTATATAGAACACTACAACCTCCAACATCACCTAACCACTGGACATGGCCATAATATAATTCTATTATACTCTATACATAGAACACTACAACCCCCAACATGACATGACCATAATACAATTCTCTTATGCAATGCAAAAGAGAACTACAACCCCCAACATGACATGACCATAATACAATTCTCTTATGCAATGTACAAAGAGAACTACAACCCCCAACATGACAATAATACAATTCTATTATACTGTATACATAGAACACTGCATCCCCCAACATGACCCAACCACTTTATATGATCATAATACGATTCTTTTATACTCTATACATAGAACACTACAACCCCCAATGTGACCCGACCACTGAATCTGATCATAATATGTAATGCCCATGGTTTTGCTCAGCTTTACGGAAGGTGACGGCCCTCTACATATATAGATAACTGCATTTTGGGGAGTGGGGTCCATACAGTGATAATACATAACCTCCTGGAACAAGATCTGAGCAGATGAAGGACTGCTCCTTTTAGCCTCTACTTTTAATAGAAAAGAACTGGGGAAGCAAGACGTGGCTGTTAATACCTGCATTGTGACAGTCCCTCTCAGGATAGGTCATCAATATCGGAGTGTTAGTGGAGTTCAACTACTGGCACGCCCACTGATCTGCTGTTCGAAGAGGCTGCAGCGCCAATTGAGCCCTGCAACCTCATCCTCAGACAGTGATGTCACGTTCATCAGTCACATGGCCTAGGCGCAGCTCAGTCCCATTCAAGTGAATGGGGCTGAGCTGCAATACCAAGTATAGCCACTATACAATATATGGCGCTGTGAGGAAGCCACGGCGCTCACTGACCTCTTCAAACAGCTGATCAGTGCTAGCGCCAGGTGTAACTCCCCCACCGATCTGATGCTGATGGCCTATCTTGAAGACAGGCTGTCAGTATTCTACTCCTGGATAAACCCCTTGAACAATTCCCACAGTCCAGTTGCATCCATTGAAATCTATAGACTTCCATGGACACTTGTGGTCCTCTTGAGAAGATAGCCAGGCTGCACACACAAGAAACCCCTCAATTAACATATGTCCTAATAGGTCTTATGATAAAGCACTGTTACCCAAAAAAACCCTTTAAGGCCTCAACCCCTTTAAACAGTTTTGGTGATAACACATTTGCGACTAGACGGACTATTGCGCTTGATTTTCTCGTTGAGGTGTAATTTCTTTTTTTTTCCTCCATAGAGGTTTGCGGGGAAGCCAGGTGCTGGTTGGTGCTGACTGATTCACGCAAGATGCATATTAAAATATATAAATATAACATAAAATGCCCCTTCACAAAGCCCCCATATAAGATACCCCTTCTTTTATATGCCATCCAATAATGTGCCAGTAAGAGGTGCCCCCACAGTACCCCAATAATGTACCAATAAGAAGTGCCCCCCACAGTGCCCCCAATAATGTACAATAAGAAGTGCCCCCACAGTGCCCCAATAATGTACCAGTAAGAAGTGCCCCCACAGTGCCCCCAATAATGTACCAATAAGAAGTGCCCCCACAGTGCCCCCAATAATGTACCAGTAAGAAGTGCCCCAATAATGTACCAATAAGAAGTGCCCCCACAGTGCCCCCAATAATGTACCAATAAGAAGTGCCCCCACAGTGCCCCCAATAATGTACCAATAACAAGTGCCCCCACAGTGCCCCCAATAATGTACCAGTAAGAAGTGCCCCCACAGTGCCCCAATAATGTACCAGTAAGAAGTGCCCCATCAGATGCCCCCACATGGCCCCAATAATGTACCAGTAAGAAGTGCCCCCACAGTGCCCCCAATAATGTACCAGTAAGAAGTGCCCATAGATGCCCTCACAGTGCCCCCCAATAATGTGCCAGTAAGAAGTGCCCCATAGATGCCCCCAATAATGTGCCAGTAAGAAGTGCCCCAATAGAAGCCCCCACAGTGCCCCCCAATAATGTACCAATAAGAAATGCCCCAACAGTGCCCCCAATAATATGCCAGTAAAAAGTGCCCCCATATCATGTGCCAGTAAGAAGTGCCCCCCCACAGCACTCCTCTCCAAAAAAACAAACAAACAAAAAAAATCCACTTATACTTACCTCCATGGAGCTGGTAGGGATGCGATGCAGGCCTCTTCCGGCCTGTGTCCTGCCCTGTACGGCTCAGGCGGCCTCTGATAGGCTGCAGGGACTAGGCCTGTAGCCTATCAGAGGAACGGGCAGAGGAGATGCCTCTCCCTCCCCTGTCCCGCCACAGCACAGCCATCTGTATTGCTGTCCTGAGGACGGCGATACAGATGACTATGGAGATGAGCGCTTCCACAATGGAAGGTTGTTGAGGACCACTGCTTCATGACACAGAGATCCCATTGATTTCAGTGAACGCTGTGTAATGCTTCATTTCACCTGTGGTGGCACTGCAGGGAAACCAAACACCTACTGCCTGGTTCCTCACAGATTACATCTTGGTGGCACCTTCAATAGTATCTCCATTTAATGGGCTTTTGCAGTTCCTTTTGACCCCCAAAACTTCTATGCGCCATAATACGTACGGTTGAGACCATATCGCATTTTTTAAAGCGATTTTTGAAAAAAGGAAAGTGATATGACTGTGACGCTGATATGTACTATGTCTGCCATCCTGGAGCTGCACAGTCCATGTTATAAAGGGGTTAGCAGCTATGTGTCCAGTCTATGGTAGCGATGACGCCGGCACATATGTAGGTGTATATATCGCGTGCCTGTATGGATATGATATTGCTGCTTGCATGTGTGAACTATTTCTGTATTTTTAATTTTTTTATTTTTTACTATGGAGATCTATATTTCCTGGAACCCATTGATGCCACGATGCTATAGGGAACATTTCATCCCCTGAGGCCGCAGCATTGCCAAGGTGAGTCTGTAATTAGCCTTCCATCTGCACGCATGAGAAGTGCCTATGGAAACCAGATAAATCTCCTGCCGTGTTTACTTAAAGGAGCTGTTCATGCTTTTCAATGTTTAGTGAGGCTGCTGGTCCCAGCGTCTCCTGGGTCATAGACACCTTAAAGGCCGAGACAGTGACCCACCACGGCCACAGGATCTTCAGGGAGCAGTAGGCAGCCATATTGCACTCCACATGGTTAGTATATCACTTGTCCATTCTCCCACAATGACCAAGAGACTCCTAGAAGAGTCCTACCCTGGGCTCCTAGAGGAGCATGCAAATCTCTCCCAGAAAACAGCCCTCCATTAGCTCCAACTGTATGTGGTGCTGGGATGTTGTATCATCATCACATGCAGCACCTGCACTCATACATGATCTGAGGGGGGCCTTCTCAGAAAGGGATGTATCCATGCCCTGAAAAAATTTGCAGGCGGATGCCTCCTGGAGACAAACTGCTGAAAGTCAGTTACTATGCAAAAGACCCTCCAAGCACCTTATAGCGTACGTTTCCATGTACACACCCCTGTGCATTGTGAATGGAGATTTGACCATTGCACTTGCAGCTCTCTCTATTCACTTCTAGGAGTTCCCCTTTAAGACCTAAAGAGGGAATGTTACCCATAGCTGCTGATCGGATTGCAGCGCAGAATACAAACAGTAAGCAAGATGGTTATTTTTTACGTAACTCCCATAGACTTCAACAGAGAGGGATAGAGGCACGCCATTGATTTCAATGCTTACATATGGAATGCAGTGCCATACCTTGGGACAGTCCCAGATTTCAGTGGCTGTCCCGCTGTCTTGGTACAGGGGAAGTTTGTCCTGCCTTCTGGCAGCTGTCCATAGGAAGCAGAGACAGTTGCCATAACGAAGCAGAGAGCCGTCGCCAGCATCGGCTCCCTGCCTCATCATCCCTCCCCCTGCTGGCTCTCCACACCTCTGGTCTGTGCGGGAGGCAGGGTGTCGGCCGGCAGTCAGCCTCGGCTCTTCCTCCTCCACAGACTAGAGCAGCCGATGTCCTGCTGCTGCTAGGAACAAGGTAAGTATGTGGTGTTTATTTTATTAAACTTTCTGTAAGTAGCACAATGTGGGCATATTACTGGGGGGCACAATGTGAGCATATTACTGGGGGCACAGCTGGGTATATTACTGGGGAACAATGTGTGCATATTATTGAAGGGCACAATGTGGGCACACAGCTGAGCATATTACTGGGGTCACAACGTGGACATAGTACTGGGGGGGCACAGCTGGACATATTCATACCGCCCA
Source organism: Rhinella marina (assembly GCA_900303285.1). Classification (NCBI taxonomy): domain Eukaryota; kingdom Metazoa; phylum Chordata; class Amphibia; order Anura; family Bufonidae; genus Rhinella; species Rhinella marina. Next base: position 14,331 of record ONZH01024937.1, read on the forward strand.
ACTTTGTAAAGGGACAAAGAGGGACATATTGTGATTGGCGGCAAATTACTCAGCACTAGGCCACGCCCCTAACTCTGCCCAAAACATAACTATAAGCCTAATCCCACCTCCTCTCCTTACTGCTCCACATAGTAAATATTCCCCAGTTATGTGCCCTCATTAATATGCCTAGCTGTGCCTCCAGTAATATGCCAAGTTATGTGCCCCCAGTAATATGCTCTGTTATGTGCCCCCAATAATATGCCCAGCTGTGCCACCAGTAATATGCCTTGTTATGTGCCCCCAGTAATATGCCCAGCTATGCCCCCCAGAAATAGGCCCAGTTATGTGCCCCCAGTAATATGCTGTGTCCCCAGTAACATGCCCACTTTGTGGCCCCCAGTAATATGCTGTGTCCCCAGTAACATGCCCACATTGTGCCCCCCAGTAATATGCTGTGCCCCCAGTAACATGCTCACATTGTGCCCCCCAATAATATATTGTGCCCACCAGTAATATGTTGTGCCCCCCGTAACATGCCCACATTGTGCCCCTCACAGAAAGTTAAAAAAAATAAACACCATATACTTAACTTCTTCCTAGCAGCATCAGGACATTGGCTGGTCTAGTCTGGAGGGGGTGGAGCCAAGGCTGACTGCTGGAAGGCCGCGCCCCCCTCCCAGACCAGAGGTATGAAGAGCCTGCAGGTGGGACAGGACAGAGGATGAAGGAAGCAGCCAGCCGATGTCGGCTCCCTGCTTCGTCATATAACAGACAACTGTCTCTACGTCCTATGGACTCAGGGACAGCTGCCAGACACTGGGACATACCTCCCCCATACCAGGACAGCGGGACAGCCACTGCAATCCGGGACTGTCCCGGTGTATCCGGGACGGTTGGGAGGTATGCATATTACTGGGGGCACAATTTGGGCATATTAATGGGGGCACATAACTGGGGAATAATTACTATGTGGATTAGTAAGGGAACTGGGTGGGATTAGGTGTATATTTATGTTTTGGGCGGAGTTAGAGGCGTGGCTTAGTGCTGAAAAAAATTGCAGCCGTGCAATGTCTGCCTCTTTGTTAGTTTACAAAGTTGGATATGCAGTGCTGTAGTAGTAAAAGTAATGCAAACAGTTTCTAACCCCCCATCCCCCAGTAAAAAAAAAGATAAAAAACTGTCCTGAAAACAAAATACACTAAAATAAAACCAGTTAAAGGCACATGCTCTTTTAATGCCTAATTTTTATTTATATATTCTGTGACATGGGATAATAAATCTAATAGTCACTAAGTGATAAGAGCCACACAAAGAACCATAGAAAGGCCGGGGTGTTCTAAGGGGCATCTCTCGGCCATTCGTACCCCCGTGACCTTACATAGGGCTCATTACTTAAAAAAAAAATCAGGTCACGTCCCCGAATAGAATAGATCTGAGGCAGCAGCGGATCAATAATGGGCAAACAAATCCAGACGCATACAGGCCGACCCTGACAACATCACACTGCTCTAATCTCTGGCAGGCAGATGTTATGTACAACAGGACACAAAGAGAAACCCCGGCTGTATTACCAAGCAACTGCCTGGAGATGCCATGGAAACTCATTCCGTGTCATTTGCTAAAGGATGTTAGAACATGCATTGATTAACATTTTTTTTTTAAATCTGACACTTCATTAAAAAAAATTTAGCTGCATAAAGTTATTGAAATTACCTTTCTTCTTGTAGTGCCCCTCACTGGTGCTGGCTAACCACACTTTAGTGTGTTCTGTGTGCTTTACCAATTATGAGCTTTATATAATGTAGCTGACAGGGTCCTCATGGGCGGAGCTTATAGTTTTCATTGGTTTCTTCGGTTCTCTATTTGTTCTTCTTTCTAACAAGCAAAGAAGAAATCGACAAATATTAGACAGACCACCGCTGAAGGCCACAGAGGGAGAATATGACCAGCAACAGTAGGGGACACTATAAGAAGAAAGTATATTAAAAAACTAGGTGCAGACAAATTTTTTTTTAATAGATCGTCAATTTAAAAACATGTAAATTTGTGCAGGGCAGAGTTCCTATGTCATGTTCTGCCCCCTCGGTTCCAGAGCTAGACAAAACTCAGCACAACAGCTTTGCTTGGAATGTTTCTGTGATTTCCACAAGCCCTACTCCTTGAGGAGCTGATGCAGAGGATGGGAGTGGGAGATGTTTCGTCACACTGTACTCCCTCAGGCCGTTGCTCCCTGGGGAGCGGTCCAGTGGAAAGGTGGTTTGGTTTGAAGAATCAGCACGATATGGGATCTCAGATATGCTATCTTGCTGAAAACTGTCCCTTACACTGCTGGGTAACAGCTATAACCTGGCACTTGTGGATATAGGTGCCCACTGTGTAAGGCAGACTTTTGAATAGGTCAGGCCTGGATGTTATCTAGATGATGAGTGTCTGAACCTGTAGTCCTGTCCCTCAGGGTCTGTAAAGCTGAGACTTGCTGGCGACTCTGCTGTCAGTATCAAGCTGTAACTTTTTAGGTTTCCCAGTGTTCTTGCAGTCTCTCTAGAGTAGTGGTTTCACAGGAGAATGGGATGTCTTGCTGGTCCTTAAAGGGGTTGGCTACTTTCTGTTTATTGTTGATCACTGTTTTTGTAAGATGATTATATGACACTTACTAATATAGCCTTTGCTGAAATTCTGCACCATTTTCTATATTTTATAGGGTATGTCCCCCTTGTTTACAAAGTCTTTTGTGCTGTTCACACAGAGGTCCTGTCCATAAGATGGCCGCTGGTAGAGTGTCATGTGACCAAGCAAATCATGTCTCCTCCATTCTAATACACTGCACCTGCACTAAACACCCAACAGGAACAAGTACAGATGGCAGGTGCAGTGTATTTGAATGGAGGAGACATCACATGATTTGCTTGGTCACATGACCCTCCATCAGTGGCCATCTTATGAACAGGACCTCTGTGTAAAGAAGGGGTATACCTCATGAAATATAGAAAATGGTGCAGAATTTCAACATACTCATCTTACAGACACCTTTGACAACAATAACCAGAAGGTGGGCAACACCCTACAAGATACCTGGAGTAGGAGTAATTGGCCATGCTTCCTCCCTCCTCAGTGTCCTAGCTAGAACCATCCATCCTGGCAGGAAGCAGGGCCATACATTACATGACATAACATTGTAAAACATAACATTTGCAGATACCCTCAGGTATGGGGTACTGCAACCCCAAGCAATCACCTGTAATCTGTGTATTTCCCTACAGCACCACCACAGGGGAAATGATGTATTACACCATGTCCATTCATTTCAATGTAATGCAGGACAGGACTGGTCCTCCAGAGCAAGCGAGATTCTTTGTATTCACTCTCCACTCTGGACAAGAGATGAGAATTGTGAACAAAGGACTTCCTCCCACCTATTAAGGCTCCATTCACACGTCCGTATTTTTGCACATCCTGGAAAAAGGTCAGTTTTTTGCGGATCCGTTGTTCCGCAAAAAACTCAGTTTTTCCAGGACATCTGTTCCGTTTTTCCGTACAAAACGGAAAGGATGTATCCATATGTCATGAAGGATGAATAACATCTTTTTTTTCACCCCTCCTGGAACGGAATCCGCAAATACGGATGACATGCGGATGCCTTTTAGCATGTCTTCCGCATTTTTTGCGGATCCATAGACTTTCATTGTACTACGGACCGCAATTCGGGAGAAAAGTAGGACAGGAGGATTTCTTTATGCAGACAGTTGGAACGGACACACGGATGCGGACACCACACCGTGTACTGTCCGCGTTTTTTGGGACCCATTGAAATGAATGGATCTGCATCCTATCCGCATAATTGTCCGCAATTGCGAAAAACGGATGCGGAAATGATGCGGACACATTATACGGACGTGTGAATGGGGCCTAACTCAGAATTTCCTAATAGAGTGTATGGAAATGGGTTTCAAAATGGACAACCCCTTTAAAAACACGTAAGCAGCTGCCTATTGAGCAATGCTTGCCTTTCATTTATTTTCTTCAGCCTTTACTTTTTTTTTTTTAGTTCTGCTCCAGTAGAGCAAAGCTGTGTTGTCCGCTGGAGTCGTAGTAGTCTGATATCTCGCATCAGAGACCCAGGCTACTGCTTTGGCCCTCATCCATGCTTTACACTGCAGTTTTGATTGGCTGATGATTATATGAATAATGCCAGTAGAAAGTCAGTGCACAAAAAGCACTAAGGCAAGAGATATCTGGGGAGCCACTGAATTGTGGCTCATGTAACATGTCAGACTCTTGGAGCAGATTTAACCCTTCCTACTCTGTAGCTTTTTTAATTTTTCCGTTTTTGTTTTGCGCTCCCTGCCTTCCCAGAGACGTAACTTTTTAAAAAATTTTCCATTCACATAGCCATAATATGAGGGGCTTGTTTTTTGCAGGACAAGTTGTACATTCTAAAGCCGCCATTTAATATAACATACAATGCAGTGGAAAGGAGGGGAAAAAATTCCAACTGTGGTGAAATTGGTAAAGAAAATCAATTCCGCCACAGTTTTACAGGTTTTGGATTTACAACATTTGATATATGATGAAACTGACCAGTTATTTTCATTCTACAGGTCAGTACGAATCCGGTGATACCTTATATGTGTAGTTTTTCTTGAGTTTTGATACTGATAAAATAATAAAAACCTTGGAAAAAATCAGTTTTATTTTTTCATCACCATATTCTGACCTAAATAACCTTTTTGTAGTTATGTCTTTGGAGCTGCGTGAGCGTTCATTTTTTGTGGGGCGATCTGTACTTTTTATTGATACCATTCTGGGATGTGTATTACTTTTTAATCACTTCATTATTTTTAGTGCACACAATTTTTTCGTTTTGCCGTTTGCCTTACAAGGAAAATATTTTTATATTTTTATTTGGCCATTTTCACACGTAGTGAAATCCATTATGTGTATTTTTTTTATTTTTATTTTGGGGAAAGGGGGGTTGAATTTTTATATATATTTTTTTTTTTATTATTATTTTTTTTTTTTACAATTTTTTTTTTTATAGTTCCCATAGGGAACCATAATAAGTAGCAGTAATCATTAGATTGCTATTCTCATAGACTCCGATACATTAGCATTGGAGTCTATGAGAAAGGTACTAGTTTCCCATGCCCGGCCCGGCCACAGACAGGGTCTCGATAGGAAACACTGTGCAGCAGCCTCCTATCATTCTCTATACAAGCTCTGGCTTGTATAGAGTGAATTGCGGTGAATTGCGATAAGCCAAACTGTTCCTAGCCTGGGGAGTGGGAGGTCTTACAATGAGTTTACTAATAAGATTGACATCCCCCATCAACGAATTATGAAAAACAGGAAACTTAAAGAGGAGCTCTCCCCTCACCTGACATGTCTGTTTTAATAGCTACTTGCATCCCCCATGTAATAACAATTCTAGATCATCTATTCTTATGGCTCTATGTTGTGTCATTCCTCTATTATTCCTGCTAGAAGTTATGAATTAATTGCTAGCAGTCTGCAGTAAGGGTACAGAGGGGAGGTAACCAGTTGGGGGTGTGTCCCTGCACAGTCTGAACATGACAGCACTGATTGGATAGAGTGAGTCTGTGCAGGGACACACCCCCAACTGGTCACCTCCCCTCTGTACCCTTACTGCAGACTGCTAGCAATTCATTCATAACTTCTGGTAGAAATAATAAAGGAATGGCACAACATAGAGACATAAGAATAGATGCTCCAGATTTGTTATTACATGGGGAATGCATGAAGACATTAAAAAAGGCGTGTCAGGAGCGGGGAGAGGTCCTCTTTAAGGCCCCTGTACACATTAGTGTATTTGCAGCCAAGCCTCTGATAACAGCGGTGTGCCCGACAGATTAGGCCAGGTTCACATCTGCATTGTGAACTCCGGCATGGTCGCTGTCGATCCAGTGATGCATGGTGGTATCAGCGCGGATGTGAACACGGCCTTAATGTGTATGGGAAGCTCCTGACTCTCCCTGACTCTCCCTCACATATGATGTCGGAAATGAGAAGGCTCAGGCGAATTGAATGTTTTGGCCCTTTGGTTTTGAATCCTTTTGTTCTCCTGGGAGATAGGAAGAATTTGGCAGAGGCTTTCTTCCCTCTCCCCATTGAATATACATACATGTATGGAGGAGCCAGGAGGGATTCGGGGGAGATAGCTGTCGTCTGAATGATTTTTTAGCCGACCACTATTGAATGTGTAGGTGCAGAGTCCTCTTTAATTTTTTTTATTTTTTATTATTTTGCTCATGTGCATTCGTTTCCATTTTAATTTTAAAGCTGACATACGATATAAGCACTGGAACTGTCAGAAGGCGAAGGATTAGTAAATACCAACCGCAGACGTAAAAATAACAAACGGGTCACTAACAGATAGGTATGAGATAGCGTCACGGAGACAATGGGATAAGAGCCGGGGAATGTACGTTGTGGTTGTTTTGCCAGAAACGTTCTAAGAGGTATTGTCTGCTGCTCCTTGTGCAATACTCCTTACCACAACTGACCTGAAATGATTCACTTCCTCATCTTCTGCGTTGCAAAGCCCTGATCTAAAGGAGATGCCGATCATATCTAAGAAGGTATCCACGGAAGTCTGTAGAGCCATACTGATTTCAGATGGAGGCATATGGGTGGCTGGCACAGGTACGCCGAGTGCCCACAGCTATGCAGTACCGAGCCGTGGTGCCATTCAGGTCCTGCCATGTGCAAAAGGCCAAAAGAGCATATAAAAAACAATAAAAACTGATTGTTAAGTGCTGGAGAATATGTTGGTGCCCTATAAAGGTTATAATTATAAACATAATAGTGCGAATGGCTACCATTCTATATAGCATTTCGCTCGTTCATCAGGTGATTGGCTGCACCTTTGATGGCCAGATTGTCGGGAACGAACATTTGCAGGAACATTCGTCCTCGATAATCTGGCCTCGATATCGGCCCATGTAAGTCCACCTTTAGGGCTCATGCACACGACCATATGTATTTTGCAGTCCGAAAAAAACGGATCCGCAAAAAATACTGATGACGTCAATGTGCGTTGCGTATTTTGCGGAACGGAACAGCCGGCCCCTAATAGAACAGTCCTGTCCTTGTCCGTAATGCGGACAATAATAGGACATGTTGTATTTTTTTGCAGAACAGACATACGGAAACGGAATGCACACGGAGTAACTTTCGTTTTTCTTTTGTGGACCCATTGAAATGAATGGTTCCGTATACGGTCCACCAAAAAAAAATGGAATGGACACGGAAAGAAAATACGTTCGTGTGCATGAGCCCTTAGGCTCTGTGTACAGTGTCTTTGCCACCAGCATCTGTAGGAAGGAGACTGTACTTACAGGGTAACAAACTACATTACAATTCAAACAAGAGGCATGAAGTCCCTGCTCACAAGAGCTTACAATCTGTGGTTATAGGGGGGTATAGTATGACGAGCATGCTCGCCGACACCGAGTTACTTGAGGGCACAGCTCGAGTCCCCTAGATAGATCCGTCGTGACCCCAATGCAAGTCAATGGGACAGATCCGTTTGGTGTGACACACTAGTAAACGGATCCATCCCCATTGACTTGCATTGGGGTCATGACGGATCCGTCCTTATCTTTCCCCTGGCAGCTCCCTCCTCCCGTCCAGCAGGTGGCGCTGTGGTAAAAATTACCACTCTGTGCGCCATCTTCCTGCTGGAGCAGGTCGGGAGCTGCCAGGGAAGGTAAGTATGTCTGTGTGTGTGTTTTTTTTTTAAATTTGGGGCACTTGTGTAAACCAGGCAGAGCGGGGGGTGCCTGGTTTACTCCCATAGACTTCAATTATGCTCGGGTGCTCGGCCGAGCACTCGAGCACCCCTGAGTTCTCGGCCAGAGCACCCGAGCACCTTAGTGCTCGATCATCACTACACAAGAGGTACAAGTGCCTAAATAAAGGCGTGCACATAGAACTGCATGAGCCGGCCACCAGTCTGTATATGTACCGGTATGAAATGCAAGGAGCGTGGGGGACTCCGCTGGATGAAGGGCCAAGTTCTGAGGAACGATGGTGATAGGAGGACAGGAGACGGTGTATGGAATGTGATGTCTGCCGAAAAAGATCATTCCTTATAGATGTGCTGTGGATGGTCTGGGGTGCGCTTTCCAGAGAAGGCATGCGAGACGGGAGTGGGAGGTTTGTGTTATGGAAGAGGTTAAATCCGTTGGACGCTTTCTGATGAAATTTCTGAAATACCATAAACTGATGTGTACGAGCGCAGGAAACCATCAAATACCTCGTTCCTTACCCCAGCATGAGACCATAAGATGTGTAACCCCCTTCCTGACATCTGCCGTACATGTACTCCAGAAGTCAGGTCTTTAAAGATCGCGCCCGCTCAGGAGTTGAGCGGACCCCATAGCCGTCAGAGTCCTGATACAACTCAGATCAGGGGCTTTTAACCCCTCAGATGTCAGTTGCGACCACAGCATGTGAGCGGTCACTTACTGGGAGTGCTGTGCTCCTGGTGACCAAATGGCTTCCCTGTGATGAGATCATGGGAGATATTTGGGTGCTATGACAGCCTGGGGCCTTCTGAAGGCTCTGAGGCCTGCCATAGCTAAGTTCCTATCAAGCCCTGAATAAAATAAAAAACATTACTCCAAAAATGCCCTTACTATTAAAATCTAAAAGTATTTATCTCATACGTTGAATGGAGAAAATCAAAATGAAAGGTTTTTTCACAATTTTTATTTTTTTTAAGGAAATCCTGAAAAATTTGGGGTTGCTGTGCAGATGCTGAAAGTGTTTAGCACATGTACAGAATCTCCTGTACGATGGCCTGTTTATATGTCCTTGAAATATAAAGTACTTTAAAGAGTGAAAATTAATAAATTCTTAAATAAAAATGTATCCAACTGACTTTCAGTAAGCTGCAGGAACAAACTGTTTTGTTAAAATTGCGCATGCACAGTGGGAGTGCTTTCTTCCTAGCCTCTTCCATCTTGGACTGTTAGCTGACTGGGTGAACAAGCATTTTATCCCTGAAACCGTAAATTCTGTAAAAGGGGCGGGGCTTAGCTCCCATTGACTGTAATGGTGCCTGTAAACTGCGTGATGCTGAAGGACTTGATGCAGGGGATCTGTGCAGCTGCAGCCAAGGAAAACACCTGGAAAAGGTGAGTATTATATGGTTTTTGTTTTGATTAATATGCTGCTCTTTGAGAAAAGAAAATACTATCCAGCTTTTCCAAGTTCCTGCACGGCTAGCAGATCCGGCTAGCAATGGCACTGTTTGGTATTGAGGAGGAGGATTTATCTAGGTAATTATATTACTCATCAGTTCTCTATTGTAGCTTCCCATTGTTTTCTACCCAGCTTTTCCAGGACCCTGAAAAGCAAATCGGGCTAGCTATGGCACAATTTGGTTGCAAGAGGGAGATTTATATAGTTAGATATAGTATTCAGCAGAACCATACAGCTACAGGATCCCAGGAAAGCTGGGTAGCAAACCATATGGAGCTGTTATAGAGATCTGATGAATAGTGTAACTACCTAGGTCAGGGATGCTCAACCTGCGGCTCTCCAGCTGTTGTAAAACTCCAACTCCCACCATTCCCTGATGTAGGATGATAGCTGTAGGCTGTCCGGAAATGCTGGGAGTTGTAGTTTTGCAACAGCTGGAGGGACGCAGGTTGAGCATGCCTGACCTAGATACATCTCTCAGTCACTACCATATTGTGACATAATAACGTGCCAGATTTGCATTTCAGGGTCCCAGGAAAGCTGAGTAGCAGGTTATAGACTAACTGGGTAGTGAGGAGATGGATTTATCTAGTTTGATATAGTATTCATCACATCTCTATTACAGCTGCACATACTTTGCTATCCAGCTTCCCCAGGACACTGAAAGGCAAATCTGCCTAGCTAGGGCACTATTTAGGAGTGAGGAGGGGGATTTATCTTGGTAAATTTAGTATTCAACAGACTTAACATTAGAATGGTGCAGCTCTGGGTGTGACTGGAGCATAAAACATGATGTAACAGCAGAGTGGTGCCTGCAGCTCCGGATGTGACTGGAGTTTAAGACATGATGCATCAGCAGTGTTGTGCCTCAGCTCTGGATGTGTAGACGAATATCCACATGCACTAGCATCAGAAGGGGAAGGGGGAGAAGTCATGGCTGCAGCCTGAGAGAACACCACACTGCTTTTCTATTGTATTTTTCACAGTCTGCTATTGTGATATTTGATGAAACAAGAACAAATAACAAAGACACATAAGGATATTATCTAACGTTTTGTTAGTTGTTCTTTTTTTTCTGTTTAGAATTTGTATTTAGTTCCCCTTTAATTCAGAGAGTTTATGAAAACAGAAGTACAGTATAAACAGGCATTTCTCATGATGTATAGTGTAGGAGCTCCAGCAGTTTTATGGAAATCTATATGGAACTTGTACACTTTGACTGATCCTTTTGGCAATTCGTTTTTTGTTTAAATACCTCATTAAAGGGGTTCTCCGAGTTATATACATTGATGACCTATCCTCAGGATCGGTCATCAATATCAGATTGGCGGGGGTCCGACACCCGACACCTCGGCCGATCAGCTGTTTGAAGAAGAGGCCGTGCCGTATCAGCGCTGCCTCCTCTTCACTGTTTACATGCTGGCCGTAATGGGGATAGTGGTGAGTAGGTGTAATTATACCTAACTGCCCCATTCATTTCAATGGGAAGAATCACTTCCATAGACTTGTATGGGAGCGATTCTTCCCATAGAAATGAATGGAGCGGTGAGGTGTAATTACACCTACTCACCACTACCCCCAATGAAGAGGAGGCAGCGTTGATACAGCGCGCACCTCCTCTTCAAACAGCTGATCGACGGGGATGTCGGACCCCCGCCGATCTGATATTGATGACCTATCCTGAGGATAGGTCATCAATATATATAACTCGGAAAACCCCTTTAAGACTATGCAGGTTATTTTGTTCTAACCTGACGAGAGTTCTTGTCTATATCTGACACTCTTCGCTGATAGGGAACACGAAACAGAAGAATCCCGCGGCGCAAAGGAACCAGCCGATGGTAGTTAGGTCCAAATACGGTTCTTTATTAGCATGTACAACGCGTTTCAGGGGTTCAAGACCCCTTTCATCAGGTACAGAAAGATGCTGTACTCTTCGTTGATACACACAAAGTAAAGTCCTCCTTAGGTCTAATTCAGATGGTCATATTTTTTAACCACGTGCCACCCGTGTCCGCATCAGACTGCATGTAGACAGCACATATGCACCATCAGGGTCTAAACTATTTGGGTCCGTGTCGCAATGGAGACTATTGAAGACAGCCGTCCCAGATGCATATCCTACGCAGACCTCTGGATCTCCGGATGTAGCCGCAACAAATGGACAATTTTTAATAAGGCTGTCTGAATCCTGTCTTAAAGGGGTCTCTGGGATTACTATGGTTTTAAAAAGATCTGCTCATGTAGCTGCTTACCTCATGTTCATCTTCGCTGTGCTTTTCTTTTTCCATTTGGACGCTCCAGATCTGTTTTTCACCTTGAAAACCGATCCCTCTGGTCTGTTTCCATCCTGTATGTAGCACTTCCTGTTGCTGCATTCAACCAAACCCATGATGCACTTCTCCTTCCTCTGCCACAGCTCCAGCACCGCCCCTAACAACGCCCAGCTAGTTTATAACCCAGCTAGTTACACAGACACTCTCCTATCAGTGCCCCGCCCATGGACATGACATAACAGGAAATAAGGAAGAGTTGCATAGACATGGTCATGTGACCACAACCCAGAACGGAAGAAAGGAGCGATAGTCAATCAAGAAGGAGAGGGAGGGGCTGAAAGAGGAAGCAGGAGGGGCAAGGATGCACAGAGTCGAACTGATGTCGGACCCCCGGCTAAAGATCGACCATCAATATAAAACTCCTGGAAAACCCATTTAACCCCTTCGCTGCCCTACACCACTAAAGATACTAACATTAACCCCTTCACTGCCCTTTACCACCAGGGATTCTGACACTAACCTCTTCACTACCCATGACCACCAGGAATATTGACATTAACACATTTACTGCCCTAGGGGTATATGATGCAGGTTGAGGAGGTGGACAGGACTGTCCTTGCAGCCCGCATTGCTGGTTGCTGGGGCCTCTCCATATTCAATGGTATTGGATGGCGATACCATTGAATGCTGCTGTAGGGCACTGGAGCCAATGTCTTTCTACCCCACCATTTAGGCGCTAGGCCGAAGCCTACCAAAGGCCGGCACAAGCAACGAGATGGCCCAATAGCAAGGATCAAACGAGGTCCCCCACGCAGGACAGAAGGGTTTCTGCCTAAACCCTTTTCAATGACCCTTGGGTCATTTTTCCACGGCCTCATTTGCTAAAAGTTGTTCCTTTAGAGGGTACAGTCCTGACCAAGTTTTCACCTCCAGTAGAAGAGGGGATGATCCCAACTAAGACTGGGCCCCCTCCTGCCCTGGGCCCCATAGCAGTCGCATGGTCTGCCGCTATGGTAGTTATGTAGTTATGCCCCTGATGGTGGGCCTTCAAAGGCTTAGAAGGCAATTGAGACTATGGAATAATACAGTTCTGGCTGCCTGGCTATGACTTAGGGACTAAACCCATATGCAATTAGCTCCCTCTAGTGGTGGTCACAGCCAGTCAGAATGCTGTCATTTAAAGCGCTTGTAACAGGATTAGAAAAAAAAAAAACATCACGTCTGTCCATGGCTTGTATCTTAACTCCACGTAAGTGAATGAGTGCTGAGTTGTAATATACCGCACACACTTTGTGGCTAGGTGTGGTTCAGAATATGGAGGAAGGCATTTTTCTAATCCTGTACAACCACAACCCTTTTTTTAGCTCTATGACTGCAAAGCAAACTTGTAAACTTCTCCATCGAGACCAATAGTTTATTATTAACAGTAATATGTAATCCTCTGTACAGGCCATTAAGTCCTGGAATGTAAAAATCCAGACATGATGGACCGTCCTAGTGAAAGGCCACCACGTCCAACGGTGGGAAAATATCTCCTCCTCCTCTAATCAGCAACGGAAGGTAAATCTCAAATACATTTTCTTACATGAATGCCATGTCTATACTGTTCTAGACTTGCAAACTTGCACAAAATAATACACAACCTTCATATCTAGCCCCGGCTTTTGCAGGCTACCGACCTTAGGCCTGGGCTACAAGGCAAATTTATTGGCTAAAGTGTTTAACAGGCAAGTTGCTTAATTTAAAAGGGATAGTCCAGGTTTAGAAAAACATGGCTGCTTTCTTTTCCAAAAACAGCACCACCCTCAAATCGCACCTCTACGCCATTCACTTAAAGGGGTTATCCAAGACTATAAAATGCCCCTCACACTGAATATACTTACCTGGCTCCCTGCGCCGCTCCTTGACCCGCACCGCCGCTGCTGCTGAAAACATCCGGTGTCGGGGGGAGAGCAGCCAATGGCAGGCAGGGACGGGGACGAGGCTCCCGAGTGTCACCTGCAATGCTAGAGAGGCTCGTCCCTGGCCCCACCTGCCATTGGCTGCTCTCCCCCCGACACTGGATGTTTTCATCCGGGCACAGAGAGAAGCAGCAGCGGCAGTGCGGGGACCAGGAGCGGCGCAGGGAGCGGGGTAAGTATATTCAGTGTGAGGGGCCTGGCATATGGGGGAGCATTTTATACTCTTGGATAACCCCTCTAAATGGAGCTGAGCTGCCATACCAGATACGACCTCATGAATAGGGGTGGTGCTGTTTTGGAAAGAAGAAAAAAAGCAGCTATGTTTTTTTTCTAATTCTTAAAATCCCTTAAATTTGCACCACTTTTCTTGTGGCCACCACAAGTGAGATGTCGCGCCCTATGGAAAATTCCCTAACATAAAGATATTATAATTGTTCCTTTTATACAAGGGAAAAGTTGTAATAATAATGACCCAGAACTTTTAAGTCCCCCATGACTGCCCTGCAGCTCCCATAGCAGAATGAAGATGTCATCTACTGCAGCCTGTATTCTGCCTGCAGAGCTGCACGCTGGACAGAAATACGATTACATCATTACATTTACTTTCACATCTGCAATTTCCCTTTCCGCTGTTGAGTTCCGTCATCTCAATAGCGGGGGGAAAACGCTTCTGTTTTGTCCCCATTCATTGTCAATGGGGAGAAAACTGAACTGAACGAAACAGAGAGCTCCAAAATGCATTCCCTTCTGTTTGGTTGCGTCCCCATCGTGGACAGAATAATGGTGCAAGCCGCGTTTTTCTGTCCTTGATGTGGTGCGGAGCAAGAGGGATCTGTCATGACTCACAATGTAAGTCAATGGGACGGATCCGTTTTCTCTGACACAATCTGACACAATACAAAACGGATCCGTCCCCCATTGACTTTCAGTGGAGTTCATGATGGATCCGTCTTGGCGATGTTAAAGATAATACAACCGGATCCGTTTAACCGTTCTATCGTGACGGAAGCGTGTTTGCTGATCCATCATGGAATTAAAGAGCACCTGTCAGCAGGATCAACCCTATTAAACCAGGCATAAACAGGGTGGATCCTGTTAATAAAATGATACCTGTCTTGTGAAAATCGGCTGCAACATTCCCAAGGAAAAAAAAGACTTACATTGTTTATGCAAATTAGGGCTTCGTTGCACCAAGCGGTAGAGCCTATCCCTTCAGTGCACCCCAGCTTTCCAGTGCTGGCCACCCTGGTCCAACTGGGTGTTACCAACTGGGCGAGTGTCCCTGCACAGTCTGATCTTGGTAGCACAGATTGGATAATGTCAGAGTGTGCAGGGACACACCCCCAGCTGGACCTTCATAGCAAACTGCTGGCAATTCATTCATAACTTCTAGCAGGAATAATAGAAGAACGGCACAACATAAGAGTCATAAGAATAGATGCTCCAGAATTGTTATTACATGGGGGATGCACGTAGTTACTAAAACGGACATGTCAGGAGAGGGTATTGCACCATGATGCCACTTGGCGATTGGTTACAGAAGTTTCTGCAACTGGAAATCTGCTCCATACACCAGGGGCGTGGTTCTGTTATAAGGGGCGCCCCCATTATTTGCTATGCCGCAGAATCGGCTAGAGCAGGGATGCTCAACCTATGGCCCTCCAGCTGTTGTAAAACTACAACTCCCACCATGCCCTGCTGTAGGCTGATAGCTGTAGGCTGTCCGGGCATGCTGGGAGTTGTAGTTTTGCAACAGCTGGAGGGTCGCAGGTTGGGCATCCCTGGGCTAGAGCATACCTCCCAAATTTTTGGAAGGTCAAAGAGGGACAACTTTGGTTCGCTGTGTGAAAGATCCATTTTCCCTCCACATTTCTACACTTCAATAGTTTTCTTTTGCACAATAACGCAACAATTATCTGAATATAGAAATTTCTAAAATCCAAATTGCAACTAATAATGAAATATTATGCAAGTCGGGCTCTAATATACAGAGAGGAGCCAGAGAAGCACTGGCAATAATGGAAATCTATACCTCAGAGGGACATTTAAGGAGAAAAGAGGGACAGAGGGACTTGGGTCAAAAAGAGGGACACTTGGGAGGTCTGGACTAGAGAACCCCGGTGAAAACAAAAGGCCGAGGAAACCGTCCAAGCTGCAAACGTGCCAGCGCTTATTAACTGCATCTGAACTGGAGCGTCCACAGGGGAAGGGGCAGTCTTGGCCAAACTTTTCCATCTCGCTGAGGCTCAGTTTACAGTCACATCCCTCAAAATCAGGGGGGAAAAAAAAGTCCTGCCTCCTGCACAGTATGGAGGGGAGGGGGGTAGTCTTCACCAGGGCACTGCTAATGAGAGGAGCTGAGAGGTTTCCTCCTCACCAGACCTGTGCGGCTGAGTCACACTGTGCCTGTTTACCTCTGCCCAGGGCGCAGCCGTCACACACAATGTCACCCAGGTTCCTGCAGGCAGCAGGGTAAGTAACCCAGCGCTCAGCTCCGCTCTCCTCTCCCATTGTTCTCCTTGTGCTCTTGCATTTTACTTGTCGCCTTTTGTGCCTTAATTTCCCTCTTAAAATCTCAACACAATAGCCCCGGAGGCTCTGCTCAACTCCTTGGAGTTTCTGTAGCTCGGGGATATGACATATGAACGTCTCCTTCTCCTCTAGTGGCTGGAGAGTGAATTCCTTTCCTAGAAATATCAGGAATTGTTACAATTTAACCTAAAAATCTGCATTGATTTAAGTCAATATGTACATTTTTTTTTGTATTGCATTTTTCATTTTCAGTTTGTCCCAGCCCTTCTGTATTGTGAGACATTTTCGTGCATATGGCATATGAGACAAATATTTTTGAATTTTCAAAATGCAACTACAAATGCAAACTTTTTCCTTACATTTTAATTCATAACCCCAGACCTGCTTTTCTGGCAGGATTTCATGCATCCATTGATGAGTCTGTCATAGTGAGAGATCTGAGATAATTGCAGTTTACGGGGGCTGCCACACTAGGTTTTTGCCCAAAAAACGCCTGACCTGTGCAGCATTTTTTGTTGTGTTTTTGTAGCGTTTTTGGCCAAACAGTGTGTCTGAGCAAGATGCATGTCTTGCATTTTTTATATAGGTATGTACTCCCCCCCCCCTTCATAATGTAGAGCAGTGTGCAAAAAAAAAATTCATTGATAAAAATTGTGGAAAAAAAAAATTCACAAATTGGCAATTTTCATCAAAAAAATAAAAATAAAAAATGAAGGTCTATTGGACAAATGAGGGCAAAAAACCCAGACCCAGAGAATGCTGTGATTTCTAAAAGCACACCATTGACTCACCTCAAGGGTGAAAAAAGCCACTACTGTAAAACGCCTGTTTTGTTTTTTGTTTTTAATATTTCTGATAGGTGTTACATCTGGAGCCGACATGATTTTCAGTAAAAATAAAAAAGAAGCTGCAGAATATAGCAGTAAAATAATGCAAAAGCCAAAAGAGACAACAGCCTTGTGGGTGTTTTTTTTTTTTTTTTTTTTTTTTTACTTTTTGTTGTTTTTACCTTTGTTACAACTTTTTGCTGCACTTTTCACTCCTTTTTTGTGTTTTTTCTTTTTTCTTTATGTGGCCTGCAAATAAAAATAAAACATTTTTCTCCGGTATTTGGGTCTTTTTCACAGTTTTGGCCAAGTATTTTTTTTTTTTTTCAAAATGCAGCATGCTTGAGGTGTCTTTTGATTATCATAGTTGAAAAATGGCAAAAAAAACCATCTCCGTGCAAAAATCCCACAATGTAGTGACCCGCCGCAGTGTGGATATTAAGTCCACAGTAAAAGTCGATTCATGCTGCAGATTTCCACTGCTGATTTCTCCCTTTGCGATACAGATTCCCGAAATCTGCAGCAAATCTGGAAACACAGTAAAACCTGCTGCAGAAATTCCGCTGCGTGCCTCCGTACCTTTGCGGGTCCATTCACTCGTCTGCACCAGCCATTTGCATTCCGGCCATGTGCGTTCCGCATTTTGGGGACCGCACATGGCAAGCACTATGATAGAAATGCCTATTCTTGTCCATGACCTAGCGGATCCTGCAAACCATCTAACTTATACATGCCTCACCTGCAAGAGAAAGTTTATAATATACTTAATGTCCCAAAGATGCGTGGATCGGCTTCTCGGAACCAGGTCACACGACAATCCTCTTCTGAAAATCCGACTTCAGGAGACGTCACGTTCTTTACCAGGTTTCCAGCACGAGCTACGGACAGGATGTCACTTCTGTTGGATGGGCTCGGAACTATTCTTTTCTCTGGTGCATGCGTGAACCTCATCATCTGCACATGTACCAGAGGGGAGGCAGAGTCCTGTCCTTGTCCACAGCAGAAGTGACGTCCCGTCCATAGCCCAGGCTGGAAGCCTGGTAAAGGACACAGACGGATGTAGAATTTTCAGAAGAGAAGCGTCATGTGATCGGGTTCCGTAGCGGACGATCCATGTGACTTATGGAGTATATTACAAACTTTCCTCTGCAGATATGTTATGTGTAATTAAAGAACTCCCGCAAAAATTTTTATTCCATGTCCTGCTAGAAATGTACATGATGTAATCTGTAGTGAACGTCATTTTCTTACCAGTAGCTGAATTTTTGAGTTATATCATCCTGAAGTTTCTTATCTGTATCATGTGACTAGGAATTAGACCCACCAACTCACACCGCATCTTATGTGTGGACAGGAAGTCTAATTTTTTATGTATTCCTATGGGAGCCTCACTTTCAGTGTCATAGGAATGAATAGAGCAGTTACTGGCTTCCTGTCCTGGGTCAGTTGGAGGTCAGGGAGTTGGTCACATGACCCAGCTACAATAAGAAGAGAGGTTTTTACTCACAGAAACAGTCACTGATAAGAAAATGACATTCACTACAGATTATATCATGCACCTTTCTAACAGGTCAAAGAATAAAAATTTTTTGCGGGAGTTCTTCTTTAAGCATACATAGGAGTGTACAATCAAACTTTAAATACACATTATTTCTCTATACCAATAAAATCTTAGGGGTTTGATTCACATCACAAATCCATTCACATAAAGTGTTATTCTAAATGACAACCTTACTCACCAACCTCATATGAGACACAATGGCGATCCAATGTGGTTGGTCACATGACCCAGCTACAATAAGAAGAGAGTAGAAACTCTCAATTTCAGCCTCTGATAAGAAAATGACAATCACTACACATTATATCATGCACCTTTCTAACAGGTCAGAGAATAAAAATTTTTTGCGGGAGTTCTTCTTTAAGGCTACTTTCACACTAGCAGCAGCACGGATCCGGCACCTAAAGGGTGCCGACAGATCCGTACTGCCGCTGATACATGTGTGGAGCCGGAGCAGCGCTCCGGCCCCACACATGTTGACACAGACACAGAGAACATACATACACACACATACACACAAACACATACATACTTACATACTCCTGCCAGGGACGCCGGCAGCATGTCTTCACGCGCAGTGATGACGATTCCCCACAGCGCCCTCTGCTGGGCGCAGTGGGGAAAAGTCATAGCTGCGCGCAGGAGGTGCGTGAAGACATGCTGCCGGCGTCCCTGGCTGGAGTGTGTGAGTATGTATGTGTATGTATGTGTATGTATGTATCTATGTATGTCTGTATGTATCTCTGTAGCCGGATCCGGAATGACCCCCCATTGCAAGTCAATGGAGGACAGATCCGGATTACTGGTGTGTCCACAGCAAACGGATCCCTCCCCATTGACTTGCATTGGGGGTCATTCCAGATCAGTCTTGGTGCGGATGTCTGGAACGGAGAGCAAACTGCAGCATGCTGCGGTTTGTTCTCCGGTCTGAAGACGGAACGGAATGCTTTCAGGAGCCTCCGTTGTCTTCAGTTCAGTTTTGTCCCCATTGACAATGAATGGGGACAAAACTGAAGCGTTTTTTTCCGGTATTGAGCCCCTATGACAGAACTCAATACCGGAATTTTAAAAACACTAGTGTGAAAGTAGCCTAAGGTGGGTAAAATCCCTTTAACGTTCACTTTGAGGTTGGGAGAAAGGGTGGGCAGAGTTGGTGTCTGCCTAGGACATCATAAAGAAGGGGGTCATACATGTTCATACACATGCATGCAGTCCTTACCCCGTGTAAACTCACCATTATCTTCACTGAAAACAAAAGGATTGGGCATGCTGAAATCAAACAGCCTGATCCTTCTTTTCTCTGACATGTCCTTTCGGGAAGAGTCATGAGGCCCCCATACACATTACACGGTTGGCCTGTCGGCAAGTTCAGCCAATATTAATGTTGTGTCTATGGCTGGTATAAAGGGGTTGTGTCACCTCATACATTGGCAGCATATCACTAGGATGTACTACCGATGTCAGATACAGGGGCGTAGCTATAAGGGGAGCGGCTGCTTTGGGGACCGAACTCGGAAGGGGCCCACCCAGGAGGAGGACTAAAAGATTTTATTGTCAGGGCCCCCTCCACAGTATACACAGTGACAGTACATACAGTGACATTATACACAGTGACATTATATACAGTGACAGTATACACAGTGACATTATATACAGTGACATTATATACAGTGACAGTATACACAGTGACATTATACACAGTGACAGTATACACAGTGACATTATACACAGTGACAGTACATACAGTGACAGTACATACAGTGATAGTATAAACAGTGACATTATATACAGTGACAGTATACACAGTGACATGACATAGTGACAGGATATATGTTGGCAGTATTTACAGTGACATGACATACAGTGACAGTTTACACAGAGACACTATACACAGTTACATGACATATAGTGACAGTATACACAGTGACAGTATTTACAGTGACATGACATACAGTGACAGTATTTACAGTGACATGACATACAGTGACAGTATACACAGTGACAGTTTACACAGAGACACTATACACAGTGACATGACATATAGTGACAGTATATATACGTTGACATTATATACAGTGACAGGACTCACTCTTGCACTCACTTGATGGTACTCCCATGGAGATGTGAATGGCGCGCTGGCTGTGCTTGTGTTGTGCACTCTCCTTTCATTTCTATGGGATTTCTGAAAATAGCTAAGAGACTATTTTCGGAATTCTCCTAGAAATGAATGCAGGCCGGCTGTGCACTCTGTTCACTTTGGGGGTCCCACTCTAGAGACAGGAATGGGTCTCAGAGGTAGGAGGTGACGCTAAGTTTACCACAATTTGTAACCGCCTCGTAACAATATTTACAATACAAGTTGGTGATACATTATTCAAAATCGATACATGTGAACAGGCCTTTAGATACATTAGACCCTTTGCCAGAGGAGCTTGCACTCTAATTTAGCTATTATTGCTGAATAACCTACTTGTATAACGGACACAGAATGGTGGAAGGTGGATGGATGAGAGGTGGGGGCGGGGAGATACGTTATATTAAAGATAACTAATATGCAGGATGATGTAACAGAAAAAAAGTTCCCAAACACATTTGTTGCTGCTATACAGAGACCCTAATATTACTACTACTGTCAAATTCACAGAGGAATAATTCCTGACAACTGTGTTGCCTGGGGGGTTTATGACTATTAATTTATTACAGTTCCTGTCCTTTGTGGCCTCACAATTTCCTCAAAGCTTTCTCCAGGGTAATTTAAGAGGAAGCCGATGCTTTCGATGAGCAGGGAAAATCCAAGCACCAGGGTTCCCGAGCCCCTCCTCTCTGGATAATTTAGCAGAATATTTTGGACGGAGATATAACATCTGTGTACGGGTCACTACTACTGGGAGCATCTGCAGCAATACCTGCCCCCCCGGCTAGTAGTCACAGGTGGTATATGTTTTATTACAGACATTCCCAGTGTGTGCGTCACATGACCAGGACACATTTCTATCCCCCAGAAGTAAATAATAGAAGTTTCCACTGAATGACAGCAAGCAGAGATCTTGAGGGAATCATGATGAATTCCTACAGGAAATACATAGAAGTGTATAATGTTTTATACCAAGAATAAGCTTTATTTTCTCAAACTGAAATACATTATATACACACACACAGTATATTACCCCCATATATAATATACCCCATATATATATAATATACCCCTACTTATATAATATACCCCATTATATTATATACCCCATATACTATATATAATATACCCCATGTACTGTATATAATATACCCCATATATATAATATACAACCATGTACTGTATATAATATACCCCATATATGTATAATTACCCCCATATACTGTATATAAATACCCATGTACTGTATATAATATACCCCATTATATATATACCCATATATATATATAATATACCCCATATACTGTATATAATATACCCCATATATATAATATACCCCATATATATATATAATATACCCCCATATATATATAATACCCCCATATATATAATATACCCCATATACTGTATATAATATACCCCCACCATATACTGCTATATACTGTATATAATATACCCCCATATATATATATATATACCCCCATATATATAATATACCCCATGTACTGTATATAATATACCCCATATATATATAATATACCCCATATATATATATATATATATACCCCATATACTGTATATAATATACCCCATGTACCCCATATACTGTATATAATATACCCCATATATTATAATATAACCCCCATATATATAATATATACCCCCATATACTGTATATAATATACCCCATATATATAATATACCCCCATATACTGTATATAATATACCCCCTTATATATAATATACCCCATATACTTATATATATACCCCATGTACTGTATATATATACCCCATATATATAATATACCCCCATATACTGTATATAATATACCCCCATATACTGTATATAATATACCCCCATATACTGTATATAATATACCCCCATATACTGTATATAATATACACCCGTTCAATCCTCCAGGGTCTATTAATCTCCTGACAACGTTTAGGCCATTTTTCTGACAACTGTTGTCTGGTGTTTCTGTGAGGTAATGTCACAGGGCCTGCAGCTCGGATGTATAGAAAATAACAGGATTTTGACCGCGGCTTCAGGTGCGGGTTTCCAGAGGTGAGACATTCCCCAATCTGACATTCACGCCCGTTCTACCCCCT
>ONZH01024938.1:0-49518 GCA_900303285.1 Rhinella marina
TTTAAGAGTGTCTACCTATTTAAAGTTACTGTCCCTTTAAGAGTGTCTGCCCTATTAAGAGTGCTGCCCTTTAAGGGTTACTATCCTTTGAGAGTGTCTATCCTGTAAAAGTGACTGCCCCTTTCAGAGGGACTGCCCATTTAAAAGTGGCAGCCCCTTTAAGAGGCGACTGCCCCTTTAAGAGAGACTATCCCTTTAAAGCGACTGCCCCTTAAAGAAGTCACTCTGGTAAGCCCCTTGAAGTTTGACTCTGCGCTCAGCTGAGGGGGCGAAAACGGCCATGCTGTCTGTTAACACTGGGACTCAGCGGCCATTTTGTGACTCTCACAGGTGCAAGTCTCTTTCAGCATAAATAGACTGTTTAACAGAATCCAAAATGGCGGATTAACCCCTCTTCTGCCAGTGTGTCCCCCGAGGCTGTGATCACGGCTCTTTATAACAGACATGTGAATGCCCCCTTATCCTCTGGTCTGGGGAATCTCCCCTGTATTTTATGCCTAGATATCTCTAAGACTTCTCCACTGTGTGGGATGCTGTGCCATATATGGCGCTGCCTATTTGCATATTGAGCTGTGATTGGCTGATTGGTCTCTATTCAACTTCTCCATTCATTCCTATGCAACCCTTATCCTTAGGTCTGGGTGAGCTCCTCAATATATCTTCTGCATAAGACTTCTGCAGTGTGTGGATGCTGTGCCATATATGGTGTTGCTATTTGCATATTCACTGTGATTGGCTGATTGGTCTCCACTCTAGCCTCTCCATTCATTCCTATGGGGAATTTTTTTGGGTTTAACCTGTGATATCTTAAAAACGACAAATCCGATCGACTCCAAAAATACATAGCACACCTGTCACCATCGAGGGCTTCGAAACGCACTTTGAACGGAGTCTGTACGCCAAGCGGTTCGGGCTGTATTAATTGCAGAAATTTACGGAGAAGAATAATAATAAGAAGAATAAAGAAAAGGAATATCAGTATAGTGCTTTTTCAAGCACTATAATAAAGAAAAGGAATAACAGTATAGTGCTTTTCAAGCACTATAATAACTAGATTTGCATTTCCAGGAGAAAATACATAGTGCTTGAAAAGAACGCACCTTTAACAGTGACTTTCAGAGTATACCTTTGTGACTGCCCCTTTAAGAGTGTCTGCCCCTTTAAGGGTTACTGTCCCTTTAAGAGTGTATATCCATTTAATAGTGACTGCCCCTTTAAGAGGGACTGCCTTTTAAATAGTGTCTGCCCTTTTAAGAGTGACTGTCCCTTTAAGAGTGGCTATCCCTTTAAAAGTGACTTTCTTTTTAAAAGTGGCTATCTTTTTAATAATGTCTGCTCCTTTAAGAGTGTCTGCTCCTTTATGAGTAACTGTCCCTTTAAGGGTAACTGCCCCTGTAAGAGTGTCTGTCCCTTTAAGAGTGACTATCCCTTTAAGAGTGACTTTCCCTTTAAAAGTGACTACCCCTTTAAGAGTGACTGCCCCTTTAAGAGTGACTGTCCCTTTATAGGTAACTGCCCCTTTAAAAGTGGCTGTCTTTTTAATAATGCATACTCCTTTAAGAGTGTCTGCTCCTTTATGAGTAACTATCCCTTTAAGAGTAACTGTCCCTTTAAGAGTAACTATCCCTTTAAGAGTGACTGTCCCTTTAAGAGTGACTGTCCCTTTAAGAGTGACTATCCCTTTAAGAGTGACTGTCCCTTTAAGAGTGACTGTCCCTTTAAGAGTGACTGCCCCTTTAAGAGTAACTATCCCCTTTAAAAGTGGCTGTCCTTTAAAGAGTGTCTGCTCCTTTAAGAGTGTCTGCTCCTTTAAGAGTACTATCCCTTTAAGAGTGCTGCCCCTTTAAGAGCGACTACCCCTTTAGGAGTGTCTGCTCCTTTAAGAGTAACCATCCCTTAAAGAGTGATTGCCCCGTTAAGAGCGGCTGCCCCTTTAAGAGTGTCTGCCCCTTTAAGAGTAACTGTCTCTTTAAGAGCAGCTGCCCCTTTTAGAGCGGCTATCATTTTAAGAGTGGCTGCCCCTTTAAAAGTGACTGCCCCTTTAAGAGCAACTGTTTCTTTAATAGTGACTGTCCCTTTAAGAGTCACTAACCCTTTAAGAGCGACTGCCCCTTTAAGAGTGTCTGCTCCTTTAAGAGTAATCATCCCTTAAAGAGCGATTGCCTCGTTAAGAGCAGCTGCCCCTTTAAGAGGGACTTTCCCTTTAAGAGTGTCTGCCCCTTTTAGAGTGACTGCCGCTTTAAGAGTGTCTGTCCCTTTAAGTGTCTGTCCCTTTAAGTGTCCTGTCCCTTTAAGTGTAACTGCCCTTTTAAGAGTAACTGCCCCTTTTAAGAGTAACTGCCCTTTTAAGAGTAACTGCCCCTTTAAGAGTAACTGTCACTTTGAGTTGCTGCCCCTTTAAGAGTGGCTGCCCCTTTAAGAGTTCCTGTCTTTTTAAGAGTGACTGTCTCTTTAAGAGTGGCTACACCTTTCAGAGTGGTTGTCCCTTTAAGAGGGACTGGACCCTTTTTAGAGTGACTATCCCTTTAAGAGTATCTATCCCTTTAAAAATGACTGCCCCTTTAAGAGTGACTGCCCTTTAAAGATTGACTGCCCCTTTAAGAGCGCTTATCCTTTAAGAGTGACTATACCTTTAAGAGTGACTGCCCCTTTAAGAGCGACTGCCCCTTTAAGAGCGACTGACCCTTTAGAAGCGACTACCCCAGTAAGAGCATCTGCCCCTTTAAGAGCATATGTCCCTTTAAGAGTGTCTGCCCTATTAAGAGTGCTGCCCCTTTAAGGGTTACTATCCCTTTGAGAGTGTCTATCCCTGTAAAAGTGACTGCCCCTTTAAGAGGGACTGCCCATTTAAAAGTGGCAGCCCCTTTAAGAGCGACTGCCCCTTTAAGAGAGACTATCCCTTTAAGAGCGACTGCCCCTTTAGAGTGATTGTCCCTTTAAGAGTCACTCTGGTAAGCCCCTTGAAGTTTGACTCTGCGCTCAGCTGAGGGGGCGAAACGGCCATGCTGTCTGTTAACACATGGGGACTCGGCGGCCATTTTGTGACTCTCACAGGTGCAAGTCTCTTTCAGCATAAATAGACTGTTTAACAGAATCCAAAATGGCGGATTAACCCCTCTTCTGCCAGTGTGTCCCCCGAGGCCTGTGATCACGGCTCTTTATAACAGACATGTGAATGCCCCTTATCCTCTGGTCTGGGGAATCTCCCCTGTATATTATGCCTAGATATCTCTAAGACTTCTCCACTGTGTGGATGCTGTGCCATATATGGCGCTGCCTATTTGCATATTGAGCTGTGATTGGCTGATTGGTCTCTATTCAACTTCTCCATTCATTCCTATGCAACCCTTATCCTTAGGTCTGGGTGAGCTCTTCAATATATCTAAGACTTCTGCAGTGTGTGGATGCTGTGCCATATATGGTGTTGCTATTTGCATATTCACTGTGATTGGCTGATTGGTCTCCACTCTAGCCTCTCCATTCATTCCTATGGGGAATTTTTTGGGTTTAACCTGTGATATCTTAAAAACGACAAATCCGATCGACTCCAAAAATACATAGCACACCTGTCACCATCGAGGGCTTCGAAACGCACTTTGAACGGAGTCTGTACGCCAAGCGGTTCGGGCTGTATTAATTGCAGAAATTTACGGAGAAGAATAATAACTAGATTTGCATTTCCAGGAGAAAATACATAGTGCTTGAAAAGAACGCACCTTTAACAGTGACTTCCAGAGTACACCTGTGTGACTGCCCCTTTAAGAGTGTCTGCTCCTTTAAGAGTTACTGTCCCTTTAAGAGTCCTGCTCCTTTAAGGGTTGCTATCCCTTTTAGAGTGTCTATCCCTTTAAAAGTGACTGCCCCTTTAAGAGGGACTGCCTTTTAAAGAGTGACTGTCCCTTTAAGAGTGTCTGTCCCTTTAAGGGTAACTGCCCCTGTAAGAGTGTCTGTCCCTTTAAGAGTGTCTGTCCCTTTAAGAGTGACTTTCCCTTTAAGAGTGACTTCCCTTTAGGAGTGACTGTCCCTTTAGGAGTGACTGTCCCTTTAAGAGTGACTGTCCCTTTAAGAGTGACTATCCCTTTAAGAGTGACTACCCCTTTAAGAGTAACTGTCCCTTTAAGAGTGACTGCCCCTTTGAGAGTGACTACAGATTTAAAAGTGGCTGCCTTTTTAAGAGCGACTGCACCTTTAAGAGCGACTGCCCCTTTAAAAGTGTCTACCCCTTTAAGAGCGTCCATTCCTTTAAGAGCGACTGCCCCTTTAAGAGCGACTGCCCCTTTAAGAGCAACTGCCCCTTTAAGAGTGACTATCCCTTTAAGAGTGACTATCCCTTTAAGAGTGACTATCCCTTTAAAGGGACTGCCCCTTTAAGAGTGACTGCCCCTTTAAGAGTAACTGTCCCTTTAAGAGTGACTGCCCCTTTAAGAG
This sequence comes from Rhinella marina, assembly GCA_900303285.1. Taxonomy (NCBI): domain Eukaryota; kingdom Metazoa; phylum Chordata; class Amphibia; order Anura; family Bufonidae; genus Rhinella; species Rhinella marina. The sequence continues at coordinate 4,429 of ONZH01024938.1, forward strand.
TGACTACAGATTTAAAAGTGGCTGCCTTTTTAAGAGCGACTGCCCCTTTAAAAGTGTCTACCCCCTTTAAGAGCGTCCATCCCTTTAAGAGCTTCTTCCCCTTTAAGAGCGACTGCCCCTTTAAGAGCAACTGCCCCTTTAAGAGTGACTGCCCCTTTAAGAGTAACTGTCCCTTTAAGAGTGACTGCCCCTTTAAGAGTGACTACAGATTTAAAAGTGGCTGCCTTTTTAAGAGCGACTGCACCTTTAAGAGCGACTGCCCCTTCAAAAGTGTCTACCCCTTTAAGAGCATCCATCCCATTAAGAGCGTCTGCCCCTTTAAGAGTGACTGTCCCTTTAAGAGTGACTATCCCTTTAAGAGTGACTGTCCCTTTAAGAGTGACTATCCCTTTAAGAGTGACTGTCCCCTTAAGAGGGATGTCCCTTTAAGAGTGACTGATTAAGAGTAACTGCCCCTTTAAGAGTGGCTGCCTCTTTAAAAGTGACTGCCCCTTTAAGATAGACTGCCCCTTTAAGAGATACTGTCCTTTTAAGTGTGACTTTGCCTTTAAGAGTGGCTATCCCTTTAAGAGTGTCTGTCACTTTAAGAGCTATTGCCCCTTTAAGAGGGACTGCCCTTTTAGGAGAGACTATCCCTTTAAGAGTGACTGCTCCTTTAAGAGTGATTGTCCCTTTAAGAGGGATGTCCCTTTAAGAGGGACTGCCCCTTTAAGAGTGTCTGCCCCTTTAAGAGTGACTTTCCCTTTAAAAGTGACTATCTCTTTAATAGTGACTGCCCCTTTAAGAGTGACTGCCCCTTTAAGAGTGGCTACCTATTTAAAAGTGACTGCCCCTTTAAGAGTGACTGCCCCTTTAAGAGTGACTACAGATTTAAAAGTGGCTGCCTTTTTAAGAGCGACTGCACCTTTAAGAGCGACTGCCCCTTTAAAAGTGTCTACCCCTTTAAGAGCATCCATCCCATTAAGAGCGTCTGCCCCTTTAAGAGCGACTGCCCCTTTAAGGGTAACTGCCCCTGTAAGAGTGTCTGTCCCTGTAAGAGTGTCTGTCCCTGTAAGAGTGTCTGTCCCTGTAAGAGTGTCTGTCCCTTTAAGAGTGTCTGTCCCTTTAAGAGTGATTATCCCTTTAAGAGTGACTGTCCCTTTAAGAGTGACTGTCCCTTTAAGAGTGACTGTCCCTTTAAGAGGGACTGTCCCTTTAAGAGGGACTGTCCCTTTAAGAGGGACTGTCCCTTTAAGAGTTCCTGTCTTTTTAAAAGCGACTGTCCCTTTAAGAGCGGCTGCCCCTTTAAGAGCGGCTACCTCTTTAAGAGTGACTGTCCCTTTTTGAGTGACTGCTACTTTGAGTGTATGCCCCTTTAAGAGTGACTGCCCCTTTAAGAGTGACTGTCCCTTTAAGAGTGATGTCCCTTTAAGAGTGACTGACTTATTAAGAGTGACTGCCCCTTTAAGAGCGACTGCCCCTTTAACAGTGACTGCCCCTTTAAGAGCTAATGTCCTTTTAAGTGTGACTTTCCCTTTAAGAGTGGCTATCTCTTTAAGAGTGTATGCCCCTTTAAGAGTGACTGCCCCTTTAAGAGTGACTGTCCCTTTAAGAGTGATGTCCCTTTAAGAGTGACTGACTTATTAAGAGTGACTGCCCCTTTAAGAGCGACTGCCCCTTTTTAGAGTGTCTGCCTCTTTAAGAGCTACTTTCCTTTTAAGTGTGACTTTCCCTTTAAGAGTGGCTATCCCTTTAAGAGCGATTGCCCCTTTAAGAGTGGCTGCCCTTTTAAGAGAGACTGCCCCTTTAAGAGCGACTATCCCTTTAAGAGCGACTGCCCCTTTAAGAGCGGAAGCCCCTTTAAGAGTGACTGCCCCTTTAAGAGCGACTGCCCCTTTTTAGAGTGTCTGCCTCTTTAAGAGCTACTTTCCTTTTAAGTGTGACTTTCCCTTTAAGAGTGGCTATCCCTTTAAGAGTGTCTGTCCCTTTAAGAGTGACTACAGATTTAAAAGTGGCTGCCTTTTTAAGAGCGACTGAACCTTTAAGAGCGACTGCCCCTTTAAAAGTGTCTGTCCCTTTAAGAGCATCTACCCCTTTAAGAGCGACTGCCTTTTTAAGAGCGACTGCCTTTTTAAGAGCGACTGCCCCTTTAAGAGCGACTGTCCCTTTAAGAGGGATGTCCCTTTAAGAGGGACTGCCCCTTTAAGAGTGTCTGCCCCTTTAAGAGTGTCTGTCCCTTTAAGAGTGTCTGTCCCTTTAAGAGTGACTGTCCCTTTAAGAGTGACTATCCCTTTAAGAGTGACTGCCCCTTTATTAGCGATTGACCCTTTAAGAGTGACTGCCCCTTTATTAGCGATTGACCCTTTAAGAGTGACTGCCCCTTTAAGAGTGACTGCCCCTTTAAGATTGACTACAAATTTAAAAGTGGCTGCCTTTTTAAGAGCGACTGAACCTTTAAGAGCGACTGCCCCTTTAAAAGTGTCTGTCCCTTTAAGAGCATCTACCCCTTTAAGAGCGACTGCCCCTTTAAGAGCGACTGCCCCTTTAAGAGCGACTGCCCCTTTAAGAGCGACTGCCCCTTTAAGAGCGACTGTCCCTTTAAGAGGGATGTCCCTTTAAGAGGGACTGCCCCTTTAAGAGGGACTGCCCCTTTAAGAGTGTCTGCCCCTTTAAGTGTGTCTGCCCCTTTAAGAGTGTCTGTCCCTTTAAGAGTGTCTGTCCCTTTAAGATTGTCTGTCCCTTTAAGAGTGACTATCCCTTTAAGAGTGACTGCCCCTTTATTAGCGATTGACCCTTTAAGAGTGACTGCCCCTTTAAGAGTAACTGCCCCTTTAAGGGTAACTGCCCTTTTAAAAGTGGCTGTCCCTTTAAGAGTGTCTGCCCTTTTAAGAGTGACTTTCCCTTTAAAAGTGACTTTCCCTTTAAGAGTTACTGCCCTTTTAACAGTGACTGAACCATTAAGAGTGGCTGCCCCTTTAAGAGGGACTGCCCCTTAAAGTGACTATCCCTTTAAGAGTCACTGCCCCTTTAAGAGTCACTGTCCCTTTAAGAGTGTCTACCTATTTAAAAGTTGCTATCCCTTTAAGAGCGACTGCCCCTGTAAGAGCGACTGCCCCTTTAAGAGCGTATGTCCCTTTAAGAGTGTCTGCCCTATTAAGAGTGCTGCCCCTTTAAGGGTTACTATCCCTTTGAGAGTGTCTATCCCTGTAAAAGTGACTGCCCCTTTAAGAGGGACTGCCTATTTAAAAGTGGCAGCCCCTTTAAGAGCGACTGCCCCTTTAAGAGAGACTATCCCTTTAAGAGCGACTGCCCCTTTAAGAGTCACTCTGGTAAGCCCCTTGAAGTTTGACTCTGCGCTAAGCTGAGGGGGCGAAATGGCCATGCTATCTGTTAACACATGGGGACTCGGCGGCCATTTTGTGATTCTCACAGGTGCAAGTCTCTTTCAGCATAAATAGACACAGTTTAACAGAATCCAAAATGGCGGATTAACCCTTTTTCTGCCAGTGCGTCCCCGAGGCCTGTGATCATGGCTCTTTACAACAGACATGTGAATGCCCACTTATACTCAGGTCTGGGGAATCTCTATATATCTCTAAGCCTTCGCCACTGTGTGGATGCTGTGCCATATATGGTGCTGCTTATTTGCATATTGAGCTGTGATTGGCTGATTGGTCTCTATTCAACTTCTCCATTCATTCCTATGCAACCCTTATCCTCAGGTCTGGGTGAGCTCCTCTATATAACTAAGCCTTCTGCAGTGTGTGGATGCTGTGCCATATATGGTGTTGCTATTTGCATATTCACTGTGATTGGCTGATTGGTCTCCACTCTAGCCTCTCCATTCATTCCTATGGGGAATTTTTTTGGGTTTAACCTGTGATATCTTAAAAACGACAAATCCGATCGACTCCAAAAATACATAGCACACCTGTCACCATCGAGGGCTTCGAAACGCACTTTGAACGGAGTCTGTACGCCAAGCGGTTCGGGCTGTATTAATTGCAGAAATTTACGGAGAAGAATAATAATAATAAGAAGAAGAATAAGAATAAAGAAAAGGAATAACAGTATAGTGCTTTTTCAAGCACTATAATAATAAGAAGAATAAGAATAAGAACTAGATTTGCATTTCCAGGAGAAAATACATAGTGCTTGAAAAGAACGCACCTTTAACAGTGACTTACAGAGTGCACCTTTGTGACTGCCCCTTTAAGAGTGTCTGCTCCTTTGAGCGTTACTGTCCCTTTAAGATTGGCTATCCCTTTAAAAGTGACTACCCCTTTAAGAGTGTCTGCCCCTTTAAAAGTAACTGTCCCTTTAAGAGTGGCTACCCCTTTAAAAGTGACTGCCCCTTTAAGAGTAACCGTCCCTTTAAGAGTGCTAACCCTTTAAAAGTTGTTGCCCCTTTAAGAGTTACTGCCCCTTTAAGAGTGTATGCTCCTTTAAGAGTAACCATCCCTTAAAGAGTGATTGCCCCGTTAAGAGCAGCTGCCCCTTTAAGAGGGACTGTCCCTTTTAGAGTGTCTGCCCCTTTTAGAGTGACTGCCCTTTTAAGAGTAACTGCCCCTTTAAGAGTAACTGCCCCTTTAAGGGTAACTGTCACTTTGAGTTGCTGCCCCTTTAAGAGTGGCTGCTTCTTTAAGAGGGACTGTCCCTTTAAGAGTTCCTGTCTTTTTAAAAGCAACTGTCCCTTTAAGAGCGGCTACCCCTTTAAGAGCGGCTACCTCTTTAAGAGTGACTGTCCCTTTTTGAGTGACTGCTACTTTGAGCGTATGCCCCTTTAAGAGTAACTGCCCCTTTAAGAGTGACTGTCCCTTTAACAGTGATGTCCCTTTAAGAGTGACTACCCCTTTAAAAGCGACTACCCCTTTAAGAGTGACTGCCCCTTTAAGAGTGGCTGCCCCTTTAAAAGTGATTGCCTCTTTAAAAGTGACTGCTCCTTTAAGAGCGACTGCCCCTTTAAGAGCGACTGCCCCTTTAAGAGTGACTGCCCCTTTTAAGAGTGTCTGCCTCTTTAAGAGCTACTTTCCTTTTAAGTGTGACTTTCCCTTTAAGAGTGGCTATCCCTTTAAGAGTGTCTGTCCCTTTAAGAGAGATTGCCCCTTTAAGAGTGGCTGCCCTTTTAAGAGTGACTGTCCCATTCAGAGTGGCTGCCCCTTTAAGAGTGACTGCTCCTTTAAGAGTGTCTGTCCCTTTAAGAGTGTCTGTACCTTTAAGAGTGTCTGTCCCTTTAAGAGTGTCTGTCCCTTTAAGAGTGTCTGTCCCTTTAAGAGCGTCTGTCCCTTTAAGAACGGCTGCCCATTTAATATGCCCCTTTATATATTATGCCCCTTTAAGAGCGACTACCCCTTTAGGAGTGTCTGCTCCTTTAAGAGTAACCATCCCTTAAAGAGTGATTGCCCCGTTAAGAGCGGCTGCCCCTTTAAGAGTGTCTGCCCCTTTAAGAGTAACTGTCTCTTTAAGAGCAGCTGCCCCTTTTAGAGCGGCTATCATTTTAAGAGTGGCTACCCCTTTAAAAGTGACTGCCCCTTTAAGAGCAACTGTTTCTTTAATAGTGACTGTCCCTTTAAGAGTCACTACCCCTTTAAGAGCGACTGCCCCTTTAAGAGTGTCTGCTCCTTTAAGAGTAACCATCCCTTAAAGAGCGATTGCCTCGTTAAGAGCAGCTGCCCCTTTAAGAGGGACTTTCCCTTTAAGAGTGTCTGCCCCTTTTAGAGTGACTGCCGCTTTAAGAGTGTCTGTCCCTTTAAGAGTTCCTGTCTTTTTAAGAGTGACTGTCTCTTTAAGAGTGGCTACACCTTTCAGAGTGGTTGTCCCTTTAAGAGGGACTGACCCTTTTTAGAGTGACTATCCCTTTAAGAGTATCTATCCCTTTAAAAATGACTGCCCCTTTAAGAGTGACTGCCCTTTAAAGATTGACTGCCCCTTTAAGAGCGCTTATCCTTTAAGAGTGACTATACCTTTAAGAGTGACTGCCCCTTTAAGAGCGACTGCCCCTTTAAGAGCGACTGACCCTTTAGAAGCGACTACCCCAGTAAGAGCATCTGCCCCTTTAAGAGCATATGTCCCTTTAAGAGTGTCTACCTATTTAAAAGTTACTGTCCCTTTAAGAGTGTCTGCCCTATTAAGAGTGCTGCCCCTTTAAGGGTTACTATCCCTTTGAGAGTGTCTATCCCTGTAAAAGTGACTGCCCCTTTCAGAGGGACTGCCCATTTAAAAGTGGCAGCCCCTTTAAGAGCGACTGCCCCTTTAAGAGAGACTATCCCTTTAAGAGCGACTGCCCCTTTAAGAGTGATTGTCCCTTTAAGAGTCACTCTGGTAAGCCCCTTGAAGTTTGACTCTGCGCTCAGCTGAGGGGGCGAAACGGCCATGCTGTCTGTTAACACATGGGGACTCGGCGGCCATTTTGTGACTCTCACAGGTGCAAGTCTCTTTCAGCATAAATAGACTGTTTAACAGAATCCAAAATGGCGGATTAACCCCTCTTCTGCCAGTGTGTCCCCCGAGGCCTGTGATCACGGCTCTTTATAACAGACATGTGAATGCCCCCTTATCCTCTGGTCTGGGGAATCTCCCCTGTATATTATGCCTAGATATCTCTAAGACTTCTCCACTGTGTGGATGCTGTGCCATATATGGCGCTGCCTATTTGCATATTGAGCTGTGATTGGCTGATTGGTCTCTATTCAACTTCTCCATTCATTCCTATGCAACCCTTATCCTTAGGTCTGGGTGAGCTCCTCAATATATCTAAGACTTCTGCAGTGTGTGGATGCTGTGCCATATATGGTGTTGCTATTTGCATATTCACTGTGATTGGCTGATTGGTCTCCACTCTAGCCTCTCCATTCATTCCTATGGGGAATTTTTTTGGGTTTAACCTGTGATATCTTAAAAACGACAAATCCGATCGACTCCAAAAATACATAGCACACCTGTCACCATCGAGGGCTTCGAAACGCACTTTGAACGGAGTCTGTACGCCAAGCAGTTCGGGCTGTATTAATTGCAGAAATTTACGGAGAAGAATAAGAAGAATAAGAATAAAGAAAAGGAATAACAGTATAGTGCTTTTTCAAGCACTATAACTAGATTTGCATTTCCAGGAGAAAATACATAGTGCTTGAAAAGGGCGCACCTTTAACAGTGACTTCCAGAGTGCACCTATGTGACTGCCCCTTTAAGAGTTTCTGCTCCTTTAAGAGTAACTGTCCCTTTAAGAATGACTATCCCTTTAAGAGTGACTATCCCTTTAAAAGTGACTACCCCTTTAAGAGTGACTGCCCCATTAAGAGCAACAACCGCTTTAAGAGCGGCTGCCCTTATTAGAGCGCCTGTCCCTTTAAGAGTGCCTATCCCTTTAAGAGTGACTATCCCTTTAAGAGTGACTGCCTTTTTAAGATTGGCTACTCCTTTAAGAGTGACTGCCCCTTTAAGAGCGACTGCCCCATTAGGAGCGACTGCCCCATTAGGAGCGACTGCCCCTTTAAGAGCGACTGCCCCTTTAAGAGCGACTGCCCCTTTAAGAGTAACTTTCACTTGGAGTTGCTGCCCCTTTTAAGAGTGGCTGCCCCTTTAAGAGGGATTGTCCCTTTTAGAATTCCTGTCTTTTTAAGAGCGACTGTCTCTTTAAGAGCGACTGTCTCTTTAAGAGCGGCTGTCTCTTTAAGAGCGGCTGCCCCTTTAAGAGCGGCTACCCCTTTAAGAGTGCCTATCCCTTTAAGAGTGCCTATCCCTTTAAGAGTGACTATCCCTTTAAGAGTGACTATCCCTTTAAAAAGTGACTGCCCCTTTAAGAGCGACTGCCCCTTTAAGAGCGACTGCCCCTTTAAGAGCGCCTATCCCTTTAAGAGCGCCTATCCCTTTAAGAGCGCCTATCCCTTTAAGAGCGACTATCCCTTTAAGAGCGACTATCTCTTTAAGATTGACTGTCCCTTTAAGAGTGACTATCCCTTTAAGAGTGTCCATCTCTTTGAGTGACTGCCCCTTTAAGAGGGACTGCCCCTTTAAGAGCGACTGCCCCATTAAGAGCGACTGCCCCTTTAAGAGCGGCTACCCCTTTAAGAGCAGCTACCCCTTTAAGAGCGCCTATCCCTTTAAGAGCGACTATCCCTTTAAGATTGACTGTCTCTTTAAGATTGACTGTCCCCTTTAAAAGTGACTGCCCCTTTAAGAGGGACTGCCTTTTAAAGAGTGTCTGATCCTTTAAGAGTGACTATTCCTTTAAAAGTGACTACACCTTTAAGAGTGTCTGCCCCTTTAAGAGTAAGTGTCCCTTTAAGGGTAACTGCCCCTGTAAGAGTGCCTGTCCCTTTAAGAGTTGCTGTCCCTTTAAGAGTTGCTGTCCCTTTAAGAGTGACTACCCCTTTAAGAGTAACTGTCCCTTTAAGAGTGACTGCCCCTTTAAGAGTGACTACAGATTTAAAAGTGGCTGCCTTTTTAAGAGCGACTGCACCTTTAAGAGCGACTGCCCCTTTAAAAGTATCTACCCCTTTAAGAGCGTCCATCCCTTTAAGAGCGTCTTCCCCTTTAAGAGCGACTGCCCCTTTAAGAGCAACTGCCCCTTTAAGAGCAACTGCCCCTTTAAGAGCAACTGCCCCTTTAAGAGCGACTATCCCTTTAAGAGTGACTATCCCTTTAAGAGTGACTATCCCTTTAAAGGGACTGCCCCTTTAAGAGTGACTGCCCCTTTAAGAGTGACTACAGATTTAAAAGTGGCTGCCTTTTTAAGAGCGACTGCCCCTTTAAAAGTGTCTACCCCCTTTAAGAGCGTCCATCCCTTTAAGAGCTTCTTCCCCTTTAAGAGCGACTGCCCCTTTAAGAGCAACTGCCCCTTTAAGAGTGACTGCCCCTTTAAGAGTAACTGTCCCTTTAAGAGTGACTGCCCCTTTAAGAGTGACTACAGATTTAAAAGTGGCTGCCTTTTTAAGAGCGACTGCACCTTTAAGAGCGACTGCCCCTTCAAAAGTGTCTACCCCTTTAAGAGCATCCATCCCATTAAGAGCGTCTGCCCCTTTAAGAGCGTCTGCCCCTTTAAGAGTGACTGTCCCTTTAAGAGTGACTATCCCTTTAAGAGTGACTGTCCCTTTAAGAGTGACTATCCCTTTAAGAGTGACTGTCCCATTAAGAGGTATGTCCCTTTAAGAGTGACTGATTAAGAGTAACTGCCCCTTTAAGAGTGGCTGCCTCTTTAAAAGTGACTGCCCCTTTAAGAGCGACTGCCCCTTTAAGAGATACTGTCCTTTTAAGTGTGACTTTGCCTTTAAGAGTGGCTATCCCTTTAAGAGTGTCTGTCACTTTAAGAGCGATTGCCCCTTTAAGAGGGACTGCCCTTTTAGGAGAGACTATCCCTTTAAGAGTGACTGCTCCTTTAAGAGTGATTGTCCCTTTAAGAGTTGCTGCCCCTTTAAGAGTGACTGAATTTTTAAGAGTGGCTGTCTCTTTAAGAGTGACTGCCCCTTTAAGAGCGACTGCCCCTTTAAGAGTGACTGCCCTTTAAAGATTGACTGCCCCTTTAAGAGCGCTTATCCTTTAAGAGTGACTATACCTTTAAGAGTGACTGCCCCTTTAAGAGCGACTGCCCCTTTAAGAGCGACTGACCCTTTAAGAGCGACTGACCCTTTAGAAGCGACTACCCCAGTAAGAGCATCTGCCCCTTTAAGAGCATATGTCCCTTTAAGAGTGTCTACCTATTTAAAAGTTACTGTCCCTTTAAGAGTGTCTGCCCTATTAAGAGTGCTGCCCCTTTAAGGGTTACTATCCCTTTGAGAGTGTCTATCCCTGTAAAAGTGACTGCCCCTTTAAGAGGGACTGCCCATTTAAAAGTGGCAGCCCCTTTAAGAGCGACTGCCCCTTTAAGAGTGATTGTCCCTTTAAGAGTCACTCTGGTAAGCCCCTTGAAGTTTGACTCTGCGCTCAGCTGAGGGGGCGAAACGGCCATGCTGTCTGTTAACACATGGGGACTCGGCGGCCATTTTGTGACTCTCACAGGTGCAAGTCTCTTTCAGCATAAATAGACTGTTTAACAGAATCCAAAATGGCGGATTAACCCCTCTTCTGCCAGTGTGTCCCCCGAGGCCTGTGATCACGGCTCTTTATAACAGACATGTGAATGCCCCCTTATCCTCTGGTCTGGGGAATCTCCCCTGTATATTATGCCTAGATATCTCTAAGACTTCTCCACTGTGTGGATGCTGTGCCATATATGGCGCTGCCTATTTGCATATTGAGCTGTGATTGGCTGATTGGTCTCTATTCAACTTCTCCATTCATTCCTATGCAACCCTTATCCTTAGGTCTGGGTGAGCTCCTCAATATATCTAAGACTTCTGCAGTGTGTGGATGCTGTGCCATATATGGTGTTGCTATTTGCATATTCACTGTGATTGGCTGATTGGTCTCCACTCTAGCCTCTCCATTCATTCCTATGGGGAATTTTTTTGGGTTTAACCTGTGATATCTTAAAAACGACAAATCCGATCGACTCCAAAAATACATAGCACACCTGTCACCATCGAGGGCTTCGAAACGCACTTTGAACGGAGTCTGTACGCCAAGCGGTTCGGGCTGTATTAATTGCAGAAATTTACGGAGAAGAATAAGAAGAATAAGAAGAATAAAGAAAAGGAATAACAGTATAGTGCTTTTCAAGCACTATAATAAAGAAAAGGAATAACACTATAGTGCTTTTCAAGCACTATAATAAGAAGAATAAGAAGAATAAGAAGAATAAAGAAAAGGAATAACAGTATAGTGCTTTTTCAAGCACTATAATAAGAAGAATAAAGAAAAGGAATAACAGTATAGTGCTTTTTCAAGCACTATAATAAAGGGTTATATATGGTGATAGCTGCACTACTAGTGCCAGCCAGCCAGCCCAGCCAGGAGACAAAAAAAAATGTCTTGTAGCCCTTAGAAGGGCTGTTGGGTTCTCTCGATATTACTCCTGCCTAACAGAGAACTAAATCCAGGCCCTAACACTCTCCCTGAAATGCAGCAGATCTGTCCCTAACGACATCCAGACAGCATCTGAGCCGAGCACCGCGGGCAGTCACTAGTATATTCCAGGGTCACCTGATCAGGCCAGCCAACACCTGCTATCGACATGTAAGGGCCCCACGTGATGCTGGGTGTACCGCAGAGTCTCCTGGCTTGTGATTGGCTGAGTTTATAGGCGCCAAAAATGCACAATGCGGAAGATGCCATTTAATCGAGCATGGCGAGATACTCGTCCGAGCAGCGAGCACTTACGAGTACCGTAATACTCGAACGAGCACCAAGCTCGGAAGAGCATGCTCGCTCATCTCTAGTGCTTACCACTCTCAGAAATGTTTGCACATTATCTTGGCCTGCCTAGTCGCAAGATTTATCACCAGAATGAGAATTCATGAGACATTTAGACCAGATGCGAACATGCTGAGATTGCCCTGAAAAGTTGAGGTCTCCTAGGGCTGTATCCAATCCCTGAAACACTTTAAGACTACATTCACACGACTGTTGTGTTTTGCAGATCCGCATATTGCGGATTCACAAAACACTGATACCGGCCCATGTGCGTTCCACATTTCGTGGACCGCACATGACGTGGCTATCATAGAAATGCCTATTCTTGTCCACAATTGCGGACAAGAATAGGACATGTTCCATTATTTTTTACTTGGTCGTGGCTAATGGCTCTCAGGACAAAAGATCTCCTAAATCTGTCAGTAGAGCAGTTCTGTGACAACAACCTACAACTAAACTTGCTCCTATTGTCCATAATGGTGTTGTGTAATGGATGGCCATCGTCATCCATAATGGACAACAATTTTTGTAAAGTCCTCCTCTCCGCCACCTTGACCACAGAGTCCAGTTCCATACCAAGAACTGATCCTGCATGCCTAACCAGCTTATCCAAACGCATCTCATCTCTTCTTTTAATGCTACCTCCCCAACACACCACAGCATAAAAAAGACAGATTGACACGACCATCAGGTAAAACATCTGCAGGAGCTTTTTACATACATTAAAGGAACCTAGCCTTCTCAGAAAATAGAGCCTACTCTGCCCTTTTCCATAAAGGATGTTAGTATTAGCCGACCATTCCAATTTATCATCCAATAGCAGATCCAGGTACAGGTATAGGTCTTAACCATCTCAACCTCAACCACATCAATCTGAACTGTCCATATGGGTGGCCTTACCTTATGGAAATCCACCACCATCTCCTTGGTCTTAGAAATTTTTAAGAGTAGATTATTCCTCTGACTCCATCCCACAAAGTCCTCCACCAGACTTCTGTACTCAACATCCTCTCCTCCCCTTACACAAGCCACAATAACAGTGTCATCTGAAGACTTCTGCATGTGGCATGTCTCAGAGTTGTACTGAAAATCTGAGGTATGCAACGTGAGGAAGGGGGAAAGCACAGTCCCCTGTGGTGCCCGTGTACTACAGAGCACTGTCTCCGAAGTACAGTCCTTCAGCCTAACAAAATGTGGTCTGCCAGTGAGGTAATCAATAATCCAGGTAACCAGGTACAAGATACAATACAGCATCCTCAATACACATTTTCTCTCTATAGGCAAACTGCAGGGGATCCAAATAATGTTTAACATGAGGTCTGAGAGTATATAAAAGCAAGCGTTCCAGGGTCTTTATAACATGCAATGTTAAAGCAACTGGCCTCACAGGGTTGCTGCTTCTTAGGTACCGGAACCAAACAGGATGTTTTCCACAAAGTGGGACCCTTACCCAAACTTAAACTCATATTGAAGATGTACTGCAAGGATACCCCCAACTCAGTGGCACAGGACTTCAATAGTCTAGGACACACCCTGTCTGGTCCAGCTGCCTTCTTTGCATGAAGTCTCCTCAGCTCAACTTTAACCTGATCCACAGTAAACAGTAAACATGCTGAGAATAGTTCATCAATTGTAAAAAGTGGACAACCCTTTTAAATTAGCATCTCCATAGTCTGCACTGACTTTGGACTTGATATAACACAATGTACCAACACCAGCAGATGACATGGCTCCCCAAACCATTGCTGACTGTGGTTGGACCTTAAGAAGCTTAGATTGTGAGCCTCTCCCCTCTTCCTTCAGACTCTGGGACCTTCATTTTCAAATGAAATGCTAAATTTACTGTCATCTGAAAAGTAGCCTTTGGACCACTGTGCAACAGTCTGGTCCTTTTTCTCCTTAGCCCAGGTAAGATGCCTCTGATGTTGTCTCTGGGTCATGAGTGCCTTGACATGAGAAATGTAACAGTTGTAGCCTATGTCCTGGATACGTCTGTGTGTGGTGGCTCTTGAAGTACTGACTCTAGCCACAGTTCACTCCTTGTGAATCTCCCCCAATTTTTTGGAATGGCTTGCGCTACAGCCACCCACATTCTCACATGCAGATGATGTGACTCGGCAATATAACAGTACTCATATTTGAAATCATTTAGACTCCAAGCTTTTTTTTCATTACAGTTCCATGGTTCTTGGAAGTATCAGAATTTTTTTAAAAAAATGCAAAAAATTATAATCTAAAACCACATGGAGGGAATAAAAGTAATGAGCCTGAAATGAAATATGATAGGTCACTAAAGGAAATACAGATTGAGTCAGAAGAAGTATAAGGTAATTCTGTGATCCTCCTTTGAACCTATATTAAATGGCATGTATAGTTTACTAAGGAAAATAATACCTGATGTCATATATTATAATAGCATATTAAATGTAGTGGAATAAGCCAGATGGAAAACCTCCCTTTTTTCACCTAATTTAAAAGCTTTAATATTGTATAGCAGATCTTAAAGGACATATTATAAATTGTATGATGTTTTGGGTCATTGAAAGGGCTCTCTGAAGAAAATTTAAATTTAGGTTTCTATTTCTGTCCTAGAATTTCTCTTTGCCAGCTGTTTACTCCTGCAATGATGTGTTGTTCTTACTCATAAAACCTGGTAGCAATGTCTTGATGGCATGGAGTAATTATGTCACTATGGTTGATTTATCATGTGATTGACTGCTGTGGTAAGATGATAGTACTAATAATGGAACATAGAAAATTCATAAGCTATTTGTAGTATGATCTGCCACCTATGCAGGTATTCTTGCCTGTGGTGATAATCAACAATAGATAATGTTATGGAAAGTGAAAACAGCCTATGTGTAGTACTCCAGACCTGGAGGTACTACAAATTGTTTGCTGTTTTATATGCAATGTTAGGCCACTGAGGCACAAATAAAATAATTAAGTGACTCTGCCACTTGGCAGAGTCACTGGGGATCACTGGACCCAACCCTGGGCAGCCGGACAATAATGACCGCTTCCGAAGGGCGAAATAATACAGAGACAAAACACCAATAATAAGTAACAGTTCACACCAACACGTGCTGCGCAACTGCGCTTGGAACTGGAGCCCGAGCTTTGGCTACACAGACCTCCAGACGGGCGACGCCCACCGTAACCCATGCTCCAGGAGGGGGCTACGGCACGGCCGCAAGTGTGGCCTTCAAACACTCAGAGTGATACACACTACACGAAAAGACAGACAGCGAAGCAGGTACGTGAACACGCACCAGTGCAAGAAAGCACTCAAACACACAATACACCATTCAGTGTCAGATAGCAAATGGACCGGACCGTATCGCAGTCGCACATGAACAACAAGGCACCGGCCCTGCCCAGCAGAAGCTCAGGGTTTAAATAGCAGCGAGCTAATTGGCAGAGGCGTGGTTACTGACATACTTCCTGTGAATGCCTGGCGGAAGTGACATCACCAGAGGTCTCAAGGGCCGGGCGTGGTGCCTGACATACTTCCTGTGAACGCCTAGCGGAAGTGACGTCACCAGAGGTCTCAAGGAGCTGGCGCATGACCACTTCCTGTGTCGGACCTTGTTCACTGCAGTAAGACTGTGTGCGCAAGGTTACCGCACTGAGATTCGCCCGTGCCCCCTCACCAACACCCGCAGCCTGGGAGGGCAAGCGACCGCGTGCACGACGTCGATGCACGCACCTTACATGCAATGTGAATGTAATGTAATACAAGTCATTCACCAGAAGGTGGGGTATAGTTGCCAATGTTTGGTAACAGGAATGAAATTTACCATTCCATTCCTTTCCTCTTGGTGGGAGTGGAGTTGTCCAACCCCCTGCCAAGGGTGGGGATGAGCTAGGGAGAGTCAGTCTAAGGAGGTAGTCAGATCCATCCCCCACTCCTCTGGGCCATGAAAACTCCAGAAACAGCTCATCTGTGAGGTCCACTACTCCAGAGAGCCTGCAGGGTCCTAGGCCACAAAAGATTTACAACAGCATATTAGTCAGGACAGTGATAAAGCAACCAAGCTATCAAGATTCTGCTGCAAAAAGTGGTGGGAAATACATTAAAACACCATCACAAAAGATCAGGATAGGCATAATTTGAAGTCTGCATGATTTAGTGGACACCTTAAGTCATAAGTGCCAGAGTAAAGCCATAGTATTGCCAGCAACCAAACCTTTTAGCACTTAACAAAATTGAAACTGAGTAAACTCATAAAAAAATCTAATTACTTTCAGTGTGTTATTTCCTTGTTGTCTGTATGGGTTTCTTGTTTATGGAGCTGGTTAGGTTTTGAGGGGCTTGTCTTCATTCTTGCACATGTATGGTTATATGAAAGATAGATGAATGAACACAAAGAAGTGTTTATCGCGTACTGTATCAGATGATATGAAAAACCTAAACCCAATTTGTGCCACTTTCTTTTCGGCCACAGCATTAATCCTAATAACTTAATAACATTAAATGAGAACTGTTCAGACATTTATCCAAATTATTATTTCATGCTGGTTTTCCTTAACTTTTTGTCAAAAATATTGTAAATGTCCTTCACAGGACTTCTGTTATCCTTACTAAGCACACATTTTTTATGGAATGTATTTGCAATTATATATTACCTACGGATACACAGTATAGAGATAAAAATTATCTATTACCTTTCTACAGTATATATATTATATACTGTTTTGTTTTGTTTTGTTTTTTTTTTTTTCAAATTTCCCGCTAACAACTTTTTGGAAATCATAGCCTTCTACTGAATCTTCAGATGGCCAACACTCACATATGTACAGAAGGAACAGAAGACATAGTTGTTGGCCAAATGAACAATCAGCCAACAACTATCTTGTGCAGGGGCGTACATAGAATTCATTGGGCCCCATAGCAGGAATCTGAATTGGGCCCCCACAGTCCTTTCAAAGTCCCTCTGACTACCCATCCCTGGTCGCTCCAACCTTTTACCCCAGCCTCTCCCCTCCCTCACCCATGAACGGTGCCTTAAGTAAGTACATTGGTGCTGCATTACACATTATTACTGTTTTTGATAACCTGGGGGGTGCTTACGAAACACCATGTGCACATAGGGTGACATTAGGCGGTATAATGTACTATATAGCACTACCATCCAAGCCCGCGTTCACATTACTGTTAGTTTTCCATTCTTCTGATCCGTCAGAAGAAACAAAAAAGAATTATGCTCATTTATGCACATTTTGCATCCGTTTTAGCCATTTCCATCTGAGATACGTTATTGTAGACGGAAAAAAAGCTAAATACTTTGCGTAGAACCTTTTTTTCCCATCTAAAAAAACAGATCTCAGATGGAAATGGCTAAAACTGAGCATGACGGATGCTTAAAATACAAGGTCTGTGTTTTGTTTGTATATCTCTTCTTCTGACGGATCAGAAGAACGGAAAAGTAAACAGTGATGTGAACGCGGCCTGTATCCGACTATATCCGGCAGGCTGATCCAACAGAGAACATCCTGCCAGAGTTCACCGGAAACAGCATTGCTAGATTTTACCGTTCACTGCCGGACCCCATAGACCAGAGATGCCAACCTGCGTCCTCCAGCTGTTGCAAAACTACAACTCCTAGAATGCCTGGACAACCTACAGCTATTAGGGCATGCTGGGAGTTGTAGTTTTGAAACAGCTGGAGAGATACAGGTTGAGCTTTGCTGCCATAGACTATGGCACACTACCAGCAGGGTTTTGGCCTGACAAAAACTGTTCTACTGGTGAAGGGCAGAATCCAGCAATGGTGGATCTGGTGAACTCTGGCAGGATGTTCTCTACCAGATACCGATCCCAGAGATGTGAATGAAGACTAATATGGCATCAAAGTGCAATGATCAGATGACTTTATTTTGTCCTGTTTAAGTAACATCCGAACTACAGAAGCCCAAAAGACAGTCATCACATACTAACAGCACAAGACAGAATCTCAGACACGCACACATTAGATATGTGTGGATATAATGGAAGCATTCACTAGTATTCACTTTATAAGACGCACAGCCATTTCTCCCCTACTTTTTCGGGAAAAAAGTGCGTCTTATAAAGCGAAAAATATGGTCTGTGTGTGTATATATATATATATATATATATATATATATATATATATACATACACACACATTACAAAAGCATACATGTATTATACACAAAAATATATATATATATATTTTTTTTTTTTCACATCAATCATATATACTGTACATATACTACCCACACATATATACATTTACTCAGTCATTCACATATATACAGGTACATTAGACAATTACACATACATATATCACACACAAATATGCACAGAATACAGTACACTACACAGACATATGTACATATATGTAAATACACACACATATTACGCTGGCACACACTTACCTTCTGTGCAGGTCTCCAGGGTAAATGATGGGAGTACATCTTCTCAGCAGGCAGACTCATTTCCCCTCTTCTTCTGTCCCGACTGCTGCACATGTATCACATTACAGCAGAAGAGGAGGATGCAGTGAGGACAGTGGAGCAGAGTGGGGGAGGGGAACACCGTGGAGGTTTCTGATGGCAGCCGCAGATCTAGCAATAGCTGCTGAAAAACTTGATCTCTCCTCAGCAGTGCAGCCTCTGAGGACATGTGCAGGCTGCTGCCTGATGGTGGAGGCATCACCTCATGGTAGGATCGGGCCCTTGCTTTGGGAGGGGAGGGGGGGGGGTGAGGGGGAAGCCCAGGCACATCCTGTTGAGGAGAAGCAGTGAGGGGAGCTGGGAGGAGGATCCAGAGGCTCCAGCGAGAACTCTGGACAGAAGCTGTTGTGCTAATTGTAATAAGGGGATGTGGCCTTTCCTCCACAGCCGGGCCCCCTTCCCCTACGGGCCCCATAGCAGCTGCGTGGTCTGCCTCTATTAGAGGTATGCCACTGATCTTGTGTGTTGGGCAGTTTAAAGAAGTTTTCTGGGATTATTATGGTTTTTGAAATATATGCTCATGTACTTATTTATCTCATGTACATCTTCCCCATGCTTTTTCTTTTTCAGTTGGACTCTTCTGACAAATTTTCCCCATGGTAAACATATAACTCTAGTTTGTTTGTATCCTATATGTAGCACTTCCTGTTTCTGTATCCAACCAAACCCATGATGCACTTCTCTTTTCGGTACCACAGTTCCAGCACCGCCCCTAACATTGTCCAGCTAGTTTATAGCTCCTCCCACCCAGTTAGTTACATAGAGACTCCCCTATAACCACACCTGTTGCTGCTTTGAAACACAAATGGCCATAACATTAAATAAGAAAGTTGCATGGCCATGGTCCAGAAGAGAACATAGAAGCAATAAAATGACAGATACCATCATAAACAATTATTTTAACCACGCAACTGTTTTCCCTGAGTCCAGCTTGGGCAGTGTGAAAAGTAGCTAACTGGAGGAGGAGGGCTACTTTAGATGGTGATATCTCCTCAATGGTACAATGGTAGCAGCTAGAAACATGCAACTGGTCTTGTCTGAAAGCTGACAGTCCAGGCTTTCATACAGGACCAAAATTACAGCTAAAGTCCAAGCAACAGAGGAGAAATCACTGTTAGTAATCAAGTCGGGAATAATCATGAGTAAAACCTGTTTTTACTTTCATTTTCAGCTGCATTCACAGCATCCCGATTTCTATCAGTGATATCTTTCTATGTCCTGAACATATTGCTGTCCTTTTTATTGTCTGAAAGCTTGAAATGTCTGCTTTCAAACAAGATCAGTTTCTAGCTTCTACCATTCAAGAGGTAGCAACATCTAAAGCAGCCCTCCCCCCTCCAGGTAGTTAATTTTCCCACTGTTGGAGCTCCACTCTGGCAAAACAGTTAGGAGGTTAAAAGATGTTAATGGCAACCAGAAAAGGGGTTGTGCAGGGGTTTTATATTGATGACCTATCCTCAGGATGACATTTGATTGGTGGGGGTCTCACCCCTGACACACCTGCCCATCAACTATTTGAAAAGGAGACAATGCTTCATGTGAGAGGTACTTCCTTTTAATTACAGTGCCATTGTCTTGGAAGTGTTCTGACCAATCGCAGTATTCAGCAGCGCAGCTCCGATCTCCTTGAGGAGATCGGGCTGCGCTGCTATGTTTAAAATGTTCAGGATGGCCGAGCGGACCCCCCTCCCCGCCCGCCTGCACCATGTAAGTAAAACAGCCCCCCCTTCAATCCCCCCCAATTTCAGGATGGCCAGAGCGGTATTAGATTGTCAGCTGTAACATACAGCTGACAATCTAATGTAACGGCCGACATCGCTGCTGGGCAGGGTTCCTACGGACTGCGGCATGGAAGGGGTTAACAGGGAGGAAGCTCCCTCCCCCATCGGGCGCTGCGGTGCGCTGGCAGCGTACCGATGGTGTGGCCAGAAGAGAGGGAGGGAGCTCCTCCCTGTTAACCCCATGGTTACCATGGCAACCGGACGCTTTCAAAGGCATCCGGCTTGCCATGGTATATCAAGCCTGACCAGGCTCTTGCTAAAGGCAGAAGCCTGATCAGGCTTAGTGTAAACGGAAAATACACTGTAGTACACTATACAGTGCCTTGCGAAAGTATTCGGCCCCCTGGAACTTTTCAACCTTTTGCCACATTTCAGGCTTCAAACAAAAAGATATAACATTTTACATTTTTGGTGAAGAATCAACAACAAGTGGTTAACAATTGTCAAGGGGAACAAAATTTATTGGATCATTGAAACTTTTTTTGTAATAATAAAACTGAAATTTGGGCGTGCAAAATTATTCGGCCCACTTACTTTCAGTTCAGAAAACTCACTCCAGAAGTTCATTGAGGATCTCTGAATGATCCAATGTTGTCCTAAATGACTGATGATGATAAATAGAATCCACCTGTGTGTAATCAAGTCTCCGTATAAATGCACCTGCTCTGTGATAGTCTCAGGGTTCTGTTTAGAGCACAGAGAGCATCATGAAGACCAAGGAACTGTAACGCCTCCCGGGGGTCCCAGGCGGCGCACGCGTACTTACCGCTGCGGCCGGCTTTCTCGCTCTTTGCTGCCATGATGTTTGTTGCTTGGTCAGTGTGAAGTCTTCTCTTGCCCTGGGCTCCAGGTGCTGCATTTAATTAGGTCAGCTCCTTAATTGGTTCCTCCCCTTTCCTCCTGTCTATAACTATATAAGTCCTCCTTGGACACTTACTCCTTGCCTGAGCGTTATAAGTCATCCTGACTTGCGAAGGTTCCCGTATTGCCTTAGTCCTGCTGTAGTGTGAACACCGCTCTAGTCCTGCTATAGAGTGAACACTGTCTTGGCCTGCTGAAGTGTGAACACCGCTCTAGTCCTGCTATAGAGTGAACACTGTCTTGGCCAGCTGAAGTGTGAACACCGCTCTAGTCCTGCTGTTGTTTGAACACTACTATCCAGTACCTGGCTTCCGTTCCTGGCTCCTGTTCGTGGTTCCTGTTCCTGATTCCCGCCCCTGGCTGATCCTCTCCGGTCTGCTTCCAGTGCATTGCTGACTCCAGTCATCCTTTCACATCTCCTCCCTTGGTGTGTGTCTGTCCTGCGTATCTGTCTCTCTGGTGTTTTGCACCTTAGTACTCTGTCCGTCTGGCCAGCTGTCACGAGTATTGTCTCACCCCAAGAGGTAGCGACCTGGTGTACCTCCTCGGGAAAGCCTATCCCCACCATCAGGGGTACTGTGAAGAACGGGAGGTACACTTAGACAACGCCCTTAGGGGAAGACATTCTCGTGACACAGTGGATCCACATCCACTGATCTTGACAGGAACACACCAGGCAGGTCCGTGATACTGTTGTGGAGACGTTTAAATCTGGATTTGGATACCAAAAGATTTCCCAAGCTTTAAACATCCCAAGGAGCACTGTGCAAGCGATCATATTGAAATGGAAGGAGTATCAGACCACTGCAAATCTACCAAGACCCAGCCGTCCCTCTAAACTTTCATCTCAAACAAGGAGAGGACTGATCAGAGATGCAGCCAAGAGGCCCATGATCACTCTGGATGAACTGCAGAGATCTACAGCTGAGGTGGGAGAGTCTGTCCATAGGACAACAATCAGTCGAACACTTCACAAATCTGGCCTTTATGGAAGAGTGGCAAGAAGAAAGCCATTTCTCAAAGATATCCATAAAAAGTCTCGTTTACAGTTTGCCACAATGCAAAATTATATGTTTGGCGTAAAAGCAACACAGCTCATCACCCTGAACACACCATCGCCACTGTCAAACATGGTGGTGGCAGCATCATGGTTTGGGCCTGCTTTTCATCAGCAGGGACAGGGAAGATGGTTACAATTGATGGGAAGATGGATGGAGCCAAATACAGGACCATTCTGGATGAAAACCTGTTGGAGTCTGCAAAAGATCTGAGACTAGGACGGAGATTTATCTTCCAACAAGACAATGATCCCAAACATAAAGCAAAATCTACAATGGAATGGTTCAAAAATAAACGTATCCAGGTCTTAGAATGGCCAAGTCAAAGTCCAGACCTGAATCCAATTGAGAATATGTGGAAAGAGCTTAAAACTGCTGTTCACAAACACTCTCCATCCAACCTCAAAGAGCTCGAGCTGTTTTGCAAGGAAGAATGAGCAAGAATTTCAGTCTCTAGATGTGCAAAACTGATAGAGACATACCCCAAGCAACTTGCAGCTGTAATCGCAGCAAAAGGTGGCGCAACAAAGTATTAATGCAAGGGGGCCAAATAATTTTGCACGCCCCACTTTTCAGTTTTATTATTACAAAAAAAGTTTAAATGATCCAATAAATTTTGTTCCACTTCACAATTGTGACCCACTTGTTGTTGATTCTTCAACAAAAATTTAAAATGTTAAAATATTTTTGTTTAAAGCCTGAAATGTGGCAAAAGGTTGAAAAGTTCCAGGGGGCCGAATACTTTCGCAAGGCACTGTATAGTGTACTGCAGTGTATTATAGAGACATCAGATCCACTGGATCTTTAAGAACCAAGTGGATTTGAGTAAAAAATGTGTAAAACAAAAAAAAAAGAAAAACGTTTTTAAAAAATCATTTTTTTCCATATACGCACATTTATAATTAAGTAAAAATAAATAAAATAAAATAATAAAATACCCTAGACATGTTAGGTATCGCCGCGTCCATAACAACTTACTCTACAAAAATCTCACATGACCTAACCCCTCAGATGAACACAGAAAAAAAAATAAAAACAATGTCAAAAAAGCCATTTTTAATCACCTTACATCACAAAAAAGCGTAATACCAAGCAATCAAAAAGGCATATGCCCCCCCAAAATAGTACCAATCTAACCGCCATCTCATCCCGCAAAAAATTAGCTCCTACCTGAGACAATCGCCCAAAAAAAGTAAAAACTACAGCTCTCACACTATGGAGACACTAAAACATGATTTTTTTTGTTTCAAAAATGAGATTATTGTGTAAAACGTAAATAAATTAAAAAAGTACACGTTAGGTATCGCCACGTCCGTAACAACCTGCTCTACAAAAACCTCACATGACCTAACCCCTCAGGTGAACACAGTAAAAATGAATAAATAAAAGCTGTGTCAAAATGACCAATTTTTGGGTCACTATGCCCCAAAAAGTGTAATAATGAATAATCAAAAAATCATATGTACCTAAAATGGGACCAATAAAAATTTCAACTCTTCCTGCAAAAAATTAGCCCCTAAACAAGATGATCGGAAGAAAAATAAAAAAGATATGGCGTTCAGAAAATGGAGACACAAAAACACATTTTTTCTCAAAAATGATTTATTATGTAAAACTGAAACAAACAAACAAAGAAAGTAGACATATTTGATATCATTGCGTCCGTAACAACCTGCTCTATAAAAATACCACATGATCTAACCTGTCAGATGAACATGATAAAAAACAAAAAATAAATACAGTACATCCATTCTTCGGTTACCTTGCCTCCCCAAAAAAATAATATAGAGCGATTAAAAATCATATGTACCCTAAAATAGTACCAATAAAACTGTCATCTTATCCCGTAGTTTCCAAAATGGGGTCACTTTTTGATTGTTTGTACTATAGGGTGGCTTCAAATGGGACCTGGTGTCTAAAAACCAGTCCAGCAAAATCTGCCTTCCAAAAACCATACAGCGCTCCTTTCCTTCTGCACCCTCCCATGCACCCATACAGCAGTTTACCACCACATGTGGGGTGTTTTTGTAAACCGCAGCATCAGTGTAATAAATATTTTAGTTTTGTTTGGCTGTTAACCTTAGATGTGTTAAAGAAAAAATGGACTAAAATGGAAAATCTGCCAAAAAAGTGAAATTTATAAATTTCATCTCCATTTTCCTTTAATTCTTGTGAAATACCTAAAGGGTTAACAAAGTTTATAAAATCAGTGTTAAGTAAGGGTGGGTTCACATCAGCGTTATGCTTTCCGTTTGTGTTTTCCGTTATAACATGGTTATAACGGAAAATAACGGAAACCATAAGACGGAAGTCAAAACGGAAGCCTTTAGAGGCTTCCGTTTTGATCCGTCATAATAGAAGCCTATGAGAATCATAACGGATCTGTCTGAGTTCCGTTATGCTGAACGGAAAACAAAGTCCTGTCGACAGGACTTTGTTTTCCGTTTTGCATAACGGGAACCAAATGGATCCGTTATGATTCTCATAGGCTTCTATTATGACGGATTAAAACGGAATGCCTCTAAAGGCTTCCGTTTTGACTTCCGTCTTATGGTTTCCGTTATTTTCCGTTATAACCATGTTATAACGGAAAACACAAACGGAAAGCATAACGCTGATGTGAACGAGCCCTAACTTGAGGGGTGTAGTTTCCAAAATGGGATCATTTATGGGGGGTTCTACTATGTGAGCCCCACAAAGTGACTTCAGACCTGAACTGGTCCTTAAAAAGAGGGTTTTGGAAATTTTCTTAAAAATTTTAAGAATTGCCTCTATAATCCTAAGCCTTCTAATATCCCAAAAAAATAAAATGACATTTACAAAATGATGCAAACATAAAGTAGACATATGGGAAATGTTAAATAATAAATATTTTAAGGTATCACTTTCAATTTTAAAAGCAGAGAAATTGAAATTTTGAAAATTGTGAATTTTTCAAAATTGTTTGTTTGGCACTTTTTTGTTAAGTATATAATTCCACATGTGTTAATTCATAAGTTTGATGCCTTCAGTGTGAATCTACAATTTTGATAGTCATGAAAATACAGAAAACTCTTTGAATGAGAAGGTGTGTCCAAACTTTTGGTCTGTACTGTATATTGACTCAAAATTTATGACTGTCATGAAGTACAATGTGTCACGAGAAAACAATCTCAGAATGGCTTAGATAAGTAAAAGTTTTCCAAAGTTATTACCACATAGAGTGATACATGTCAGATTTTCAAAAATAAGCCTGGTCACGAAGGTGCAACATGGCCCGGTCATTAAGGGGTTAATCTAAAGGAGGCAGCTACCCTCCAAACACACTGCAAGAAAATTTAGACTAGCACATCCAAAGTCACAGGTACACATCAATAAAACTAATGCAGTCCTGTTAGTTTTAGGTACCCATCTGCAGAAGCCACCTTCATGTTGGTAGATAGGCCCAACACACGTTTGATAAAAAATGTGAGCAAAGAGCTTTCATTTTTCATATATATTAGGTATAGTACCACTTCAATCCAGAATAATCCCTAATCCCTAGTTCTATTGTTTTCATGTGTAACAGAGTGCTGCCATATGCATTTTGTTTGATATTTATATGTTAGCTTTATGGATGTGCAACTGTGACTTTGGATGTGCTAGTCTAAATTTTCTTGCAGTGTATCAGGTATTAATAACCTATCCTAAGGATAGGTCATCAATATACAGATGCAGCCAAAGTAAACTTGATGGCTAACGTGTGAAAAATGCCAAGAAAATGCTAACTGATATCCAAGATTACACTGTGACATGTGTTATCAGTCAAGCTTAGCTTGGCTACATCTGTAAAAAAAAAATACACAGCCCTTTTAAGTCCATGTGGTAAGTACAAAAAGGTACTCCCTTATAAAATATGATGGTATGCGGTGATTCAAAAAGGCGAATATTTGACCAACATCAGGTTACAATGGACTCAGGTTGCATCATTTCCAACATACAATGGCCTTTCTTGGGTCATAAGTTTATGTACTGGTAAAATGAATAAGATTAGCCACAGCCAATCAATTGCACACACTGAGAGCTAGCACAAGTATATGAAGTCAGAGGTTGTACTTACCTTGCTCCCCAGCACCTGCATTGCCACTCATACCACCATGTCCACCACCATGTCCACCGCAACCAATAACAGGCCACATTGGGAACAAGCCTCCCTAGCATCATCCACGATGCCAGTGAGGCTTGTTCCCATCACTGTCTGCTATTGGCTGACCCCCCCCATTCGCCGGATGTTTTCATCTGTGTGAACAGGAGATGCAATGGCGGCTGTGCCAGCATCAGAAGCGATGCGGGTGCCAGGGAGAAAGCTAACTACTAGAGATGAGCGAGCACTAAAATGCTCGGGTGCTCGTTATTCGAGACAAACTTTTCCGGATGCTCGGGTGCTCGTTTCGAGTAACGAACCCCATTGAAGTCAATGGGAGACTCGAGCATTTTTAAAGGGGACCAAGGCTCTGCCTAGGGAAGGCTGGGTGAAAACCTGGAAACATCAGAAAATGATGGAAACACCACGGAAATGGACAGGAAACAGCAGGGGCAGCATGCATGCTGAGGTTGCCTAATCCCACCATTACCCCAAATCCTCAGGCAACAGCCTGGTGGTTACCCTCATGGCAATTGTGCTCACCCAGACCAAGAAAGGCGAGGCACATACCCATCACATGTTAGGGAAGCACCCAACTAGGTGCAAAAAAAATTGTTTAGAGAGAGGGCCTGTAGGTGGACCTCCGGAAAAATTGTTTGGAAGAGGGCCTGTAGGTGGACCTCCGGAAAAATTGTTTAGAGAGAGGGCCTATAGGTGGACCTCCGGAAAAATTGTTTAGAGAGAGGGCCTATAGGTGAACCTCCGGAAAAATTGTTTGGAGAGAGGGCCTGTAGGTGGACCTCCGGAAAAATTATTTGGAGAGAGGGCCTGTAGGTGGACCTCCGGAAAAATTGTGGTAAAAGAGTGCCAGTTGGACCTCTAAAAAATTGCGTTTTTTGGGTCAGCGTTAGGCAAACACGACAAGGAGGAGGAGGAGTAGGAGGAGTAGAGAAGAGGAATCAGATACATAAGTAATGTTAATCTTTAGCTGCTTTCCCCCGGAGGAGATTTGAATTCCGGTGAAATCCAGGCTTTGTTCATTTTAATAAGCATCAGCCTGTCAGCGCTGTCAGTTGACAGGCGTGTACGCTTATCGGTGATGACGCCACCATCTGCACTGAATACCCGCACTGACAGCACGCTAGCGGCACGGCAGGCCAGCACCTCCAAGGCGTACAGCGCCAGTTCAGGCCACGTGTCCAGCTTTGAAACCAAGTAGTTGTATGGAGCAGAGTGATCGGTCCGGACGTTGGTATGGTCAGCTAGGTACTCCCTCACCATCTTTCTGTACAGCTCCCCCCTACTCTGCCTAGACTGGGGACAGGTGACAGTGTCTTGCTGGGGTGACATAAAACTGGCAAAGGCCTTGAAAGAGCGTTCCCCTGCCAGTGCTGGACAAGCTGCCTGCTCGCCTCCTCTCCCCTGCTACTTGGCCCACAGAACCATGCCCTCTGCCGCTAGCGGCGTCAGATGGGAAGGATTGTTTCAGCTTGTGCACCAGGGCCTGTTTATATTGATTCACTCTCATACTCCTTTCCTCTACAGGGATGAGAGTCGAAAGGTTCTGCTTGTACCGTGGGTCCAGGAGAGTGAACACCCAGTAATCGGTGTTTGAAAAAAATGCTTCTAACGCGAGGGTCACGGGATAGGCAGCCTAACATGAAGTCTGCCATGTGCGCCAGAGTCCCAACACGCAAGAATTCCCTCTCCTCACTGACCTGACTCTCCATTTCCTCCTCCTCCAAGTCCTCCTCTTCAGCCCATACACGCTCAAGAGTTAAGAAGGACTGAGCACTGGTACCCTCTTCTGTCTCGCTGACATTCTCCTCCTCTTCCTCCTCTTCCTCATCCCCTCCTCCGATACGCGCTGAGAAATAGACCGGAGGGTGCTCTGGCTATCAAGCGACGTATCTTCCTCCACCGTCTCTTGTGACAAGCGCAAAGCATCCGACTTGATGCTGAGCAGTGAGTTTTTCAACAGGCAAAGCAGCGGGATGGTGAGGCTGATAATGGCGGCATCGCCGCTGACCATCTGTGTTGACTCCTCAAGGTTGCTCAACACCTGGCAGATATCAGACATCCACGTCCACTCCTCATTGTAGACTTGAGGAATCTGAGTGACCTGACTACCAGTTCTGGTGGAAGTTGACATCTGGCAGTCTACAATCGCTCTGTGCTGCTGGTAAACTCTGGATAACATGTTTAATGTTGAATTCCATCTTGTGGGCAAGTCGCACAACAGTCGGTGAGCGGGCAGTTGTAGGCGGCGCTGCGCTGCCCTGAGAGTGGCAGCATCTGTGGTCGACTTGCGGAAATGCGCACAGATGCGGCGCACCTTGGTGAGCCAATAAGACAGATTGGGGTATGTCTTAAGGAACCGCTGAACTATGAGATTGAACAAGTAGGCCAGGCATGGCACATGTGTCAGTCTGCCGAGTTGCAGAGCCGCCACCAGGTTACGCCTGTTGTCACACACAACCATGCCTGGCTTGAGGTTCAGCGGTGCCAGCCACAGATTGGTCTGCGCCGTGATGCCCTGTAACAGCTCTTGGGCGGTGTGCCTTTTGTCACCTAAGATAAGCAGTTTGAGCACCGCCTGCTGGCGCTTACCCACGGCACTGCTGCTGCGCCTAGAGCTAGCGACTGAAGGCGCCGTGCCTACGGATGGTAATTCGGTGGAGGAGGTGGAGGAGGAGGAGGGGTAGGAGGAGAAGGCATAGTATGTCTGAGAGACCGTGACCGAGGTAGGCCCCGCAATCTTCGGTGTGGGCAGTACATGAGCGGCCCAAGGGTCAGACTCGGTCCCAGCCTCCACCAAGTTAACCCAATGTGCCGTCAGTGATATATAGTGTCCCTGCCTGGCAGCACTTGTCCCCGTGTCTGTGGTTAGGTGGACCTTCTCAGAAACAGCGTTGGGCAGGGCACGGATGATGTTCTGTGACACGTGCTGGTGTAGGGCTGGGACGGCACAGTGGGAAAAATAGTGGCGGCTGGGGACCGAATACCAAGGGGCAGCCACCGCCATGAGATTGCGAAAGGCCTTGATCTCCACCAGCCTATAGGGCAGCATCTCCAGGCTCAGCAATTCGGAGATGTGGACGTTGAGGGCTTGGGCATGTGGGTGGAACTGTATTTCCTCTTGTGCTCCAGCGTCTGCTGTAAAGACAGCTGAAAGCTGTGCTGGGAAACATTGGTGGACGCTGTGGAGAATCGTGGAGGCGAAGGTGTGTTTTTTCGGCAGGAGGCGCTCGTGCCGGGGTCCTGGGCAGGGGGTTGACTAGCAGAGGCAGCGAGTAACACAGGGGAAGGAGCAGTGGTGTGACCCGCAGGAGGTGGTGAACGGCCTTGGTTCCATTGAGTGGGGTGTTTAGCACTCATATGCCTGCGCATGCTGGTGGTGGTTAGGCTAGTAGTGGTGGCACCCCTGCTGATCCTGGTGTGGCACAGGTTGCACACCACAGTCCGTCGGTCATCCTCACTTTCTTTAAAGAACCTCCAGACTTGCGAACATCTAGGCCTCGCCACGGGAGCTTCACTACGTGAAACAGTTGCTGCTGATGCACCAGCTCTGGCCCTGCTTCTCCCTCTGGCCACACCACTGCCTCTTCCAACCTGTTCTGGTGCAGCACTCGCCTCCGCCTCAGAAGCACTGTCTTCACTCGGCTTATCAACCCAGCTTGGGTCAGTCACCTCATCATCCTCCGATTCCTCAGTCTGCTCCCCCCTCGGACTTCCTGCCCTGAGAACAACTTCACCACTGTCTGACAACCGTGTTTCCTCATCGTCCGACACCTATTTACACACTTCTTCCACTAAGTCAACATTGTCATCATCATCACCCACAGACTGCGACAGTTGGAAAACTTGGGCATCGGGAAAGAGGTCAGCAGAAACTTGAGAAGTGGTTTGTGACTCTGGGAAGGGTCCAGAAAACAGTTCCTCAGAGTATGCCGGATTCCATTCCAAATTTTCCTGGGAGGGGGCAGACTGGGGGGAAGGAGGTTGAGGTGAAGGAGCCAGAGGAGTGCTCCCTTGGTTAACGTGGGTGGACTGCATGGAAGACTGACTGGTGGACAAATTACTTGAAGCATTGTCCGCAATCCACGACATCAGTTGTTCGCACTGTTGTGGTTTCAACAGTCCTCTTCCACGTGTCCCTGTAAGTTGAGACATGAAGCTAAGGAGTGTAGCTCTGCGGCGTTCCCCTGCTCCCTCATCAGCAGGTACTGTCTCACCCTGCCCAGAACCACGGCTTCTGCCCCCTGCAGTAATTGAATGCCTAATTGCTTGGTCTGCTTAATTGCAACCCAGACAAATGTCGCACAGAGATTTTTGTAGTGTAGCTGTATCAGTGAGAGCAAAAGACCTTTTTTAATTAAGTGACTGACAGAATGTGTCACCTGGACAGAAAATATGGATTGTGGTTTGTGGTGACTGGACAGCTGAACTGTGACACACAGAATGGTTCCACACAGCTGTATGAAATGGATTTGTATCACTGAGATAAAACAACAAAAAAACAATTTTTTTATTTTTTATTTTTTTTTATATTTTTTTTTTTATATATATATATTTTTTAACGTGACATGCAGGAACTATCAGAGAGTAAACTCAGCCCTTGCTGACTGTGGCTATTTTGACTGCAACCCAGACAAATGTCGCACAGAGATTTTTGTAATGTAGCTGTATAAGTGAGAGCAAAATACCTTTTTTAATTAAGTGACGTACAGATTGTGTCACCTGGACAGAAAATACGGATTGTGATTTGTATATAGGTGCATAAGTTAGACCTAAATTACGTATGTTATTACGTACCGTGCAGTATGGAGCAATTACACTGAAACTATTAGATTAGGCAGACTTGGTCTGCTTAATTGCAACCCAGACAAATGTCGCACAGAGATTTTTATAATGTAGCTGTATCAGTGAGAGCAAAAGACCTTTTTTAATTAAGTGACATACAGAATGTGTCACCTGGACAGAAAATACGGATTGTGGTTTGTATATAGGTGGATAAGTTAGAGCTAAATTACGTATGTTATTAAGTACCATGCAGTATGGAGCAATTACACTGAAACTATTAGATTAGGCAGACTTGGTCTGCTTAAGTGCAACCCAGACAAATGTCGCACAGAGATTTTTGATGTATAGAATGTGTCACCTGGACAGAAAATACGGAGTGTGGTTTGTGGTGAGTGGACAGCTGAACTGTGACACACAGAATGGTTTTCACACTGCTGTATGAAATGGATTTGTATCACTGAGATAAAACAATTAAAAAAAATGTTCTATATGGCTATAGCTGCACTACTAGTGCCAGCCAGCCCAGCCAGGAGACAAAAAAAATTGTCTTGTAGCCCTTAGAAGGGCTGTTGGGTTCTTTCGATATCACTCCTGCCTAACAGAGAACTAAATCCAGGCCCTAACACTCTCCCTGAAATGCAGCAGATCTGTCCCTAACGACATCCAGACAGCATCTGAGCCGAGCACCGCGGGCAGTCACTAGTATATTCCAGGGTCACCTGATCAGGCCAGCCAACCCCTGCTATCGACATGTAAGGGCCCCACGTGATGCTGGGTGTACTGCAGAGTCTCCTGGCTTGTGATTGGCTGAGTTTATAGGCACCAAAAATGCACAATGTGGAAGATGCCATTTCCTCGAGCATGGCGAGATACTCGTCCGAGCAGCGAGCACTTACGAGTACTGTAATACTCGAACGAGCACCAAGCTCGGACGAGCATGCTCGCTCATCTCTAATAAGTACTGTCTGTGTGATTGGCCCGGGCATATGAGGGGGCATTATAGATCTTGGATAACCCTTTTAAGTATTGGCTTAGTTTCCTTTAATCTATATGATGGATTGATATTTTAGTGGCTTCCGAACCAGTTAACAGTAGTCCACAGTATTGTAAATTGAGATGAGCAAAGAAAATTTTTATTCGGTTGCTTTGCCGAATTTCACAAAGAAATTTGATTTGGGACAATTACTTTGCGAGGCTACAGTTTAGGCCTTTCAGGAGTTAATCAGGGTAAAATAAATCAATACTCACCTAATCCTTTTGCTTGCATCAAGGCTGTTGCAGCCATCTTGATTGAAGACACTGACATGATGACGTGATGGTGCTTTGGCGTGGTGACATCATACGTCACCCCATGCAAGATTTTCTGCAATCAATATGCCCGCGAATACCTTTTCATGAGCAAATGGATGAGGTGAGTATGTATTTTTTACCGCCATTTCTGAAAAAATAGATTTGTTACCATGGAATGCAAGGAAATTCAGCTTTGTGGTGAATCTAATTTTTACTGATATTCGGATAGTATTCCACTTCAGATGCTTCAATTTTCTTAACACTAATTGTAAGTATTTGTCACGAACGTGGCTGCATCAGGTTGCAGGCATTCGGTTAGACTTTCAAAAGTGACATATTTTGACATGTTTTCCTCTTAGTTTGGTTGCTGTTTACCACACCCCTTCCCCTCAGCTGTGGTGATTGTCTTTCCCCTATTCCATGTGGTCTGCATGGAAGTAACCAGCACATCACTGTTAGAGTGTCTCTATAGGAGGTAGTGGCAGTTTTTTCTACTACACTTCCACCAATATGGTGACTGTATACTCAGCATCACAAAGTAAACCATCACATTCTTCTATCAGCATTACATTAAAACTACACTCCCTTTCACAAGGGTCAGAGTCATCCTGGGCCAATGCACTGCTTTTCAAACATGAATGGGGCACACCTCTCTTTGCTAATAGGAGGAAGATACCAAGTTTTGTGTAACTTCTTCTGCCACCTGAAACCCAGTACTGATGCATTTCCTGATTGAAAGCAGTGGATATGAGTAATTGCTTACCAGAGGACAGAAAGGAGCCAGAGAAGGGAGTTACCAACCTGTATGTGCTGCACACTTCATGCTGCATTTGAACAGAGTTTAACATGAGCCATAAATTGGAGGCCATCCTGTATTTGTTGAGGAAAAAGCCATTATTTTGAAAAAAGAAACTAATTAGGTGTGAGGTGTAGAATAAGAATGAGAGGAGAGTCTGGGAATGAGGAGCCATGCAAGCATATTCTGAATACAAACATTGTAGCATGATTATTGAAAGAGTTGAGGAAGAAATGTATTTTACCTGCTTATATAGCGCCAACATATTCCACAGTGCATTACAGACATTATGAAATGTAAGAGATGGCGCAGCAGCTCTATCGAACTGCAATGAAAGTGCTCTACATGGTCTGGGGTCAATTGGTGTCATAAAGAAAGACTTCATTGGTTTAGAGAACTTGTTGATAGAAAGTAGCCGTGGCAAAAAATACCAAATTAGAGTGAATGGCAATAATGTAATGACTTCTGTTAAGTGCCATTTTAATGGGAAGAAAGAAGAAATCAATGTCATGAAAAAGGGACTGCGTCCTGAAATGGTAATTTCATGTGTCCCATTAAAATCACATTACCACCCTCATAATTGTGCATTATGTCAACTATCACACTATCAATTGGAAAATTCAATAGTGTAATGCATGCTTGTAAATATCTTACGACATAGGCTTGTTGACTAGAGCTTCTAGTTATTACTCTGTAAGCAGGAAATGTAGATGGAATTAGTTGCTTCCATTAGGTTCAGCAACTTAATGCTTTGTGTATTTTACTGTGAAAATGTATCAAAATGTGAAATTCGGTATATGCCCTAAAGTAGCACTGGTTTGCCACAAAATAAGGATTAACTGCTGAAGCCACTGGTATAAGTTCCATAAGCAGAAATAACTTGTAATTTACAGGTCCTATTCATACATAATACATGGTATATATTTTTGCAGGTTATGTATGCAGTACAGGATATTTTGAACATTAGCTTTGACTATACTACAGAAAGTCTACTGGTTTTCAGGAATGGGTGAGTGATTTTCCTCTTTCAGTGAACCTTCTTATATGCAGTAGTTTCTTTGTACTGTAGCAACAAAATCTTTACAGTTATCCCTTCTGTCATTCACAGTCAGGCTGTCACAGTGCTTTGGCAGGCACAGCTACTGTGCTCATATGATAACCAGGATACACAGTAGTAGTATGTCACATTGTAGTAAGGAGATTGCAGTTAATAGGGCTTTCTTCTCTGAATCATTTATCACCTATCCACTGTATAGATGATTGATTGGAATCTGACTGCTAGGACCCACTGTTCACCAAAACAGGAGAGCTCAGTCCCTGCCCCCCCCCCTTCCCACCATCCACAGCTGCAAGACTGTAACTAGGAGGACTTTGAATGTTACAGCTTTCCAGCATGTTCCCTACTGCTCCATTCAAAGTCTAAAGCACTGATTGAAAAAGCCAAGCACAGAGGATAGGTGATAAAATATTCACATTGGAATACCCCTTTAAGATATAGTAGTTGTATATTAAAAGGGGTTGTCCAGTGGGTGATTTTTTTAAGGCTCAGAATTAATTTCAAAATATGCCCATTTTGTAGTTTGCAATGTCAGTAAATAATTTATAGCTAATAATTTGAACCCCCCCCCCAAAAAAAAAAAAAAAAAAGTTAAATTCCAACCATGTGGAAACTGAATAAATGTAAACAGATGACTGAGGTGTCAAGCTCAATTTCACATTAACACTCACAGGTAGATTGTTGCCCTACCCTGTGTTTTGTAATCACATATATATGCTGGTTAATTAAATTAACCCCCCCCCCCAAACGATTGAGACTTGATGCTCAATTGCTCAATTTCACATTAACACTCCATTGCTGCAGTAATCATTTATATATGCTAGTTAATTAAATAGAAACCCCCCCCAAAAAAAAAAAAAAAAAATAATAATAATAATAATAATAATAATAATAATAATAATTCTGGAAACGGAATAGAAGTAAACAGACAATTGATGCTCAATTTCATGTTAACACTCATAGGTAGATTGCTGCTATACATTGTGTATTGCTGGAGTAATCATGTACATATACTATTTAATTAAATTGTATACTATTTAATTAAATTAAACATTTGAACCCCACAAAATGTCTTCTTGAGATACTCCTTAGTCTTCTTCTATTTGGAAGGAGAAACTGGCTTGGAGGATTTATCTTTTTCTCAGGTATTTAAGAGAAAAAAAATATGAACCCTAGGAGACATTAGAGTGTTATATACCAATTGTCAATTGCATCGTATTTCATTTGGGTAGAATCAATTTGGACCTGAATCAAATTTTTTTTAAAATTCAGCCACATGGAGACAAAACGAATTTAAAGACGTTTGTTCATCTCTAGTTCTCAGCACTGAGAAATATATTAAAATTCTGTGCTGAGTATTTTTTGTACTACATATTATATTAGTACTATTATACTTTCCAAAGGTACAATAAAATTAGAGATAAGCGAACTTCTTGAAATTTGTCATATTTGTCATTTTTTTTTTTTTTAGTGTCCTAATAGATTCCACACAAAATAAATATTCTCCAACTGGCCTGAAAATTGGTATGTGACACACTGATGTCTCCTAGGATATATTTTTATTTATTTTGTTATCTATATTTACATTTTTTTACATATTTTTGCTCTTTCTCTCCTCTACCCCGCCCTGCTTTTTAAGCCCGTTAATGCAATGAGGACATCAGCAAATAATGTCAGAGTGACATTGTTATATATACTATATACCTATGGTTAAACTCATGGTTGATAGTGTTAACAAACAATGTGTTTGAAACCACACTATGCCATTGCATTTGTTATGCCTTTTAGTATCATCTTCTAAAATGTATCCCTTATTGGGGCAGATGGTGTTTAAAAAACACATCAGGAAAAACAGTGGTTCATTGGGACCAAGCATCCAAAATATATGCCTTATCAGGACAGGTAACCCACACCTCTGTTTATACAGGCATACATTTTAATTATAAGAAACAGTGGCTTGTTCTGAACAAGCATCCAAAAATGATGTGTTAATGGGGCCAATTGCATGCCCATATTTATAAACGAGTATAAATTGTGAGAAGAAAATTGGCTTGTTCTGAACTAGTACAATCCTGGGAAAATCCTACTTTTTATTTGGGAGCAGCAACAATACAGTGTGGATGTTAAAAGGGTTAGATTTGGAGGAGTAAAAGTGGCAGCAATAGTAGAACCTGTTGAAACAGCACAATGTGGAACAGACAAGGCATTAAATAGTTATGTG
The DNA here is from genome assembly GCA_900303285.1 of Rhinella marina. NCBI lineage: Eukaryota > Metazoa > Chordata > Amphibia > Anura > Bufonidae > Rhinella > Rhinella marina. The sequence goes on from ONZH01024938.1 coordinate 40,143, forward strand.
TGCAGCTGTGTTGGGTTAATGGTAGTAGTTGCAGCAGTGTAGGGGTAATGGTAGTGGCAGTAGGTGTAATGGACGTGGTAGTAGAGGGATTAGTAGCAGAGAGTAGCAGCTATGGTGGTGGCAGCAGTAGCAGCCAAAAGACAGAACATGATGCTAGGTAGGCAGACAGTTTCAATTGCATGATGGGGTCAGCAATGGCATATCTATCCATCAGCCTCAGCTGGAGGTATGTGAAAATCCTTACAGACCCATGCCTGATTCATTTTGACAAATGTGATGTTTTGAACACTGCAAGGGACAACTTTGTAGTTGTGGATATGATGATGCCACTCGCTGCTGAAAGCCCTCTTTGAGATGACACTGGAGGCTAGACAAGACAGTGCAGAGGGGACATACTGGGCCTGTTCTGGCCACTGTTCCAATGTGCCTGCCCAGAAATAAACAGGATGAGGGAACATGATATATACTTAAAAAAGGCCAGAGTCCAAGTAGGACTGAATATGCATAACCAGGTTGTAAGTCTCTATTTGCTGATTTGAGTCAACCTGGCCTAGTACATGAAAAAAACTGCTCCATTCACGTTCAGAATAAGTCCATTAATCTCTTTTAAAATCCATCTGTGCTTTCTTCCCATTTTCATTGCTGTCATACTGTTATATTGTATAGTTGTCAAATATTTGCTGATACCCACAAGCACTGTACAGCTTGGATACATGGATCTTAGAGCAATTTTTTTAATGTTTTAACCAGGTTATAGAGTCTACCACATTTGTCCTTTATCTTTAGTGTGTTAATTTCTTTAACTTAAAAGCAGGGGAAATAAAATAATATCCCATAATCACCACCAATTATTATCTTATCATGAATAATTAGAAGAGAGTAGCAGTTTCCTGCAATCAGCACGCGTTATCTTTTTAATCCCTGTTATACGATTTAACTGAAAAAAATAAATAAATTAATGTGCTTTTACTTTTCTTATCTAAATAGTGATATTCATTTTTCCCCGCTTGCACATTACCCATTGTTGACCTTTCATAAAATGATAGTAGTATCTCATTCCCTGGTGATCCCTTTATATCCTCCACAGCAGCTGACTAATTCTCCAAAGTAATTTATTTTGCAGCTTAAATACTTAGGGTTCTTTCCAGGAAAAAATATTACGTTTCTCTTTCGGGAGCAGAAGCTGGTTAAACACAAGAGATGGAGCTGTTCCCCAGAATCTTTTTTAAAGTAATTTTATGACCCTCTCAAGATAACAAAAAAGCCATGTGAAAATGCTAAGTTTCCTATAAGAGTTAATCATGTGCCGTTAGTGAAGATATTCAGCTGTTCAGTCTACAAATCACTTTTTTAAATTATTTGACTGAAACTTATTTATTTAAGACCAGAATCCTGAAAGTGATAGGTCACATTGTAGATTTTCAATATTATCTAATAATATCTCATTTATTTTATTATAACTTTGTCATTTTGTGACTTTTTAAGACATAATGTAATCTGCATTCTATTTTATTCTGACATGGATAACAGTCTATTGTATGAGCAGTGTCTGGCTTTCTGCCTAACTAATGTAACTACTAGAGATGAGCGAAGTTGCTATGGTTGCTTTGCCAAATTTTACAAAAAATTAGCTTCATGATGAATTAATTCTTCATGAAGTGCGTTACTTTGTAATTAGTGGGACTGGGAACTGCGATTGCACCGCCCCCTGTCATTGAACCCCTCTGATGCTACGTTCATTGCTGATTGCAGCATCTGAGATTCACATTGTGACAATCCAGTGAGAAAACAAAATACTCACCTCTATCATTTGATTGCATGGAGGCTGCCATGGCCACCTTGATTGAAGATGCAACACATAATCCGGCGTGGTGTGTGATGACATCATCGCATTTCCCAAATCGGTAATGTCATAGGTCACACTCACCACGTACGTGATTTTGCACAGGATGTTCAATTAAGATGGGCGTGGCAGCCTTTATGCGATTAAATGTATAAGGGGAGTTTGATCCCCCCCCTCCTACGGTATTTCAGGAAAACTTGATTCATCACCACGAAGCACAAGGATATTAGGATTTTGCTCAATACTAGTAACTAGAAATATTTACTGTAAAGGGAATGTATCACCTATATTTTTGTAAAATAAGACAGATATTCAAAAATATTATTTTTGTTTTTATTTTCTCATTATGGGACTAGCTATATTGCCTGAAAAGGGGCAGATTAAGGGTACCATGGGCTGGACTGTATGAAAAGTGTGGACCCCTTCTCCATCCCAATATTTAAAAATTTTTTGCATGGCAAATTACTGGGATGGAGAAGAATCTTGTCACTCATCTCTAGAACCACTATTTGGGAGAATTTTCTACGTTGGTCTTGATATCCCCTGTGCTGCCGGAGGATGCACTTAACTTGCACGGCTACTTGCACACTTAAATTTGCAGGATCCGTTTGTGAGATCCGTCCAGGCTCTCACAAACGGATCCGTTATGATAATACAACCGTCTGCATCCGTTCTGATCCGTTTGTATTATCTTTTACATAGCAAAGACGGATCCGTCTTGAACTCCATTGAAAGTCAATGGAGGACGGATCCGTTTTCTATTGTGTCAGACAAAACGGATCCGTCATGACTCACAATGTAAGTCAAAGGGGACGGATCCGTTTTGTCCGTTTGCATCAGTTTCTTCATGCGGACACCAAAATGCAGCATGCAGCGTTTTACTGTCCACCTCCAAAACGGAATGGAGACTGAACTGAAGCAAACTGAAGCAAAACTGATGCATTCTGAATGGATCCTTTTCATTCAGAATGCATTAGGACAAAACTGATCACTTCAGGACCATTTGTGAGAGCCTGTGACGGATCTCACAAACGGATCCTGCAAACGCAAGTGTGAAAGTAGACTTATGATGAGACACATGCCTCATCATAAATTAGGTACATCCTCCAGTTGTCCGTACACCTAAACAGAAGTCTATGGCAGCTCCGAGCTGCCATGCATTTTTGTCTTCATTTAAACCAGAAAAAAATATGTAAATGAAGATTAATTTGTCTCGGCTGTTGACCATGCCCTTTTCCTGCCCTTACAATGCCCCTTTTGGTAAAGTGTGTTAAAAGAGATTGTGTACTTTTTCACATTTCAACAGCCACAAACACACAGCTTGCGACTTTTTAAAGTCACTGTATAGCAAGGTATTTGAGCAGTTTCTTCCCCTTTAATTCCTTGTAACATAGTTGGTTAGTAGTGCTTAATGCCATGCCATGTTGGGTACTGGTCGATGGGAGCTCACTCATTTGGTGAATGGTGACATACTTCACTCTGTATGATATATATATATGCACCTAAGTTGGGTTAAGTCTATTTTTGTGACAATACAGCTACTTTTCTGGTGCAAGGGAGATGATAAATCTCTCCCTCCCTATGAGTATAATAATTAAATACTGTACTTATGCACATTGACAACATGACACACATTTATGATTTACACTATAGATGTGCGGCTCAATTCAGATTTCTTACAAACTTCACAACAATTTCAGAAGAATCATATAAAACGGTGCCTTCTACTGACTGTAGGTAGGGACAGTGAGCTCTACAGCTAGAACCCAACCCGTTTTCCCTACCTACTTGCAGTACAAGCCCTAGGTAGCTAGACCACAACTGGTCAGCAGTCCCTATGTTATTTAAGTGTAGAGATGGACAAAGAACAAGCACAGACAAACACAATACCAGAGTCATATATAAATGGGTCAGTACCAAACGAGACACAGAGAGTGGTCAGAAGTAGTGTTGAGCGAGCATGCTCGGCTGAATACGATATTCAGCCGAGCATGGTGGCGCTCGGGACCACGCGGTGTTTGGCCGAACACCGCATGTGCTTGAGTGCCATGCTCGATTCCTCCCCCCACATGCTACTTAGCCAATTAGCATGCGGGGAGGTACTGGCATTCACTGTAATGCCATAGCCATGTTGGCTACTGGCATTACAGTGATTGGCTGGCCGGGAACGCGTCATTTTTTTTTGTTGAAGAGACCCAAAAGCCCTTTTAAGGGCTATTATATTTGGCTGCAATATATATATTTTTTGAGGGGGTCAAAAATTGCACAAGGTTGCCTGACATAAACACCACCTGCGCAGCGTGTGCATTATAACATTTCTGTATCCTATATACCTGACATCCGGTGTCCTTTTTTCTGCAGCTAATCAAGGCGACATTACCTGCGCTGTGTCTGCTGTATAACTTTTGCGCAAAGAGGGACATATAGAGTAGGGATACGATTTGGCTAGGCAGGGCTAATTGTTCTGTTTAAAAGACCCAAAAGTCCTTTTAAGGACTATTGTTATATCTGGCTACAATATTTTTTTTTTTCTTTTGGGGCAAAAATAACGCAAGTTTGCCTGACCTTAACACCACCTGCACAACGTGTGCATTATAACGTTTCTATGTCCTATATACCTGACATCCGGTGTAATTTTTTTCTGCTGCTAATCAAGGCGACATTACCTGTGTTGCGTGTGCATTATAACGTTTCTGTATCCTATATACCTGACATCCGGTGTATTTTTTTTCTGCTGCTAATCAAGGCGACATTACCTGTGTTGCGTGTGCATTATAACGTTTCTGTATCCTAAATACCTGACATCCGGTGTCATTTTTCCTGCAGCTAATCAAGGAGACATTACCTGCGCTGTGTCTGCTGTATAACGTTTGCGCAAGGAGGGACAGATAGTGTAGGGATAGGATTTGGCTAGGCAGGGCTAGTTTTTCTGTTGAAAAGACCCAAAAGCCCTTTTAAGGGCTATTGTTATATCTGGCTGCAATATATATATATTTTTTTGGGGGGGCAAATATTGCGCAAGCTTGCCTGACCTAAACACCACCTGTGCAGCGTGTGCATTATAACGTTTCTGTATCCTATATACCTGACATCCGGTGTCATTTTTTCTGCCGCTAATGAAGACGACATTACCTGTGTTGCGTGTGCATTATAACGTTTGCGCAAGAAGGCCCACATAATGTAGGGAAAGAATTGGCTAGGCAGGGCTAGTTGTTCATTACAGGGCTAGTTGTACATTACTAATGTCGCCTTGATTATCGACAGAAAAAAATGCAATGGATGTCAGGTATTTAGGATAAACCAACATTGTACCGCACATGCAGCACATGTAATGTCGCCTTGATTAGCCAAAGAAAAAAATGCAATGGATGTCAGGTATTTAGGATAAACCAAGATTTTACCGCACATGCAGGATATGTGATGTTGCCTTGATTAGCGGCAGAAAAAAAAAGGAATGAATGTAAGGTATTTAGGATAAACAAACATTGTACCACACATGCAGCACAAGTAATACCGCCTTGATTAGAGGCAGAAAAAAATGCAATGGATGTCAGGTATTTAGGATAAACAAACATTGCACCGCGCATGCAACACATGTAATGTCGCTTGGTTAGCGGCAGAAAAAAATGCATTGGATGTCAGGTATTTAGGAGAAACAAACATTGTACTGCACACGCTGCACAGCTGGTGTTAAGATTAGGCAAACTTGCGCTAATTTTGCACCCCCAAGAATAAAAATATTGCAGCCAGATATAACAATAGTCCTTAAAAGGACTTTTGGGTCTTTTAAACAGAAAAACTAGCCATGCCTACCCAATTTCAAGCCCTACACTATCTGTGCCTCCTTGCGCAAACATTATACTGCACATGCAGCACAGGTAATGTGACATTTCCTGCGCTGCGTCTGCTGCATAACGTTTGTGCATTCTAAATATTTCTGCCATTCGGTGAAAGTTTCCTCTGATACACTAAAAAAAAATCTGCGCAACTGTACTTTTGACAAACTTGCATATATACCATTAACTGTGCGCAAGGCGAGCAGCAAGGGACAGGGAAGTGGGCGTGCTGCTGATGGTGCACGCACAGCCATGGCTCTGGGCATGGTGAAACTGTGTATGCTGGCAGAGCAAAAGAAACAAAGTCATCTAAAACTCCTAGCTTCATGTCCCAGTTTGCAGGGCGGTGCAAGACAGGTTCTTGTTAGGTCAACATGTCAGAAGGAGGACCAGAGTGAGGTTAATTTTTTAGATTAAAACTAGAGATGAGCGAGCACTAAAATGCTCGGGTGCTCGTTATTCGAGACAAACTTTTCCTGATGCTCGGGTGCTCGTTTCGAGTAACGAACCCCATTAAAGTCAATGGGAGACTCAAGCATTTTTGAAGGGGACCAAGGCTCTGCCTAGGGAAGGCTGGGTAAAAACCTGAAAAACTCAGAAAATGATGGCAGCACCGCGGAAATGGACAGGAAACAGCAGGGGCAGCATGCATGGATGCCTCTGAGGCTGCCTAATCCCACCATTAACCCAAATTCTCCTGCAACAGCCTGGTGGTTACCCTCATGGAAATTGTGCTCACCCAGACCAAGAAAGGCGAGGCACATACCCATCACATGTTAGGGAAGCACCTAACTAGGTGCAAAGAAAAATTGTTTAGAGAGAGGGCCTGTAGGTGGACCTCCGGAAAAATTGTTTGGAGAGAGGGCCTGTAGGTGGACCTCCGGAAAAATTGTTTACAGAGAGGGCCTGTAGGTGGACCTCTGGAAAAATTTTTGGAGAGAAGGCCTGTAGGTGGAATTCCGGAAAAATTGTTTACAGAGGGGGCCTGTAGGTGGACCTCCGGAAAAATTGTTTACAGAGAGGGCCTGTAGGTGGACCTCTGGAAAAATTGTGGTAAAGAGTGCCAGTTGGACCTTTAAAAAATTGCGTTTTTTGGGTCAGCGTTAGGCAAAGACGACAAGGAGGAGCAGGAGGAGGAGGAGTAAAGAAGAGGAATCGGATACATAAGTAATGTTAATCTTTAGCTGCTTTCCCCCAGAGGAGATTTGAATTCCGGTGAAATCCAGGCTTTGTTCATTTTAATAAGCGTCAGCCTGTCAGCGCTGTCAGTTGACAGGCGTGTACGCTTATCGGTGATGACGCCACCAGCTGCACTGAATACCCGCTCTGACAACACGCTAGCGGCAGGGTAGGCCAGCACCTCCAAGGCGTACAGCGCCAGTTCAGGCCACGTGTCCAGCTTTGAAACCCAGTAGTTGTATGGAGCAGAGTGATCGGTCCAGATGTTGGTATGGTCAGCTAGGTACTCCCTCACCATCTTTCTGTAAAGCTCACCCCTACTCTGCCTAGACTGGGGACAGGTGACAGTGTCTTGCTGGGGTGACATAAAACTGGCAAAGGCCTTGAAGAGCGTTCCCCTGCCAGTGCTGGACAAGCTGCCTGCTCGCCTCCTCTCCCCCGCTACTTGGCCCACAGAACCATGCCCTCTGCCGCTAGCGGCGTCAGATGGGAAGGATTGTTTCAGCTTGCGCACTAGGGCCTGTTGATATTGATTCACTCTCATACTCCTTTCCTCTACAGGGATGAGAGTGGAAAGGTTCTGCTTGTACCATGGGTCCAGGAGAGTGAACACCCAGTAATCGGTGTTTGAAAAAATGCTTCTAACATGAGGGTCACGGGATAGGCAGCCTAACATGAAGTCTGCCATGTACGCCAGAGTCCCAACACGCAAGAATTCCCTCTCCTCACTGGCTTGACTCTCCATTTCCTCCTCCTCCTCCAAGTCCTCCTCTTCAGCCTATACACGCTCAAGAGTTAAGAAGGACTAAGCACTGGTATCCTTTTCTGTCTCGCTGACATTCTCCTCCTCTTCCTCCTCATCCCCCTCCTCTGATACGTGCTGAGAAACAGACCAGAGGGTGCTCTGGCTATCAAGCGATGTATCTTCCTCCACCGTCTCTTGTGACAAGCGCAAAGCATCCGACTTGATGCTGAGCAGTGAGTTTTTCAACAGGCAAAGCAGCGGGATGGTGAGGCTGATAATGGCGGCATCGCCGCTGACCATCTGTGTTGACCCCTCAAAGTTGCTCAACACCTGGCAGATATCAGACATCCACGTCCACTCCTCATTGTAGACTTGAGGAATCTGAGTGACCTGACTACCAGTTCTGGTGGAAGTTGACATCTGGCAGTCTACAATCGCTCTGCGTTGCTGGTTAACTCTGGATAACATGTTTAATGTCGAATTCCATCTTGTGGGCACGTCGCACTACAGTCGGTGAGCGGGCAGTTGTAGGCAGCGCTGCGCTGCCCTGAGAATGGCAGCATCTGTGGTAGACTTGCGGAAATGCGCACAGATGCGGTGCACCTTGGTGAGCAAATCAGACAGATTGGGGTATGTCTTGAGGAACCGCTGAACTATGAGACTGAACACGTGGGCCAGGCATGGCACATGTGTCAGTCTGCCGAGTTGCAGAGCCGCCACCAGGTTACACCCGTTGTCACACACAACCATGCCTGGCTTGAGGTTCAGCGGTGCCAGCCACAGATCGGTCTGCGCCGTGATGCCCTGTAACAGCTCTTGGGCAGTGTGCCTTTTGTCACCTAAGCTCAGCAGTTTGAGCACCGCCTGCTGGCGGTTACCCACGGCACTGCTACTGCGCCTAGAGCTACCGACTGAAGGCGCCGTGCCCACGGATGGTTATTTCGGAGGAGGAGGAGGGGTCGGAGGAGGAGGCATAGTATGTCTGAGAGACCGTGACCAATCCTCGTTAGGGGAAGTACACGAACGGCCCCAGGCTTAGACTCGGTCCCAGCCTCCACCAAGTTAACCCAATTTGCCGTCAGTGATATATAGTGTCCCTGCATGGCAGCACTTGTCCACGTGTCCGTGGTTAGGTGGACCTTCTCAGAAACAGTGTTGGTCAGGGCACGGATGATGTTCTGTGACACGTGCTGGTGTAGGGATGGGACGGCACATCGGGAAAAATAGTGGCGGCTGGGGACTGAATACCGAGAGGCAGCCACCGCCATTAGATTGCGAAAGGCCTCGGTCTCTACCAGCCTATAGGGCAGAATCTCCAGGCTCAGCAATTTTGAGATGTGGACGTTGAGGGCTTGGGCATGTGGGTTGGTGGAACTGTATTTCCTCTTGTGCTCCAGCGTCTGCTGTAAAGACAGCTGAACGCTGCGCTAGGACACATTGGTGGACGCTGTGGAGGATCGTGGAGGCGAAGGTGTGGTTTTCGGGCGGGAGGCGCTCGTGCTGGGGTCCTGGGCAGGGGGTTGACTAGCAGAGGCAGCGAGTGACACAGGAGAAGGAGCAGTGGTGTGACCCGCAGGAGGTGAACGGCCTTGGTTAAATTAAGTGGGGTGTTTAGCACTCATATGCCTGCGCCTGCTGATCCTGGTGTGGGAACAGGTTGCACACCACAGTCCGTCGGTCATCCTCACTTTCTTTAAAGAACCTCCAGACTTGCGAACATCTAGGCCTCGCCACGGGAGCTTCACTACGTGAAACAGTTGCTGCTGATGCACC
>ONZH01024939.1:0-19181 GCA_900303285.1 Rhinella marina
TGCATTTTACTGCTGGTTTGTGGGAGCACAACATTAGAATGGAAGCGAATATGAAGATACCAATTACATAACCGGACTCAATGTCACTTACACTATACACCACTTACTCTAGTTCAGGGGTGTTTCGGAGATGACAGGTTCCCTAACACTGAATATGCTGAATATCTAATTACTTGCAGTGCATGTTCCTTGCAATATGTTGGATGCACTACAAATGACATCAAAACGCGTATAAGGAAACATTTGTCTGACATCGCATCGTACCAGGAATGTATCTGTAGCTACCTTCCCTATCTTCACATGTGTTATGATTCCTGTGGGGGAGGGGGGATAAGGATGTAATGTCTACCACAGCATTGTCATGGGTAAGGGTCACATTTTGCTGTGTGTCTGTACTGTGTCATTGGATATTTTATTGGTTTAAAGAATAAAAGTCTCCCTTTGTTTTGCATTTTTTGGGCATGTATGACTTTTTAACAAATTTTTATTAAGAGGAGGTGATACCAAAGATGTTTTTTATGTACAGACGTGACAGAGTTAAAAGTCACAGTCATAACTAGATGTAATAACTCACCAAGTGTGACTGTTAACTCTGCTACTACTGTATTTTTTATTTGCAAAATTTGGATGAAAAAAAAAAGTTGGATGGATCTGAATTTTTTTTTTTACCTCAAACCTGAACATGTAATTGTCAAATTTCTATACAATGGGTTATCAATGCAGCCTATGAGTGAGCGAATTGAGCTTTGGATTCAAGATCAGAAGTCGATTCAATTCAAAATCTTTTTAAAATCTATTGAAAATCGTTTAAATGCAGTACAAAGTTTTTGAACGAATCGATTTGAGATCATGGATCCAAAGCTCAATTTGCTCACTCCTAAGGCAGTCTACAGTAAAATCGCAATGTTTCTATTAAAGGGCAGGGCTCAACAAGAACTTTTCTATGGTGGGTCTCAGAGGATTCACAAGGCTCCAGGCTGTGATAGCAACTAAATGGGTCCTAAAATCTCATAATGGGAGGGTCTATTCAATCACCATATGGAGCCCTCTCCCTTCAAATGACCTTCCGAGATGCATCGGCTGCAACTGACCACACAGCATCTGCGGGATTAAATGTCTGAACGGAGTAGTCTGTGACCATGGACACTGTCACAGCAGTGACCCACCAGCTATGGTGCTCGCTAAGCTAATAAACAGGTGCCATGTGTAATGCCCAGATAACCGCCTTTCATGTATGGCAGATGTCACCACTGGGTTAAGGGATACAGACACCACAGAGGGTAGACTCCCAGCTATGAGCCAGAATGGAGTACCTCTCTGGGAGGGCCCTAGAATATGTAGTACATGGCAAACCAGATTTTAACAAGGTAGGTATAGGTTTAATCATCAGGCCCTACAAAACAGTATGCATGATATAACAGGGTCGGTCCTGCTGCCAGATGCTCCATAAGATCTATAGAATCTGAACACATTCTACGCAGCCACGAATCCTTAAGTGTGTCCAGTACAAAATTTACATAAATCAAGGTCTGGGATTATGAATTAGATTCCCCAGTTTTATTATTTTTTGGAAATGTTAGTTTAACTCTGCAGTTTACATTTCCTAAGAAAGAGATGACAACGTCTTCCGTTACAGCCTGTGTGGGCTTACTTAATACATACTATATATTTTCTTAACCAGAAGGTCACAAGTTACGTCTCTTTTGCAGCACAATATTTATAACCTCTGGCTATCCCTGACGTATTTTTATACTCTCTTCAATTCCAGAATTACAGAATCCTGTGTTGTAAAATCTTTTGCTTTCTAACTTCCACATGGCATCATTCAGCAACAAATTCCTCTGTGACACTAGCGTTCAATTTAGAGAATCCTATCCTGTCACTTTTTCCCCTCCAGCCCATTACTCAAAGTGACCCTTCTAGACAAGAGCTTGTCACTGTGTTGTTGGTTTGTAAGTGAATGATTTGGTGCTAACACCAAATCTTAACTTTCCCACCTTCTCCCTCTGTCATGTTCACGTTTCTTCTAACAAATCTTACTTTATCATACACTGCAGTATGCATCTTCACTTTGCTCCAACAGAAGACCCACAGGACAGAAGACACACACACAAACCTTATTTAAAAGATCCTGAAGTCTGCTGATTTCTTTATTCAGCTCTGTAATGCTTGTGAGAATGTCTTCACAAACCGTACAAAAATTTAGAGAAGAATCCCACTCCAAGACTTCCTATTGATTAAAAAAAGTTTAAATAATAATAATAAAAAAAAATACATAGACAGATACGAACGAGAGAAACAGACAGGAGATGGGCAGATAAGTAGATATGAGATAAACAGATGTCATTATTAAAAATTGCATCCAGGAGCACTTTTTGTTAAAAAAAAAAAATTATATTATTGTCAAGATTATTCATATTCAGTGAATGGGAGAGCTCCAGAAAACATGCAATTCTATCATAATTTCTTATGCTATATCCTGATGAAAATAGTATGCATATTTTATTGTATCAGAAAATGTCATCTAATATTCCAAAATGTAATTTTTTTGTACATTGCAACAATGTGTTTATATTTTTCTTTTACTTCTCATATGTTCAGGTGGCATATGCACATTTATGGAGACAAGCCGCTATGACTAATACAATGTGATATTGCACCGAGACGTGGAAAGCCACTCAAACAACATAAACTGAAACTGCCACTTCTGGAAAGCAAAAATACAAAAAAAAACAAAAAAACAAAAAAACAAAAAAAAAAAAACCCAAGCTATTATGATTGCACAACTGATACATAAAATGACAACTTACACAAAAACATATTTCAAAAATGTTTGTGTGAGCCCTAGAGACATTTTAATGGAAAACAAGAATCCCCTCCCTTACACATTTCTTTTAGCCCACTGTTTCTACGGGACCACCCAAGGCTACATACGCTTCTATCAGAACAACATATTTACCTTTTGAGGATTCAAAGGTATTTGGTTGCTTACAGTTACCACTGCTTGAGTTATAGCATTACACTGCCGATTCAGCTTTAGCAGAAACGTGAACAGCTCATCGCTGTCATGGGAAAAAAAGGAAAAACATTATAAACAACAAGCAGTTTGGATTTTGGGGAATTAAAAAAAACAAAGCAAATTTTAGACTTCACCAGAAACACACATGGTCACCTCGGCCTTAGTCAAGCACATTTATTATAAACCATGGTGCTCTGTGTAGTCAAAATAATTCAATCAATTTCAGCTAGATACAATAAAAAAACTGCATCCTGAATGCATGTTAGAACAGAACTGTGTGCCAGGACCCTAAGTGACCCCGTCGTTTTTCTAAAATTAGCACTGAATGGCCCCAGCGCAACGTGAATGCCGAAGTCCACTCAAAACAAGCCCGGGAGTTCCAATATTCATGAGCTCCTGACTCGCCCCACACATATGACTGCAATAGGAAAACAAATGTCAATCAGCGTCAGGGGGCAGAAGAGCTGCAAACTCAGGAATATGAGGATTCATTGAATGTCACAATACAAGACTGGGTTAATTCAAGATCAAGTGTTTTTCTTAGAGGGGATCTGTCACCAAATTATGCTGCCTTCAAATAAGACACTATAAAACTGTTAAGTTCAATAAAACATAATAAAAATCTCTCCAACCCAAATGGCTTGAAAGGTCACTTTATGGCTGAAATACTGCTTTCACTGTATGTGTATCTGCTGTATATGGAAAGAAGTGGAGATTTGATCTTTATCTGGAGTTTGGTGGAGTGGCATTTTCCTTTTGGAATAAAATGAAAACTCTAGATATATAGAATTACTGCAGGTATAACATGTAGAAAAAAAAAACATGGTGTAAAAAAATTATGAAAAAAAAAACAAGCTTGAAAATGGCTCCAGCGAGGAGTTCAAAGCTTGCCAGCGAACATGGCTACATAAATCTACACTATTTGTTGGAGTGGCATGTCATCTTCATATTTGTCTTGTACTGTCAATTGCTGCAGCTCTGCAGAATCCACACCGCAAAGCTGCAGCATATGCGCCACATCTGAACAAGTCCAACAACATCATGCTTGCTGACAATTTTCCCCACATCAACTAGTTTTATTTCTCCATAGAAGTAACTATATGAAGGCATTTTAAGTCAATCACTATGCAGTATAAAAATAATTGTAACTTTATTTTTATTTATTATACGCACTTATATAGCACTACTATATTCCGCATCACTTTACAGACATTAGCATCAAGCTGTCCCCAATGGGGCTCACAATCTAAGTTCGCTATCAGTATGTCTTTGCACGGGTTTCCTTCGGGTACTTCGTTTTCCTCCCACACACTAAACACGGGGAGAATATACAAACTCCATGCAGATGTTATTCTTGGTCAGATTCGCACCTATGACCACAGAGCTGTAAGGCAACAGTGCTAACCACTAAGCCACCGTGCTGCCCCTTATTATACAGGTCATTACAAATAGCGGATTTTATTTTTTTACTTTAACCTGATGACCTCATGTGGTACCTTATGACATGAATAATAAAAAAAACAAAAAAACAAACACTGCTTTAACCCTTTCAGTACCGAGCCACTTTTCACCTTAAATCCCAGGCCGATTTTTGCAAATCTGACATGTGTCACTTTATGTGGTAATAACTTTAGAACGCTTTTACTTATCCAAGCCATTGTGAGATTGTTTTCTCATAACACATTGTACTTCATGACAGTCATAAATTTGAGTCAATATATTTCACCTTTATGAAAAAATCCCAAATTTACCCAAAATTTTGAAAAATTTTCAAAATTTCAATTTCTCTGCTTTTAAAACAAAGTGATACCTCATAAAATATTTATTACTTAACATTCCCTATATGTCTACTTTATGTTGGCATCATTTTGTAAATGTCATTTTATTTTTTTAGGAAGTTAGAGGGCTTAGAAATTTAGAAGCAATTTTTCAAATTTTCAACAAAATTTCCCAAACCATTTTTTTGAGCACCAATTCAGTTATAAAGTGATTTTGTGAGGCTTACCTAATGGAAACCACTAATAAATGACCCCATTTTAGAAACGACACCCCTCAAATGATAAAAAACTGATGTTACAAACTTTGTTAACCCTTGAGGTGTTCCACAAGAATTAAAGGAAAATGGAGGTGAAATTTCAAAATTTAAATTTTTTGGTAGATTATTCACATTAATAATTTTTTTCTTGCAACACAGCAAGGGTTAACAGCAAACTAAACCTCAATATACATTACTCTGATTCTGCAGTTTACAGAAATACCCCATATGTGGTGGTAAACGTCTCTATGGGTTTGTGGCAGTGGTCAGAAGGAAAGGAGCGCCGTATGGATTTTGGAGGCAGATTTTCTAGAATGGTTTTTAGGCACCATTTTGTAATTGAGAGACCCTGACGTACCCCTACAGTGGAAACCCTCAAAAAGTGACCCCATTTTGGAAACTACACCCTTCAAAGAATATATTAAGAGAGGTACTGGCCACTTTGACCCCCTAAGCGTTTTATGGAATTTGGAAACACTTGGCTGTGAAAATGAAAATTTTCATTTCTTCCAATAAAATGTTGCTTTAGCCCCAAATTTTTCATTTTCACAAGGGGTAACAGGAGAAAAGCACCCCATAATTTGTTCCCCATTTTCTCCTGAATACGGCAACACCCCATATGTGGTGGTAAACTGATGTGGGGGCAGATGGCAGCACTCAAAACAGAAGGAGCGCCACATGAATTTTGCAGCACAGATTTTGATGGACTGGTTTGCGTGAGCCATTGATTTTTATTTTTTTGAGTTATTGTCTTATGTGGGGGCTCATTTTTTGCGGGATGAGGTGATGTTTTCATTGGTACCATTTTGGGGTACATAAGACTTTTTGATCGCTTGGTATTACACTTACTGGGAAAAGGCCGCTTTTTTTTTTTTTTTTTTACTTGAAACTTTAATTTTTTTTTTGGTAAAACTTTATTTTTTTAACTTCTTTTTACACTTTATTTTTTTGTCCCAGTCTGGGACTTCAACTTTTGGGGGTCTGATCCCCTGCACAATGCATTATAATTAGAGATGGCCGAGCATGCTTGAGTGCCATTTTTGCGTATGCATTTTAAAATTCGTACGCTATTTCATACGCATATTTTAATCTATACGCAAATGCGTACGAATAGCGTACAAATTCAATTTGTACGCTATTCGTACACTATTCGTACGCATTTGCGTATAGATTAAAATATGCGTATGAATAGCATACGAATTTTAAAATGCGTACGCAAATACGCAAAAATGACTTCTGTATTGTAATGCATTGGTTGTAAGTGTATTACCAGTGTAATACACTTACAGCTTCCTGCCTGTGAGATCCAGGGGGCTGGATCTCACAGGCTTCCGTAGAAGGCAGCCCGATGCCTAAACAAGGCGTCGGGCTGCCTTCCCTGCCATCAGGTCCCCGTCACAGCAGCGTGGGGACCCGATGGGGATCGCAACCCTTAAGGTTACCCGCACATGCCGCGGTCAGCGCTGACTGACGCGGAAGTGCGAGGGTTAATGCACCGGCATTGTGTTTTCACCGATGCCAATGCATACAGCAGGGGTCCGGCTATCGGCCACTGCCCTGTAGCTGATCAGGTGAGAGCAGCTCCTGCGCCCCACCCAGAGTGCCGTAGCAGTACGGCGCTGGGATTTTTGTCCTGGCTTCCAGCGCCGTACATGTACAGCGCTGGTATCCTAAGGGTTAAAGTGTGCAGTATTACCGTATGTAAATCAGTGGATGCCTCTACTTAAGGAGACATCAATGACGTGTCAGAACAGTCTTGGCTGGGTTTCCAAGTTAAGGTCCTAAGTTGCCCTAACCACTAATTATCTGAATTGATTTGGTTAGAAATGTAAGAAAATCAAGCAAACGTTTGTGGTCAATGATTCAGCTAAATCTGTTCTGGCTATACGACTCAACATGTCAGGAAGCTTTAAGAGGGAATACCTCGATTCCAATTTTGAAAGTGATGGCAACTTTTCAAGTTTTCTCTCTTTCAGCGTGAACTTCTTTCATTGCCGCCATAATCTTTTTACAGTCTTCATCTGTAATTCCTGCCTGTGTTAAACAAGTAATGATCAATATACCTAGGCTATACAACAGCTTTAAGTGGAGACTAATAAAATAAGTCAGAAATCTGTAAATGTTTGCTTGTAAAAGAAACAAACTTCAGGACATAGATCTTCTGGCTCATTGATAAACTGAAACTTGCTTTGCTTGCATCCAGCAGAGATAGAACGATTAGTTATGTTTGTATAGTTCATTACTGACCTTTTGAGTATAATTTGAACACCCAGAGTCACTTGGATCTGTACAGTAATTACCAAGACTAAACAAGCTTTCAAAGCTTCTCATAATTATTTCATAAGTAAATTTGAGGGTGGCAGCTCAAGATCAACTCTTGGGGTCATCATTTTCAGTGGAGACACAATCACAGACTCTCTTCCACTCTGATGAATGGGGAGTTTCACTTCATGAGTTAGGCTATGTTCACATCTCCAGTTTCCAGCAAAGAACAGCCCTTCAACGTTCACCGGATCCAGCACTGTTGGACACAACAGATCACCGCCAGATCCCTATCGACTATAATGGGGTCCAGCTGTTTTCTGGCATAATTGCCAGGTTTTAGCCAGACAAAAAACTGCTGCATGCAGCGTTTTTTTTTGTCTGGCTAAAACCTGGCAATTATGCCGGATCATCTGTACCAGAGATGTGAGCGCAGTCTTAGAGCATTTATAGATTTCAATAATTCAATTTTTTTAACTTACATGTTCACTGTACTTTTCACACAATTTTCCATAAAACAATAGTACTGGTGAATATAACAAACTTTGTAATCTATCTTATCAGACAAAAAAGCCTCTTTCACCACTTATCAGCTCATTTACTTCCTCCTCCAAAACTAACCTTCTCTGAGACGAAGAGATGACGATCAGTCTGCTAAATGCTCAGATTACATGCTGTCCATAAAAGCCTATGGGGGGAGTGAGCTGACAAGCTTTTTCTTGGAAAATGTTAGTTAAGAACCAGAGCAAATCAGCTGACAAGTGGAAGAGAGACATGTTTCTCTGATAAAATATTTACCAGGCTTTTTGTATTCACCTGTATTATTCATTTATGCAAACTTGTGAGAAATGTTAATGACCATTTATGGCATACACATTGTTACAGCCACCATCCTTCTACAAAGACTGGGTTCAAAAGTCACTCCAATCCCACCTATTTAACCCCTTATATCCAAGGTGAATAGTGACCTAAAGCATTTTAGTGATTTTATGAGGGAGGGGGCTCCCCGTAATATAAAAAGGATGTCTTAAAACCCAACATGTGTCGATGTATTGAAAATGACAATGAAATAATTCAATAGCTATGAAGTATTCGCATCACAAGAAGAGTATTATACAAAACAGAACATCCCTGCTGAAATAGGTTTTAGCTAATTTAGCACATTTGGAAAATTTGATTTATGCATTTGTACTGTAAAAATTGCACTAAAAATTGGCAGAAGTTTTAGCAATTTTATAGTCAAAGCCTGACATAGTAAAATATTTGTATTGAGCGTGTGTAGCACATCAATTATTTTAAGAAAGTATGAGTGCTCTTGTGATAAATGATTATTATATCCCTTGATTATTTACAGAGCTGGTGATTGTCATGAAAAATGGCCAGAATGTGTCTAACTGTAGCCAAAGAAAATACATGAACCAAACTCTCTAAAGACTACGTATATATAATATATATATATATATATATATATATATATATATCTGTGCAGCTAAATCACCCAAATCCAAGCTTAAGCGTTGCGTAAACCACTTACAGTATAAAAAAAGAAAGTGAATCAAAAAAAAAAATGCTCGGCGCTCTGGATACTGAAATCTATATAACCCATAGTACAAATAAGAGCAATGAGGCCATAGCAAAAAGTAGCTTTGAGGTACTAACAGATATTGATTGTATAAAGTAAAATAAAGCAGGCAGAAGCAGGAGCCAGCTCTGCTCAGGTAATCCTGGCAAGTACATGGTTACAGGGTACCCACGTCAGTGCTCCAGACTAAAAAACATAAACAGAAGCCATTGGCTCCTATACTGAAAAATTTAGGAGCCAAATTAAATTTTTAGTCGCCAAATTGAAAATACACATAATTATAATAATAAAAAAAAAAAAAAAAAAGAAGACTTGGAGGAGATGAGAGGCAGGTCACAGTAGTGGGCCAGCTCTACATATAGGAGAATACAGCACCACATACCTCTTACATCCAGTAACATCTCCTGTCATGTAGACCTTCTCTTCTTTCTTCTTCTCCTCTCGACCGCCATGACAAATTCTTTCAGCCGCATCTCTCGTCTCTGCAAAGTTTGTTACAGACACATTAGATTTTTTCAACTTTTCCATCAACCTCCCCCATCCTGGTGTCCCGACAGTGTCATCCTGCTGCCATCCCCAATACTGTGCCGTTGTGCTCCCTAATGTCCGAGGTATTATACTGCTGCTGAAAAAATAGTGACCCCAGTAGAAATATTTGATCCTATAGTGTGTCTACAGCAATTATATAAATGCCCCCTAGAGTGCCCCCAGTAATAATAATAATAAAACCTTAGATTAATTCACCCCCACACTGCCCACACATAGTAACTTCCCCCCTCACTGCCCTCGAGTAGTAGTAATTTTCTCCCCACACTGCCCCATTATGGCCAGTAACGTGCCCCCCCATTACGGCCAGTAACGTGCCCCCCCATTATGGCCAGTAAATGTGCCCCCCCCATTATGGCCAGTAACGTGCCCCCCATTATGGCCAGTAACCCATTATGGCCCCCCCCCCATTATAACGGCCATTATGGCCAGTAATGTGCCCCCCATTATGGCCAGTAACGTGCCCCCCCATTATGGCCAGTAATGTGCCCCCCATTATGGCCAGTAATGTGCCCCCCATTATGGCCAGTAATGTGCCCCCCCATTATGGACAGTAATGTGCCCCCAGTGCCCCCCATATGGCCAGTAATGTGCCCCCAGTGCCCCCCATTATGGCCAGTAATGTGCCCCCCTTATGGCCAGTAATGTGCCCCCCTTATGGCCAGTAATGTGTCCCCAGTGCCCCCCTTATGGCCAGTAACGTGCCCCATTATGGCCAGTAATGTGGCCACTTTATATATTAAAAAAGCCAAAATCTTATACTTACCTGTGTCCTTTCGTTGGCGCTCACTGGCTGCTGGTACGGCCCGGGATAGTGTGATGCAGACGCGCACACCTCACGGCCGTGCGTCCCGGCACAGGTGGGCGTGTTGACGCTGGGATCTTACTACCAAAATAGGCCTCAGGCCTGTAGCGTAGGTGATCGGCTGCGGGGCAATGAATTATTGGCTCCTGTGCCCCACTGCTATATATTCAGCTACAGCGCGGTTAGCTCAGTCGCAAATGGCGACAAGACTAAAAAGTCTTGTCCCCATATGCAAATCTTAAGACGCATTGGCAACCGTTTTGGTTTGCTATCTGGAGCGCTGCATGTGCTATGCCAGTATTTAGTAAACCTCCAGGAGGCACGGGTAGGAGCAGCAATGTGCGCTCCTGCCTGTACTCCATGCGCTGGGGCCCCATTGAGATAATGTGTACTCCGGACACCACTGAGAAATCAGCGGTGTACTGGAAAGTCAATTTTAAAGCGCACAGGGAAAGGTGTGCTTTAGGGAGGGAAAAGTGTATTAAAAAATATAAAATACATTAATAAAGTATATTACAAAAACTGTTATTAGGGGCATTAGGGACATGTTAACAAATATGTATTTAAATGTTTAGCTACTCTTTAATTTTTTTTTCCGTTTGCTTCCTGCTCCTGCCACTGCGGCACCACAGAGGAATCTGTACATCAGTACACCGCTAACATGTACTAGCGTAGATTCCAAAGCGTTATCCGCACCTGAACTTCAGGAGTCTATTTCGCAAGGAAAAAAGGAACTAAAAAAGCATTTGTATATTACAAATTCACATTAAAAGGAAAAGGTTTTAAACAAAAAAAAAAAAAAAAATTACAAAAATACACATTAGAAAAGGTTTTAATAATGGTTATTCAAAAGTTTACAAACATTTTAAGACTTTCAACTGTAAAGTATCTGATACATTTCAGGCATACATACCAATTGTTTGAGCTCCTTTTCTTCCAAACATAAAAGTTGCCTCAAAGTCAAATCATTTTCCTAAAAAAAACAAACAAACAATGCATTGAAACGTGAGTATAAACAGCTTAACTAAAAAATTTTTTACTAAGTGTCCTCCAGTGCTCTTCCACAATCATTATAAACATGTTGGTATGCTAAACTGGCATGATAGGCCTGTGTGATAGGGAATTTAGTTTATGAGCCTGTGGAACATGCTGCTTTGTCATTTTTATTGAATTTTTTCGTTAGCATATTAACCGCTTAGTGACGAATGACGTACTGTGTACGTCATGATGTGGTGTTAATTACCGCATCATCATGACGTGCACAGTACACGTGACACTAGCATGTAAACGGGTGTCACGGACAGCAGAGCTGTCCGGGTACCCGGCAGGGGTCCAATCAGCATGAATCCCTGCCTTTGGATCCCTGCGATTGGTCAGTCAGATTTGACTGACCAATCGCAGAGAATCACCTAGACTAAATAATATCCACCAATTGTATCACAAAATACTTTATTAGTTGTTAAAAAAAAGGAACACATACAGATAAAATTGTCAAGTAGTGGAATGCAGAGAAATGGAGACATAACATAACATATGTGTGAAATCCCCAAAAATAATAAAAGGCACAGAAGCTACCTAGACATAGGAAGCTTTGAGGCAGAGTATACAAAGAATATGCATATACATGGTGCAAAAAACACCTATAGCCATAAAAATTAAGTACACAATGCCAAAAGTATAGGAAGCACAAAAAGTACCAGTACCAAAGTAAGAATGGCAGAAGTGGAGCCTCTGAACCCGTACGGCGGCGTCCTATTCCCGACGCTGTTTCGCCACAAAGGCTTCTTCCCCAGAGATTGGAGATGCGCTGCTATGTTTTTTATATATCAGGATGGCCGAGCGGGACCCCCCAACCCCTCCCCACCCACACATTATTGTGGGACCCCCTGCCCCCCACTCAGTTCTTCAGAATGGCCGAGCGGTTGTAGATTGTCAGCTGTAACATACAGCTGACAATCTACTGTAAAGGCCGACATCGCTGCTGGCAGTGATGGCGGCTGTTTTAACCCCTTCTTCCATGCCGCGGTCCGTAGGGACTGCGGCATGGAAGGGGTTAACAGGGAGGAAGCTCCCTCCCATCGGGACCCTGCTCTGCTATACCAGGCATCCGGCTTGCCATGGTATATCAAGCCTGACCAGGCTCCTGCTAAAGGCAGGAGCCTGATCAGGCTTAGTGTAAAGGAAAAATACACTGCAGTACACTATATAGTGTACTGCTCTGTATTATAGAGACATCAGATCCACTGGATCTTCAAGAACCAAGTGGGTCTGAGTAAAAAAAAAAAAGTGTTAAAAAAAAAAAAAATTTCCCCCCCATATACGCACATTTATAATTGGGTAAAAATAAATAAAATACCCTAAACATGTTCGGTATCGCCGCCGTCCGTAACAACCAGCTCAACAAAAATCTCTCATATGACCTAACCCCTCAGATGAACACAGTAAAAAAAATAAAAATAAAAACGGTGTCAAAAAAAGCCATGTTTTCACCTTACATCACAAAAAGTGTAATATCAAGCGATCAAAAAGGCGTATGCCCCCCAAAATAGAACCAAATTTACCGTTACCTCATCCCGCAAAAAAGTTAGCCCCTACCTGAGACAATCACCCAAAATATAAAATAACTACGCTCTCACACTATGGAGATACTAAAAAAAACATGATTTTTTTTGTTTCAAAAATGATATTATTGTGTAAAACTTAAATAAATAAGAAAAAAGTATAATGTTAGGTATCGCCGCATTCGTAACAACCAGCTCTATAAAAATCTTACATGACCTAACCCCTCAGATGAACATAGTAAAAAAAATAAAAATAAAACCGGTGTCTAAAAAGCCATTTTTTGTCACCTTACATCACAAAAAGCGTAATACCAAGCGATCAAAAAGGTGTATGGCCGCCAAAATAGTACCAAATCTAACAGACACCTCATGCCCAAAAAAGTTAGCTTCTACCTGAGACAATCGCCCAAAAAATAAAAAAACTACAGCTCTCACACTATGGAGATACTAAAACATGATTTTTTTGGTTTCAAAAATGATATTATTGTGTAAAGCTTAAATAAATAAAAATAAGTATACATGTTAGGTATCGCCACGTCCGTAACAACCTGCTCTACAAAAATCTCACATGACCTAACCCCTCAGCTGAAAGCAGTAAAATGAATAAATAAAAACTGTGCCAAAATTACCAATTTTTGGGTCACCTTGCCCCAAAAAGTGTAATAATGAATAATCAAAAAGTCATATGTACCTGTAGAAGGAAGTGTTGGCCCTGTAATATATATATTATGTATATGCATGCATGCCCCTTTAATCAGGCATGTATGTATATTTTATATATATATAGGTATATATGACCCCACATTGGGGTCTCTGGCCCCATATACGTGTTTGGGGCCTCAGATGGCCCCACAGTCCCCTTCATGCCCCCATTGGTGCCCAATGTGCCTGATACATATAGATGTGTGTATATATGCCCCAGATGTATATATATACATCTATATGTATATAACATTCCCCCTGTTGCTCTAATATCCCCCAAAATGTATATAGATACATGTGCATGATTCCCAGTCATGAACATGTATCTAAGATACATGCATTTGGCCAGGTGCCCCCCCCATAGCCCCCAGCAGATGGACAATCGCCCCTCTGCTGGGGACAGATGGAGACCTGATGACTGGTCAGTCTCAGGTACTTCAAAGGGACAGAAGATCGATCGATCTTCTGTCCCTTCTGTTAATTACCTTCAGCGCTGCTGGGGGTAATTAACAAGACAGGGAAACAAAAGGTTTCCCTGTCTCTGTCCTCCTCCCTCCTCCGGCGCTGTAATTACAGCACCGGAGATACGAGGGTGACTCACAGGCAGGAGGATCAAAGAGATCCTCCGCCTGTGAATTCCTGTGCGCTAGTACTGGCGCAGTGACGTCACTTCACTGCGCCAGACCACGTGCGCACAGGGCTGCCGGCGTGCGCTCGCAAGCGCGCACACCGGCAGCGCGGGAGCACGGGAGCGAGCGCGACCGGGTTTAAATAACCCGATCGCGCTGCGCTCTTCAGAGTTGAGCCGTGCAGCCCCACTTGGAAGCGAGAGTCATCCCCTTACAACGGCAGAGAAGCAAGAATCTCCCCCTTGGACGACGAGCAACCCCCCTGGAAACGAGCAAGGACTGGCTGAGTACCCCTGGTCCCCTGGACCACCAATGATTAACCCCCTGAACCACCAATGCAATATTATTTAACCCCTTGATTACCCCTTAATAAGCTCCTGCTCCCCTGAACTCCTTATTAACCCCTTCAACCCTGATATCATACCCCACCTTGTACCCTACACATTAACCCCTACAAACCTCCTTACAGTGGTGCTGTCGCCAGGTGTGCCCACCGACTCAGAACTGTTTCAGAAGGCAGCGGCGCACCTGTGACCTTACATACATTGTATAGTAGCTGTGCTTGATATTGTGCTCAGCCCCTTTCACACGAATGAGACAGAGCTGCTCTCCTGGGCCACGTGACGTCACTGGCCGAGGTAAAGCAGAGAGAGGGCCGCGGCGTTCACAAGAGCACCAGTGTTTTCTCAAACAAACTGATCGGCTGGGGTCCCCACTGATAAGATACTGATTATCAGTCTGAGGATAGGTCATCAGTATAAAAACCTCAGAAAACCCTTTAAATTAGAAAAAGCACAAACTATATAATGTCTGCTCAGCTTCTCCGGCTCTGTAATGAGCTGCCTGCAGATGGCGCTGCATTTTGACTGCTTCTCTTTAAAAAATAAGGAGCTATAGTTTGAAAAAATAACTTTTAAAAAATGTTTTGCACAGTTTTCTCAAATAAAACTAAAAAAGTTTAAAAAATATTATAAAGCCTATGTGTCACTTTAAGAAGTTGGCAAAATAATTTTGGTAGTCCAACAAATGTAGTTACAACTGTTAGGCCAGCACTAGCTAATCGGCGGAGATCCATCACCCCGCACCTCCTCCAATCAGCTGGTCTGCTCCATTGACGGAAGTCAGCAGCAGAGCTGCACAGCACTGTATCTGCAGGAGCTCACTACTACAGTTCTGCTCCATTGACTTCAATGGGAGCACTGCTGTAGTAGCGAGCTCTTACTGCTACAGTGTTGCTGGTGCTGTGTATCTCCAGCACTTTGTCAATGCAGCTACACAGACCAGCTGATTGGTGGGGGTGAGTGTCATATCACTTAAAAAACCCTGGACAGCTCCTTTAAATGGCATTGGAATACCCCTTTGAATGAAACAGTTGCTTTGTTGAGGGGGTACAAATTATTAGAGTGGGCCATTGTTTGCAAGTTGTATGATTTTATAATGTCACTGCAAATTGAAGTATCTGTTCTTTCTTTCTTGCTGTAAGTGGCAGTGTGCAACGTTTTTTGTTTATCAATGAATAAGGCGTAAAGATTATGGGGGTCATTAACTAAAAGTGGCGTTTTTAGATGCGTCTTAATACCCTTTAGCTGGCAGTGGATCCGCTGCTTATCAGAGGGGTAGAATGTCCTTGTGTTCTCAGCTTCTCCTCTGCACAGAACAGGAAACAAGGATCTGCGGAATCAGTGGTTGCCACCCAGTCAGGTATCTCTTTGCATCGCTGGTAAGACTGGGGCTGAGAGGAGAGCTGAGAAACTCAT
The DNA here is from genome assembly GCA_900303285.1 of Rhinella marina. Classification (NCBI taxonomy): domain Eukaryota; kingdom Metazoa; phylum Chordata; class Amphibia; order Anura; family Bufonidae; genus Rhinella; species Rhinella marina. Next base: position 15,899 of record ONZH01024939.1, read on the forward strand.
ATGAGTGTCCATCTTGGGAGTTTCAGTAAACTGGATGCAATAATGGGGGTAATGCTTAACCAGTTGGTGGTGATATAATAATTTTTATATGCTCAATAGCTCTATAATTAGTTTGTGCGGTGCCAGGTTATTAATGAGCTATCCTCAAGATACAGTAGGTCATCAATACCAATCATCAGATTGGGGAGGATCTGACTCCCGGCACAACCACAATTAGATCATTGTAGGGTAGCGATGCTTGTGCAAGCGCTACGTCCTCTTCACTGTTTAACTCGCGTCGTCTCCCATGTAGCGGTGTAAACTTTATATTATTATTGTATTTTTTATAACTTTAGTTGACGTTGAGAGCCCATGTTCTATCTGAATGATAACTCTTTCCTTTTCAAGATTTTTAACATCCTTTTCATTTTCTGGAAATCTAAGTAATGGAAAATCAAACTTGAGTAAAGAGGAGACGATGGGTAGATATCTGAGAGAACAACCCAAGACCTCAGTGAACATTAGGCAAGTGTTCTTATGTTCTTCTATGAATTCTACTGTAAAGTGGCTTTTATAAATGTGACATGCAGCCATTATTTTACATTGTGAGGCCGCCTGCAGATTTTTCCACAGCAAATCTCATGGCAGATTTTACTGCAAATGCGCACTAAAACCTGTATCTATACAGTTTTTGGTGACTACTACTACTCCTTCTCTATTAGAGAGGTGAAATCGGCAGGGAATGTCCACTGAAAAAAAACTGGCATAATGCTAATTTTAAAATCCTCAGTATGTCAGTTTCCAATCTCTACAGCAGGGGGGCACAACAGCTGCCCGGGGGCCACATGCGGCCATTAAAAACTATTCTATGCGGCCCCCAAATATCTGGTAACAGACATGTATGTCTATGTCTTGTGGCTACTCTCATGTATTGTTCTCTCCCATTACATGGGAGACCTGCAACTGTAACTAGACGTTAATAGTATATACTGTATGTTCAATATTCCATAAATACAATATTTCAGTTGTTATTACTGCTTTAAATTTCTTTTTCGACCCTTGTCATTGTTTGTGTGATAATGTGGCCTCCAACCAATAAAACATTGTGCACTCCTGCTCTACAGCCTGTGTATAAGATGCTTTAAAATCTCATCTACGTGGCTGATTCTGTTTGAAAATACACAGCAAATATATTACATGAGCCAGTGTCTTAGGGCTCATTCAGACAACCGTATGTTTGTGTCTGCATCCGTTCTGCAATTTTGTGGAACAGATGCGGACCCATTCATTTCAGTGAGACCACAAAAGATGTGGACAGCCCACCGTGTACTGTCCACATCAGTATTTTCCATTCTGTGGCTCTGCAAAAAGAGATAGAACACGTTCTATTTCTTGTCAGCAATTGAGGACAAGAATAGGCATTTTCTGTCATAGGGATGGCCGTTCCGTTTTGCAAAATGCGGAAAGCACACGGCCGGATCTGCAATTTGCGGACCACAAAAACGGATGTAGTTGTCTGAACAAACCCTTACTGTGAGGACATGAAATGTTGGGTGCAAAGAAAGTCGCACAGTTCTTTAAGTTGTGGCTCCTCTGTTCTTCAGCTCTAAAATCACACTTATCCTTTCTATTAACTCGTCTTCTAATATATACTTTCCTGGAATTATTTTTATACTCTTATGATGTTAGTATGGCTAGTGAGACACAGTAGGAAATGGTGTGTATTTGCCTTGACAGTAAAATATATACATACCTCCACCATTAGCATTTCACCTCTAGGTGGCAATAGTACTCTCTAAATATATCATACGTGTTATGACGGTGCACGGTGTGATCTGTTATATGTATGCTTCCTTGCTGTTATATTATAGATTGTGAATGTGCTAGATGTATCCTACTTCCAGGTTCCTTACAGTTCCTTTGGAATACAAGTGTTGTATGACATTGCAGAATAACAATTTGTATTATACACCAGGTGATGATTTGTAATTTTCAAAAAGTCAAACAAAGTAAGATGAAAAATATCCAGATATATAGTAGTAATGAATTAATGAATATCAGTATGTGTATATGAATATCTCTAAAATCAATATATCAAATTGAATTGGCACCGTTACAAGCAGTCACACTTATGAAAAAGAAAATGACACATCTTTCTAAAACTCATTCATTGTGTAGTAGAGAAATGTAGAATTGGACAAAATAGACTCTCACACCTAACTGACTCAAGTGCCGTAGAGAGATCAAAAAGATATATGATAGAGGGTTAACAAAGAGCAAGATGACCCCAGTAAGTGGTCAGGAAAATAACCTTATGTATTCACATTTTGCTACTAGAATCAAAAAATGCTCCGTTACTAATTTAATTTAATATTGTGTTCAAATTTTTATTGTGACACTTAGTAAAAAATTAACCCCTTAGTGACCAGCCTGTTTTAGACCTTACTTTTTTTTTTTTTTTTTTAACGAAATTGTGTAAGGGCTTAATTTATGCGAGACACCTTGCAGTTTTCATTGGTATTGTTTGGGGTACATAACACTTTTAACACAGGGCTGGAACTCCACTGCTAGTAAAGTCTCAAAATGGTTGGCAGTCACATTACTCTTGTAAAATTTAAGACACTGTCTTATTGCTACAAAACATATTGGACAACTTTGCCTTAAAGGGGTTGTCCAAGTTATGGAAAAAAAATATAGCACTGTAAATCTGATGGGTAGCAATATATAACTAAGTTAAGCAAGTTTTAGGCAAAAAAATCTATATTTCTCATTTCCCTGGTTCTCTTCTGGCCTTTGTTTACATGCAGTAATAACAATCTCTGCCCCTCCCCCCTCCTCTGCAAAGGCAGTGAATATAAGTGCTGTGAGTACATGTCTGCCTGCTGGGATACTCAGCAGCATGTTGTTTGTGTAGGACTACAAGTCCCAGCTGTACAATGACACTGCTGATACACACAGGAAATTCTCCCTACCTGTTCTTGTACAATTCCTCTATAGCTCCTTGCCCAGCATTTGTCTCCTCTCACTGCTGCAGCTACTATTTGTTATAAAGCCTTGAGCCCAGTCTGGCTGAGTGAAGGAAGGAATCCAGGGAGAGAGCAGATAGCAGGACCCCGGCAAAGAAAGGGGGCGTGGCCAGTGACGTCTCGTGTACAGACTGTTATCTGAACTCTGAGGCTTGTGCACGAAACATCACAGACCAGGGAGATAAGGTGACATCACAGGTCATGTGACCCTCAGTCAACTCTGAGAAACCAGCAGCTTTAGAAACACAAAGTATATGGGAAAGTTGTTATACCTGACA
>ONZH01024940.1:0-182077 GCA_900303285.1 Rhinella marina
ATACATAAAGAGGGCACATAGAAGAGGCACTATACATAAAGGGGCACATAGAAGAGGCACTATACATAAAGGGGCACATAGAAGAGGCACTAACATAAAGGGGCAATAGAAGAGGCACTATACATAAAGGGCACATAGAGGCACTATACATAAAGGGACATAGAAGAGGGCACTATACATAAAGAGGCACATAGAGAGGCACTATACATAAAAGGGCACCATAGAAGAGGCACTATACATAAAGGGCACATAGAGAGCACTATACATAAAGAAGAGGCACTATACATAAAGGGGCACATAGAAGAGGCACTATACATAAAAGGGCACATAGAAGAAGGCACTATACATAAAGGGGCACATAGAAAGGCACTATACATAAAAGGGCACACATAGAGGCACATACATAAAGAGGCACATAGAGGCTATACATAAAAGGCACATAGAAGAGGCATATACATAAAATAGGGGGGGGCACATAGAAGAGGCACTATACATAAAGAGGGCACATAGAAGAGGGCACTATACATAAAAGGGCACATAGAAAGAGGCATATACATATACAGGGGCACATAGAAGAGCATTATACATAAAGGGGGCACATAGAAAGAGCATTATACATAAAAGGGGCAACATAAGCGAAGGCACTATACATAAAAGGGGCACATAGAAGAGGCGACATACATAAAGGGGCACATAGAAGAAGTATAAAGGGGACATAGAGGCACTATACATAAAGGGCACATAGAGGCACTATACATAAAAGGGCACATAGAAGAGCACTATAGAGGCACTATACATAAAAAGAAGCACTATAAGGGGCACTAACATAAGGGGCACATAGAAAAGGGCACATAAAGAGGCACAAATAAAAGGGCAATACTAGACATAGAAGAGACATACATATACATAAATGCAGTCACCTGTGGTCTAAAATGGCAGAAAATGCTCAAAAACCCCAAAGCTATTGCGCATTATACCGGGACAAATCCTGCACATGTGGTTCGCTGCTGAACTAATCCCCAGCAAAAATGCATACAATGGAGGATGCCTGCAGCGACCACATTGTACCACAACACAATCCTACACAGGATAACCAAGTGTGCGATGTGACAAACTATAAACAAAAATTCACAGAAAATGTGCACTGCAACGGAATGCAATTGACAATAATGGCTAAACCCTCACACTGATGTTAAAATGAGACTTTCGCCAATATATTCTTATATCAAAGACATACCGAGCCGAGCACCCGTCAAGGTATCTCAGTGGCACGGGACCTAACGCTCACCCTAACTATGGTATAATAATTGCAGATAGGGCATGAAGTCCCGACACACAGCACCAGCTCCAGTTACCTCCAGCGTGAAATCACACATCGAGGGGGGGGGGGTGTCCCACTGACGTCATGGACCCAGGCTGCGCACCTGAATGTTTCCCATTAGTCAAATCAAGGCACATTCAACTGAGTTGCCACACCTCCAGTATAAATGTCCAAACACAGTCACAGGTCCCGTGCCACTTGAATACCTTGACAGGGGCTCGGCTCGGTATGTTCTGAGAGAAGAATTGTTGAAAGTCCATTTTAACAATGTGAGGTTAGCCATATAGTCACATTCACTTTGAGTGCACCATTTTCTGTGATTTTTTTTTATTTTTTTTTTTACTATACATAAAGGGCACATTAGAAGAGGTAAGTACACAACTATCATAAAGGGGCACATATAGGGGCACATAGAAGAGGCACTATACATAAAGGAGTAGAAGAGGCATAGGCAATAGATACATAAAGGGGCACATAGAAAGAGGCACTATACATAAAGGGCACATAGAAGAGGCACATATACGATAGGGCACATAGAAGAGGTATACATAAAAGGGGCACATAGTACATAAAGGGACATATAAGAGGCATACATAAAGAGGGCACATAGAAGAGGCAATACATAAAAAGAGGGCACATATAAGACTATACATAAGGGGGCACATATAAGAGGCACTATACATAAAGAGGGCACATAGAAGAGGTACTATACATAAAGGGGGCACATAGAAGAGGCACTATACATAAAGGGGCACATAGAAGAGGCACTATACATAAAGGGGGCACATAGAAGAGGCATTATACATAAAGGGGCACATAGAAGAGGCACATATACATAAAGGGGGCACATAGAAGAGGCACTATAATACATAAAGGGGCACATAGAAGAGGCACTATACATAAAGGGGCACATAGAAGAGCACTATACATAAAAGAAGGGCACATATAAGAGGCACTATACATAAAGGGGCACATAGAAGAGGCACTATACATAAAGGGGCACATAGAAGAGGCACTATACATAAAGGGCACATAGAAGAGGCACTATACATAAAGGGGCACATAGAAGAGGGCACTATACATAAAGGGGCACATAGAAGAGGCACTATACATAAAGGGGCACATAGAAGAGGCACTTATACATAAAGGGGCACATATAAAGGCACACTATACATAAAGGGGCACATAGAAGAGGCACTATACATAAAGGGGGACATAGAAGAGGCACTATACATAAAGGGGCACATAGAGAGAGCACTTATACATAAAGGGGCACAATAGAAGAGGCATTATATACATGAAGGGGCACATAGAAGAGGCACTATACATAAAGGGGGCACAAGAAGAGGCACTATAACATAAAGGGGCACATAGAAGAGCACTATACATAAGGGGCACATAGAAGAGAGGCACTATACATAAAGGGGCACACATAGAAGGGCATTATACATAAAGGGGCACATAGAGAGGCACTATACATAAAGGGGCACATAGAAGAGGCATTATACATGAAGGGGCACATAGAAGAGGCACTATACATAAAGGGGGCACATAGAAGAGGCACTATACATAAAGGGGCACATAGAACAGGCACTATACATGAAGGGGCACATAGAAGAGGCACTATACATAAAGGGGCACATACCGTGTTTCCCCGAAAGTAAGGCCCTGTCTTACATTAAATTTACCCCCAAAAGTCCCACCCTGCCTTACTTTCGGGGAGGCCTTACATTAGACAAAAAAAAATGACACTTTTTTTAACAATAAAATCCCTGTGTGCATGATCCCCTGCAGCTCCCCATCCCTGTGTGCATGATCCCCTGCAGCTCCCCCATCCCTGTGTGCATGATCCCCTGCAGCTCCCCCATCCCTGTGTGCATGATCCCCTGCAGCTCCCCCATCCCTGTGTGCATGATCCCACTGCACCGTGCACCCCCACTCTGCCCATGTGCTGCCACCACCCACACGCAGCCCCATACACACACCCTTACGATCTCCTCTGCTGTGCCGGTGGGAGCCTTCTGCTGCAGGGGACGCTGGCCAATCAGCTGCGAGCCTGCAGGGCCGTGACGTTGCGGCTGATCGGCCAATCAGAGCTCGAGCTGATGGCCAATCAGCTTCGAGCTGCAAGGACAGTGACAGGGACGGTGAATGGCGGAGCTGGTCACAAGAAGCCCGCAGGCAGGCGACTATGACAGCATGGAGGGGCCTGAACACATTCCCCAGCCACCCCCCACCATAGACGGCCTTACATTCCTCACAGACCCCCCCCCCCCCCGATAGCGGCCTTACAATCGGGGGGTGCCTTACATTGGAGAACCCTGGGCACCCCCCTACCCTGCCTTACTTTCGGGGGGGTCTTATATTCGGGGAAACACGGTAGAAGAGGCACTATACATAAAGGGGGCACATATAAGAGGCACTATACATGAAGGGGCACATATAAGAGGCATTATACATAAAGGGGCACATAGAAGAGGCACTATACATGAAGGGGCACATATAAGAGGCACTATACATAAAGGGGCACATAGAAGAGGCACTATACATAAAGGGGCACATAGAAGAGGCACTATACATAAAGGGGCACATAGAAGAGGCACTATACATAAAGGGGCACATATAAGAGGCACTATACATAAAGGGGGCACATAGAAGAGGCACTATACATGAAGGGGCACATAGAACAGGCACTATACATAAAGAGGGCACATAGAAGAGGCACTATACATAAAGGGGCACATATAAGAGGCACTATACATAAAGAGGGCACATAGAAGAGGCATTATACATGAAGGGGCACATATAAGAGGCACTATACATAAAGGGGGCACATAGAAGAAGCATTATACATGAAGGGGCACATAGAAGAGGCACTATACATGAAGGGGCACATATAAGAGGCACTATACATAAAGGGGCACATATAAGAGGCATTATACATAAAGAGGGCACATAGAAGAGGCATTATACATAAAGGGGCACATAGAAGAGGCACTATACATGAAGGGGCACATATAAGAGGCACTATACATAAAGAGGGCACATAGAAGAGGCATTATACATAAAGGGGCACATAGAAGAGGCACTATACATGAAGGGGCACATAGAAGAGGCACTATACATAAAGGGGCACATAGAAGAGGCACTATACATGAAGGGGCACATAGAAGAGGCACTATACATAAAGGGGCACATAGAAGAGGCACTATACATGAAGGGGCACATAGAAGAGGCACTATACATAAAGGGGCACATAGAAGAGGCATTATACATAAAGGGGCACATAGAAGAGGCACTATACATGAAGGGGCACATAGAAGAGGCACTATACATAAAGGGGCACATAGAAGAGGCCACTATACATAAAGGGGCACATAGAAGAGGCACTATACATAAAGGGGCACATATAAGAGGCACTATACATAAAGGGGGCACATAGAAGAGGCACTATACATGAAGGGGCACATAGAACAGGCACTATACATAAAGAGGGCACATAGAAGAGGCATTATACATGAAGGGGCACATAGAAGAGGCACTATACATGAAGGGGCACATAGAGGAGGCACTATACATGAAGGGGCACATAGAAGAGGTACTATACATAAAGGGGCACATAGAAGAGGCACTATACATGAAGGGGCACATAGAAGAGGCACTATACATAAAGGGGCACATATAAGAGGCACTGTACATAAAGGGGCACATAGAAGAGGCACTATACATAAAGGGGCACATAGAAGAGGCACTATACATAAAGGGGCACATATAAGAGGCACTATACATAAAGGGGGCACATAGAAGAGGCACTATACATGAAGGGGCACATAGAACAGGCACTATACATAAAGAGGGCACATAGAAGAGGCATTATACATGAAGGGGCACATAGAAGAGGCACTATACATGAAGGGGCACATAGAGGAGGCACTATACATGAAGGGGCACATAGAAGAGGTACTATACATAAAGGGGCACATAGAAGAGGCACTATACATGAAGGGGCACATAGAAGAGGCACTATACATAAAGGGGCACATATAAGAGGCACTGTACATAAAGGGGCACATATAAGAGGCACTATACATAAAGGGGCACATATAAGAGGCATTATACATAAAGAGGGCACATAGAAGAGGCACTATACATAAAGAGGGCACATAGAAGAGGCACTATACATGAAGGGGCACATAGAAGAGGCACTATACATAAAGGGGCACATATAAGAGGCACTGTACATAAAGGGGCACATATAAGAGGCACTATACATAAAGAGGGCACATATAAGAGGCATTATACATAAAGAGGGCACATATAAGAAGCACTATACATAAAGGGGCTCATAGAAGAGGTATTATACATAAAGGGGCACATAGAAGAGGCATTATACATAAAGGGGCACATAGAAGAGGCACTATACATAAAGGGGCTCATAGAAGAGGTATTATACATAAAGGGGGCACATAGAAGAGGCATTATACATAAAGAGGGCACATAGAAGAGGCATTATACATAAAGAGGGCACATAGAAGAGGCACTATACATAAAGAGGGCACATAGAAGAGGCACTATATATAAAGGGGGCACATAGAACAGGCATTATACATAAAGGGGGCACATAGAAGAGGCATTATACATAAAGGGGGCACATAGAAGAGGCACTATACATAAAGAGGGCACATAGAAGAGGTACTATACATAAAGGGGGCACATATAAGAGGCACTATACATAAAGGGGGCACACAGAAGAGGCACTATACATAAAGGGGGCACATAGAAGAGGCACTATACATAAAGAGGGCACATAGAAGAGGTACTATACATAAAGGGGGCACATATAAGAGGCACTATACATAAAGGGGGCACATAGAAGAGGCACTATACATAAAGGGGGCACATAGAAGAGGCACTATACATAAAGGGGCACATAGAAGAGGCACTATACATAAAGGGGGCACATAGAACTGGCACTATACATAAAGGGGGCACATAGAAGAGGCACTATACATAAAGAGGGCACATAGAAGAGGCACTATACATAAAGAGGGCACATAGAAGAGGCACTATACATAAAGAGGGCACATAGAAGAGGCATTATACATAAAGGGGGCACATAGAAGAGGCACTATACATAAAGAGGGCACATAGAAGAGGCACTATACATAAAGGGGGCACATAGAAGAGGCACTATACATAAAGGGGGCACATAGAAGAGGCACTGTACATAAAGGGGCACATATAAGAGGTACTATACATAAAGGGGGCACATATAAGAGGCACTATACATAAAGGGGGCACATAGAAGAGGCACTGTACATAAAGGGGCACATATAAGAGGCACTATACATGAAGGGGCACATATAAGAGGCACTATACATGAAGGGGCACATTTGACTTATTGGTTTGGTTCTGTTGCTATATTTGTTGTTGATTTTGTTGCTGTATTTGACATCTAGGCTTGGTTCTGGTGCTGTATTCATGCGATGAACTTGGTTCTGATGCTTTATTCATGCAGTGATCTTGGATAATTCTCTGTATTTGTTTGTTAAACATTCATCTGATGCTATACTCCGAACTCATACCAAATATTCACATTTGCTTTTGGGCCACTGTCACAGATTCTGTCAAAAAGACCGGACACAAGTCCTGCATGCAAAATTTTTTGTCCAGTAATGGAGCAGCATCCTGAGAAGACCCCATTATAGTCAGTGGAGTCTCTTCTGCTCTGGAGGTGGTAAATCTTGTCCGTCTAATAATCAGGCTGTTGCTACGGGATTGCACATGTACGTAAAATCCCAACATGAAAACACAACCTGCTGCCGCCTTTTAATGATTTAAAGCCCAGTTACCTATACCGCCTTTATATGGTAGGTGGAGTTAAACAGGTTAAGGTGGGCTGCTACACATGGGCCAGTGCTGGGTGCTTGACCCCCAGGCTAAAATTTGCCAGCCAGCCCCTGTCCATATCCATGTCCAGTGTTCATGGCAGCTATGCCATTGTCAGTCTGTCTGCATTGTGTTGGTGCATGGGTAACATAATCCAAAAAGTACTACATTTAAATCCAGCCACAAACAACGCTCCGTCTCATGCGTTAGTGATTGATCAGGGATTCCCATTGGTCATACTTCCAACAATCTAACATGGATCACCTACACAGTAAATGTTTGTGGCTCGAAATGTCATTTCAAGGGGTTATCTGGTTAACAAAACCAATTTTCAAATACTCTACTAGGGCATTCCGAGTTACCAGAAGGGTTAAGATCCATTATCTGGGATCTCTATTAATTACCTTAAAAAGAAAAAAAACAGCAATAAAGATCATCTCTCTCTGGAGGAACCAAAATGTCCATATGTCACTTAGACAGCCCATTAATTAGAAGGGGAATCCTGTAATACTTCATCTCCCCTGTGGTGGCACTGCGGGGAAATTGAACACTTCTTCCGAGCTGCCCAGCTGATCGCTGACGATCCAAACTTCAGGACCAAGTGTGATCAGTTATTTGGATGGTTAAAAGCAAAGGAACCCTATTAATGTTACAAAAATGACCCAGAAGGTAGTCCTATAAGGTTTTTCTCAATCATGTATACTCTGGCTGTAAAAGAAAAATGGAAATGATGATCCTTTGTCTAAGGATAGGTTCACATCCTTCAAAAGACCACACTATCAAAGTACATCACCAGGCACTATTATGCTGGATAGCGTATACTCGTAGCGTATTTTCCACTGTTTGAGGTGTGAATGAAGCCCATGTAAAAGCTTTCAGGACAAGCTAAGAACTTCCAGGTAAAGCTCCTTTTCCTTGCAGTCCTAGGTTCCATTGACCTTGGAAATGACCCTGATAATTATCACACCATTGAAAGATATTCTACCACCCCGGTAACCCTCAGAACTTTTCCATCATCCAGTCCTAGATTCCTTTGACCTTGGAAATGACCCTGATAATTATCACACCATTGAGGGATGTTCTACCACCCCGGTAACCCTCAGAACTTTTCTATCATCCAGGTAAAACTCCTTTTCCTTGCAGTCCTAGATTCCTTTGACCTTGGAAATGACCCTGATAATTATCACACCATTAAGAGATGTTCTACTACCCCGGAAACCCTCCGAACTTTTCCATCATCCAGGTAAAACTCCTTTTCCTTGCATTCCATTGACCTTGGAAATGACCCTGATAATTATCACACCATTGAGAGATGTTCTACCACCCCTGAAACCCTCTGAACATTTCCGTCACCCTCCATACATGAGGGTGGAGGGGGAGTCAGCATCAAGAGCTTTTAAAATTCTGCTGTACGTGATATTAAGAATATATATTCAGCGACTGCTTTAATATGCAAATCACAGATATGAAGTAGCTGCGCGGGGCCTGGATATCTTTTTAATCTCACGGGGGGATATTTCCATGATACTACTTTTGCCACTTTTCTTTTAATGAGAGCACTTTACTGTCGTTATTGAACACACCAGTGAGGAGCAGAAACGCTTAGCCTGTTATAGCTGAGCTCCATTATAGAAGTGTTTTGACAAGTAGGTAAAAGCCAGGCAGTCACCACAAAATATTCAGAATCTTTAATGGCACAAAATTGCATTTTAAACTTCTCGCCAAGTTTCGATCAGGACCTTTAAATGGATTTTGTCACCTGTGGACACTTCATTAAGTTTAGTCGTATAACTAAAGTCTTCTGCCGATCTCCTGGGAGGAGAATAGCTCTTTAAACGGGTTATCCATGATTTTTGTGTTGGTAACCTATTCAATCCACCATGCAGCGCTGACCCTTGTATGCAGTGATGGTTCTACAGCTACAAACACTTAATATTGGCCTTGCCCTTCCTAATATGGCTTCACCCTTTTGACCAGCTGGTTATACTTCTAGAAGGAAGTTCACTGGAATAGAATGAGGTAGCAGTGAGAGTCAGGCCTCCTAACAGGAGGACTCTGCAATACAAAGCCACCAAAAACCACTGCATGGTGACAGATATAACCTGGGTATCTCCTGTATATAATTATATATCTACAGCTGGTATAAGTTATACATCTTCTTGTATATAGTGATATGGAGCGTGCTGGTATAACCTGGGTATCTCCTGTATATAATTATATATGTACAGCGGTATAAGTTATACATCTTCTTGTATAAAGTGATATGGACCATGCTGGTATAACCTGGATATCTCCTGTATATAATTATATATGTACAGCTGGTATAAGTTATACATCTTCTTGTATATAGTGATATGGAGCATGCTGGTATAACCTGGGTATCTCCTGTATATAATTATGTATGTACAGCTGGTATAAGTTATACATCTTGTATACAGTGATATGGACCATGCTGGTATAACCTGGGTATCTCCTGTATATAATTATATATGTACAGCTGGTATAAGTTATACATCTTCTTGTATATAGTGATATGGAGCATGCTGGTATAACCTGGGTATCTCCTGTATATAATTATATATATACAGCTGGTATAAGTTATACATCTTCTTGTATATAGTGATATGGACCATGCTGGTATAACCTGGGTATCTCCTGTATATAATTATATATGTACAGCTGGTATAAGTTATACATCTTCTTTTATATAGTGATATGGAGCATGCTGGTATAACCTGGGTATCTCCTGTATATAATTATATATGTACAGCTGGTATAAGTTATACATCTTGTATACAGTGATATGGACCATGCTGGTATAACCTGGGTATCTCCTGTATATAATTATATGTGTACAGCTGGTATAAGTTATACATCTTCTTGTATATAGTGATATGGAGCATGCTGGTATAACCTGGGTATCTCCTGTATATAATTATATATGTACAGCTGGTATAAGTTATACATCTTCTTGTATATAGTGATATGGATATGGATCATGCTGGTATAACCTGGGTATCTCCTGTACATAATTATATATGTACAGCTGGTATAAGTTATACATCGTCTTGTATACAGTGATATGGAGCATGCTGGTATAACCTGGGTATCTCCTGTATATAATTATATATGTACAGCTGGTATAAGTTATACATCTTCTTGTATATAGTGATATGGAGCATGCTGGTATAACCTGGGTATCTCCTGTATATAATTATATATGTACAGCTGGTATAAGTTATACATCTTCTTGTATATAGTGATATGGAGCATGCTGGTATAACCTGGGTATCTCCTGTATATAATTATATATGTACAGCTGGTATAAGTTATACATCTTCTTGTATATAGTGATATGGAGCGTGCTGGTATAACCTGGGTATCTCCTGTATATAATTATATATGTACAGCGGTATAAGTTATACATCTTCTTGTATATAGTGATATGGACCATGCTGGTATAACCTGGGTATCTCCTGTATATAATTATGTATGTACAGCTGGTATAAGTTATACATCTTGTATACAGTGATATGGACCATGCTGGTATAACCTGGGTATCTCCTGTATATAATTATATATGTACAGCTGGTATAAGTTATACATCTTCTTGTATATAGTGATATGGAGCATGCTGGTATAACCTGGGTATCTCCTGTATATAATTATATATGTACAGCTGGTATAAGTTATACATCTTCTTGTATATAGTGATATGGAGCATGCTGGTATAACCGGGTATATCCTGTATATAATTATATATGTACAGCTGGTATAAGTTATAAATCTTCTTGTATATAGTGATATGGAGCATGCTGGTATAACCTGGGTATCTCCTGTATATAATTATATATGTACAGCTGGTATAAGTTATACATCTTCTTGTATATAGTGATATGGAGCGTGCTGGTATAACCTGGGTATCTCCTGTATATAATTATGTATGTACAGCTGGTATAAGTTATACATCTTGTATACAGTGATATGGACCATGCTGGTATAACCTGGGTATCTCCTGTATATAATTATATATGTACAGCTGGTATAAGTTATACATCTTCTTGTATATAGTGATATGGAGCATGCTGGTATAACCTGGGTATCTCCTGTATATAATTATATATGTACAGCTGGTATAAGTTATACATCTTCTTGTATAAAGTGATATGGACCATGCTGGTATAACCTGGGTATCTCCTGTATATAATTATATATGTACAGCTGGTATAAGTTATACATCTTCTTGTATATAGTGATATGGACCATGCTGGTATAACCTGGGTATCTCCTGTATATAATTATATATGTACAGCTGGTATAAGTTATACATCTTCTTGTATATAGTGATATGGACCATGCTGGTATAACCTGGGTATCTCCTGAATATAATTATATATGTACAGCTGGTATAAGTTATACATCTTCTTGTATATAGTGATATGGAGCATGCTGGTATAACCTGGGTATCTCCTGTATATAATTATATATGTACAGCTGGTATAAGTTATACATCTTCTTGTATATAGTGATATGGAGCATGCTGGTATAACCTGGGTATCTCCTGTATATAATTATATATGTACAGCTGGTATAAGTTATACATCTTCTGTATATAGTGATATGGAGCATGCTGGTATAACCTGGGTATCTCCTGTATATAATTATATATGTACAGCTGGTATAAGTTATACATCTTCTTTTATATAGTGATATGGAGCATGCTGGTATAACCTGGGTATCTCCTGTATATAATTATATATGTACAGCTGGTATAAGTTATACATCTTGTATACAGTGATATGGACCATGCTGGTATAACCTGGGTATCTCCTGTATATAATTATATGTGTACAGCTGGTATAAGTTATACATCTTCTTGTATATAGTGATATGGAGCATGCTGGTATAACCTGGGTATCTCCTGTATATAATTATATATGTACAGCTGGTATAAGTTATACATCTTCTTGTATATAGTGATATGGATATGGATCATGCTGGTATAACCTGGGTATCTCCTGTACATAATTATATATGTACAGCTGGTATAAGTTATACATCGTCTTGTATACAGTGATATGGAGCATGCTGGTATAACCTGGGTATCTCCTGTATATAATTATATATGTACAGCTGGTATAAGTTATACATCTTCTTGTATATAGTGATATGGAGCATGCTGGTATAACCTGGGTATCTCCTGTATATAATTATATATGTACAGCTGGTATAAGTTATACATCTTCTTGTATATAGTGATATGGAGCATGCTGGTATAACCTGGGTATCTCCTGTATATAATTATATATGTACAGCTGGTATAAGTTATACATCTTCTTGTATATAGTGATATGGAGCGTGCTGGTATAACCTGGGTATCTCCTGTATATAATTATATATGTACAGCGGTATAAGTTATACATCTTCTTGTATATAGTGATATGGACCATGCTGGTATAACCTGGGTATCTCCTGTATATAATTATGTATGTACAGCTGGTATAAGTTATACATCTTGTATACAGTGATATGGACCATGCTGGTATAACCTGGGTATCTCCTGTATATAATTATATATGTACAGCTGGTATAAGTTATACATCTTCTTGTATATAGTGATATGGAGCATGCTGGTATAACCTGGGTATCTCCTGTATATAATTATATATGTACAGCTGGTATAAGTTATACATCTTCTTGTATATAGTGATATGGACCATGCTGGTATAACCTGGGTATCTCCTGTATATAATTATATATGTACAGCTGGTATAAGTTATACATCTTCTTGTATATAGTGATATAGAGCATGCTGGTATAACCTGGGTATCTCCTGTATATAATTATATATGTACAGCTGGTATAAGTTATACATCTTCTTGTATATAGTGATATGGAGCATGCTGGTATAACCTGGGTATCTCCTGTATATAATTATATATGTACAGCTGGTATAAGTTATACATCTTCTTGTATATAGTGATATGGAGCATGCTGGTATAACCCGGGTATATCCTGTATATAATTATATATGTACAGCTGGTATAAGTTATACATCTTCTTGTATATAGTGATATGGAGCATGCTGGTATAACCTGGGTATCTCCTGTATATAATTATATATGTACAGCTGGTATAAGTTATACATCTTCTTGTATATAGTGATATGGAGCGTGCTGGTATAACCTGGGTATCTCCTGTATATAATTATGTATGTACAGCTGGTATAAGTTATACATCTTGTATACAGTGATATGGACCATGCTGGTATAACCTGGGTATCTCCTGTATATAATTATATATGTACAGCTGGTATAAGTTATACATCTTCTTGTATATAGTGATATGGAGCATGCTGGTATAACCTGGGTATCTCCTGTATATAATTATATATGTACAGCTGGTATAAGTTATACATCTTCTTGTATAAAGTGATATGGACCATGCTGGTATAACCTGGGTATCTCCTGTATATAATTATATATGTACAGCTGGTATAAGTTATACATCTTCTTGTATATAGTGATATGGACCATGCTGGTATAACCTGGGTATCTCCTGTATATAATTATATATGTACAGCTGGTATAAGTTATACATCTTCTTGTATATAGTGATATGGACCATGCTGGTATAACCTGGGTATCTCCTGAATATAATTATATATGTACAGCTGGTATAAGTTATACATCTTCTTGTATATAGTGATATGGAGCATGCTGGTATAACCTGGGTATCTCCTGTATATAATTATATATGTACAGCTGGTATAAGTTATACATCTTCTTGTATATAGTGATATGGAGCATGCTGGTATAACCTGGGTATCTCCTGTATATAATTATATATGTACAGCTGGTATAAGTTATACATCTTCTGTATATAGTGATATGGAGCATGCTGGTATAACCTGGGTATCTCCTGTATATAATTATATATGTACAGCTGGTATAAGTTATACATCTTCTTGTATATAGTGATATGGAGCATGCTGGTATAACCTGGGTATCTCCTGTATATAATTATATATGTACAGCTGGTATAAGTTATACATCTTCTTGTATATAGTGATATGGAGCATGCTGGTATAACCTGGGTATCTCCTGTATATAATTATATATGTACAGCTGGTATAACCTGGGTATCTCCTGTATATAATTATATATGTACAGCTGGTATAAGTTATACATCTTCTTGTATATAGTGATATGGAGCATGCTGGTATAACCTGGGTATCTCCTGTATATAATTATATATGTACAGCTGGTATGAGTTTTATATCTTCTTGTATATAGTGATATGGAGCATGCTGGTATAACCTGGGTATCTCCTGTATATAATTATATATGTACAGCTGGTATAAGTTATACTTCTTCTTGTATACAGTGATATGGACCATGCTGGTATAACCTGGGCATCTCCTGTATATAATTATATATGTACAGCTGGTATAAGTTATACATCTTCTTGTATATAGTGATATGGACCATGCTGGTATAACCTGGGCATCTCCTGTATATAATTATATATGTACAGCTGGTATACATTAAGAAATCTCCTGTAGGCAGGAGCTGCAATAGATGTAAGATGTAATGTGCTGCATTTTTCTGGCACATGTATTGTTAAATGTGTTGAGCCCATGGTCGGCCCCTTTCCCCCATGTCTCGCCCAATTTTATAAAAGTGGCAAAAGTTTCAGGAAGGGGCGAAACTTCAGAAATGGCAGTAACCTGGTCTTGCGTCAGGTCTGTGATTTTCCTGTACCACCAGGAAGGTAACAAATCTCCCCAGAGATCTCTTAACACATGGCAGCAGGAGAGGCGGGAAGGTTTGATGTATTTATCGACCTATTCTGTTCCCTGCAAGAAGTGAAAGAATTATGTAAATGCGTTTTATAATATCCATAATAACCCGCCTGCGGAATGGATAATTATCTCTAGCGGATTCATCAGGCGCTTGGCTCTGTCTCTGCATTTCCGAGTGTACTTGAAACTTATTAAGTCAAACACATCAGCCGCCTGTGGCTTTATGAAGTGCAGGTAAAGCAAAGTGAATGGAACATAGTAAACTCCGGGGACCAGTTATAGCCTTATAATATCCAATGATGTGATGGCGGAGAACGTGCACAATTAGGTCAGCTCAGGCTGGATAATGGACGCCGCTTCATCTTACCATTGCATATAATGGATGAGCGGTGCTCTCATTGCTTAAGTAGTAAAGCGGTGCCTGGTTATGAAGACGTATCATCAAGCAACCTATTAGCTCATTCAGAATAAACAGAGATGTGTCCCGTCATCAGTATCCTCATCTACCAGAGAAGACAGCAGGCCTCACTCTTAATGGAGGTTTTCCAGGAGTAGAATATTTCTCTCTCTTCCTCGGATCGGTGGGATTCTGACTCCAGGCACCCCCGCCAATCAGCAGATTAAGGAGGGCACAATGCTCTGTTGAGTGCTGTGGGGTCTTCACGGGCGAGTGACATCACGTTCATTGGTCAACTGGCCAAGGTGCAACTCAGTCCTAATTAAGTGAATACACCTGGACTGCAATACCAAGTACAGTCATGGCCAAAAGTTTTGAGAATGATACATATACTAATTTTTACAAAGTCTACTGCTTCAGTTTTTATAATGGCAATTTGCATATACTCCCGAATGTTATAAAGACTGATCAGCTTAACAGCAATTACTTGCAAAGTCAATATTTGCCTAGAAAATGAACTTTATCCCCCAAAACACATTTCAACATCATTGCAGCCCTGCCTTAAAAGGACCAGCTAACATCGTTTCAGTGATTGCTCCATTAACACAGGTGTGGGTGTTGATGAGGACAGGGCTGGAGATCAATCTGTCATGATTAAGTAAGAATGACACCACTGGACACTTTAAAAGGAGGCTGGTGCTTGGCATCATTGTTTCTCTTCTGTTAACCATGGTTATCTCTAAAGAAACACGTGCAGTCATCATTGCACTGCACAAAAATGGCCTAACAGGGAAGAGTATCGCAGCTAGAAAGATTGCACCTCAGTCAACAATCTATCGCATCATCAAGAGCTTCAAGGAGAGAGGTTCCATTGTTGCCAAAAAGGCTCCAGGGCGCCCAAGAAAGACCAGCAAGCGCCAGGACTGTCTCTTAAAAGTGTTTCAGCTGTGGGATCGGGCTACCAGCAGTGCAGAGCTTGCTCAGGAATGGCAGCAGGCAGGTGTGAGTGCATCTGCACTTACTGTGAGGCGGAGACTCTTGGAGCAAGGCCTGGTCTCAAGGAGGGCAGCAAAGAAGCCACTTCTCTCCAGAAAAAACATCAGGGACAGACTGATATTCTGCAAAAGGTACAGGGAGTGGACTGCTGAGGACTGGGGGAAAGTCATTTTCTCTGATGAATCCCCTTTCCGATTGTTTGGGACATCTGGAAAACAGCTTATTCGGAGAAGACGAGGTGAGCGCTACCACCAGTCTTGTCTCATGCCAACTGTAAAGCATCCTGAAACCATTCATGTGTGGGGTTGCTTCTCAGCCAAGGGAATCGGCTCTCTCACAGTCTTGCCTAAAAACACAGCCATGAATAAAGAATGGTACCAGAATGTCCTCCGAGAGCAACTTCTCCCAACCGTCCAAGAGCAGGTTGGCGATCAACAATGCCTTTTCCAGCATGATGGAGCACCTTGCCATAAAGCAAAGGTGATAACTAAATGGCTCAGGGAACAAAACATAGAGATTTTGGGTCCATGGCCTGGAAACTCCCCAGATCTTAATCCCATTGAGAACTTGTGGTCAATCATCAAGAGACGGGTGGACAAACAAAAACCTACAAATTCTGACAAAATGCAAGCATTGATTGTGCAAGAATGGACTGATATCAGTCAGGATTTGGTCCAGAAGTTGATTGAGAGCATGCCAGGGAGAATTGCAGAGGTCCTGAGGAAGAAGGGTCAACACTGCAAATATTGACTTGCTGCATTAACTCATTCTAACTGTCAATATAAGCTTTTGTTACTCATAATATGATTGCAATTATATTTCTGTATGTGATAAAAAAAACATCTGACAAACACACATAAAAACCAGACTGTACAGCCAGTATTCAATGGATGACGCTGTTCTTGGTATGCTGAGTGGAGGCCACAATGCTCCTTGGAGCAACGCAGACTCTTCAAACAGGTCATTGGCAGGAGGGCCGGGTGTTGGACTCCCACTGATCTAAAACTGACAACCTATTTTAGGGATAGGCAATCAATATGCACTCCCAAAAAACATTCTAACCAGATCTCACTGTACAGCAGCTATGGGGACCGAGATCACCCTGAAATCCCCACTGGCAGGATCTAGCTATAGTCTCCTCTATGTTCGAGCACACCACCGTAGCCTCCCACAATTTCCCTTATCAGGCTGAGACCAATTTAGTTTCCACATCCCATCACTTGCAGGCTCATCTCTTGCACATCTTGATTCTATCAGTCCCCAGACCCCCAGCGATCACTCTACTAGCTCACCGTCTGCACCGTGACACGCGCTATAGGCCCTGCTTGTCAAAGCAGCCATGCTGCTTCTCTCTCGAAGGCTTCCTCACTCTATGACCGGTGCATCTTTTCCTCAGCTCTAAACAAACCTCCATCATGGCTCACAATTTCCAGTTCACCACCTCCACATCCACAGTCCACATTTCTGTAGAGGGACAAGCGCGTTCCAGCCTATCTCTTACTCAGACCCTCAGCACTCAGGTCTAGCACCTCACAGCATTAGTCTGTGCTCACTCCATTGGCACCGAACTCTCCCTTTTCTCCCTCCTCCCTATCCCACCCACCGTAAGGTAGGAGACATGCCCTGAGGGAAACAAAGGGTGTGTCCCTCCCTTTACTGTGCACTGCCCAAGGGGCGTTGGAGACAGACCGTAGCCACTGCAAGCACTACTACCACCATCCACACACCACCACTCCCATCCTCTCGCCTCCCACCCAGACTCCCTGCACGTATTCCCCCCCCTCCGCACCCACATAGTCCAGTGTGCTATTCAAGCTTTCTTCAGATCTGGTTACCTAGCTGGGGTCCTCTTTGCACCTCATTTATTAACACTTTTCTAACCTTTTTTTCTGTCTTGCTCAAAGAGGACACTTGTCAAACCTTCTCTAAATGTATTCTTTTTTTTATAAAAAATTGCACTAATTGTGTAAACTTTTTTGTCTGTCAATTGATTTCAAAATGTGTTTTGGAGGGGTTGATTGCAATGAGGTATCAGAAGGTATTTTCTGCCTAAGTCAATATCGGGTTGTTATCCTAAATAAAACATACAGAGGCAGATTAGACAAATGTACTATTCTTATTTACTATTCTTTGTAAATTTGGAATATTTATTTGTGAATTCTGCACTAGATTTACGCTTCTGTCTGTGAGGCACAAAACTGTCTGAACACCAAAAAACTGTCTAGTGTAAATTTACACCACCTAAAGGTTTGCTTCATTTTACTCCAGAAGGGAGCCAAAATTTTGGAGCAATTTTTGGCATGAGGGAGTGCATTTCTTGTGAAGCCACACCCAATTGTAACGTGAAGCCACGCCCCCTTGTTGATCAAGATGTAAAAAACCTCAGAAAAGTGTATAGAACAGTTGGTAAATGTAGTCAATAAAATGCCCCCAAAACTGCCACATTTTCAATATAAATTTGCCCCACAATGTCCTAAAAATCAGATTGAATGTGGAATTTTGAGATTATATCTCAGCTCACAAGACCCCATCAAGGGTCCTCATAGTCATGGAGTCCCTAACACTAACCAAATAACAACAGGGTAAGAACTAAAGTAAAGTGAAGTGTCCAGAGTCCAAATCAAATCAGCGACTGCCATGAACAGTCCATCTGTCATGGAACTACACCCTCAGGGCTGCTGCTATAGTCTGCATAGAAATCCCGAACAGCCAGTCCTGACGTTCCAGGTCATCCATGCAGGAGGTTGAGGAGATCTGGTACTGGTTCAGGTTCAGCAAACCCAGACAGCATTGTGGATCTGCAGAAACCCAGACCTGGGGATATCTGCTATTGATAGTTATTTTATGTGATGTAGGTACTCCAGCATGACATGGTATGGTTTGCAGTAACAGGGTTAAATATCCTGTTCCTCACCTCGTGGTAGAAGTGAGTTGGTCCTGCTTCCTGACAGTAGGGAGAGTCTTAGCTAGACTAGTGATGAATGATGAAGTATGTCCGAAAGCTCCTGCTCCAAGGGTCTCAGGGACCAGCGATAGATCCAACTCTTCTATCAGACCCCTACTCTTCAGACACAACAGCTTTACAGACCCTTCTGCAGGTGAGGGACTATGGCTCAGACACCCATCATATAGATTACATCCAGGCCACGAGTGTCAACTTACAGCTGTTGGCCAGAAGCTCAGAAGAGAGACATCAGCAAGATATTATACCAGATGTGCCATCATCTGTCACTTTGCCAGCCACCATCATCTGGGAAGAGAAACTTCACTGTATACAACCAGTTCTAGATTTACTATAAGTCATATATACTTCTACTTCTATACTTCTATTCATATATACTTCCACTTCTGATCTGATTCCCTATATCACCTTTCAACTTTACCGAACCCCTGGGAGCAATGGCCATAGGCAGTACACAGTGACACATCATCTCATCAGGGCCACTACCACTCCCTTCCTCCGCACCAGCTCCTCAGGGGCTCACTGCAGATCCTGGTGCAGTTGTGTAGGACTACCCAGGCTTGAAGCACCAGGGTGGCATGGTCCATCTGTAGAGATGACATGAACACCCTTGACTTGTTGAAAAGTATTCCAAAAGGGAACTCCACATACTGACAGTGGTGGAAAATGTGTCTCCTGCCCGCCAAGTCATAACTTGGGAAGGGCCATCTGCAGATCCGGACAGTCTTCTAGGCTCTGGAAGGGTGAGCTGCTTGACCTGAATCTGTTCACCTATTCTGGAAACACAGAAGATATGGGTGTAAGAAGTGCTTCCATAGGCTTCTATATCCACAATTATAAACCAGAACCTACTGTCACCCAAGGGGCCCAATAGCACCAGGGAGAAATATGAGTCATAATTGAGTGAGGAGGATTCTTACCTCGTCTATCTCATGTCTATTATCTATCTATCTATCTATCTATCTATCTATCTATCTATCTATCTATCTATCTATCTATCTATATCTATCTATCTATCTATCTAGGTATCTAGCTATCATCTATCTCATATCTATCTCCTATCTATCCTATTTAATATCTATCTATCTATCTATCTATCTATCTATTCTAATATCTATCTGTCCTATTTAATATCAATCTCCTATCTATCTATCTATCTATCTATCTATCTATCTATCTCCTGTCTATTTATCTATTATCTATCTATCTACCTAATCTATCTCATATCTGATCTCATATATCTTGTCACTAGTGAAGGTAAAGCAGTTTCTGTCATATATTCTGCAGGTTATCAGAAGGCTCATTATTAACCACTGAAAACCAGTGACTCATTTTACAGGACGCCATCCACAGAACCTGGCTGGGTGCTCCACTACTGCCACCTAGTGGTTAGATAAGGTATGTGTCCAATTCAGTATGCTTCCAACATTCCCATATGTATATTGTATCTCTATGATTTCCAGTCACATTAATTTCTTACCATGACGAAGATCTGTTAGATTGAAACACATTGGTCGCATTACCGGTGTCCGTGTGAAGATGTATTTTTATATGAGTACTAAATAAAGGCTGAAGATTTTTATCCTCCATCTCAGTGCTGGACATTTCTCCCTGTTTTCCTACATTAATTTGGAGCCTGAAGGTTTTTTGTTTTAAAAATCTTAACACCATGATAAAAACACCATTTTCTAGGCTTTCCCCCCTCTGACCCCACAAGCCCTGGTGTTAGACATTTACATGATGCATACAATAATGCCCCCACTCACCATATTTTGCCTGCTCTACCCAGACCCCATCTGCTTACTGGGCCCTCCTTAGAATGAAGCGTGCCAAAAGGGGAACACCCAAAATACCCCCAGTCATTTAAGATTTTCTGTATTTTTTTCATGGGGGCGAGGTTCATCTACATAAATGTCACATGACTTCATGAAGTTTACACTTTTTGATGCCACTTTTCTGCCACCCTGACAAATCTCCCCTCCGGCCAGGACTGGTAAATCTGCCCCAACCTGTCTACACAGTGCCTCAGCTTTTCCTGATAAAACCGCTCTACGCTGTATTATATTATTATATTAACTTTTGGCTTCTTAACTTTTCTTTTGTCATGGATCGCATTCACAATGACAATGAAATCCAGTGAGTGCGGAGTAATAATAATAGCGTGGTAACGGCGACATCTCGGGGGTAAGTTACTAACAATGCTCCATTCTCCTGCAGTAATTACACCCGCATTACCTTCACATATAAATACAATTACAGCTCGTGGGCTGGGAGATAAATTAAGGAATCACTATTGTAGTCACATGGAAATTTCCACGTTCTGTTCAAAGGCTTCCCACGCACCGCGCCAAAATTCAGGTTTCTGCATTCACAGTGAGGCGGCAGAGAAGAAGGTGTAGGAACAGAACCGGAGGAGTTATACTTTGTGTATTAAAGGGGTGTCCGATATGGACCTTTATGGCATATGTCACCATTGTCTGATGGGTGCAGGTCCAGTCCCATCTCAACGGAGCCCCGCTGTGAATAGAGAGCATGCTGTGCTCCTTTCTCCATTCACTGCTTTTGGACCACAGCCGTGAACAGGGAGGTGGCTGTGTGTGCATGTCCGCCACGCCATTTGCATCAGGGAACTGTCTGATAGGTGCAGGTCCAGTTCCTATCTCAAGATTGGAGACCCCGCTGTGAATGAAGAGCATGTTGTGCTGCGCATGCGCACGCGCACCTTTCTCCGTTTACTGCTATTGGACCACAGCTGTAAACAGAGAGGTCGCTGTGCATGCATGTCCGCCACGCCATTTGCATCAGGGAACTGTCTGATAGGAACTGG
This sequence comes from Rhinella marina, assembly GCA_900303285.1. Classification (NCBI taxonomy): domain Eukaryota; kingdom Metazoa; phylum Chordata; class Amphibia; order Anura; family Bufonidae; genus Rhinella; species Rhinella marina. The sequence goes on from ONZH01024940.1 coordinate 22,197, forward strand.
ACCTGCACCTATCTCAAGATTGCGGGCTCCGCTGTGAATGAAGAGCATGCTGTGCTGCGCATGCGCACGCGCACCTTTCTCCGTTTACTGCTATTGGACCACAGCTGTAAACAGAGAGGTGGCTGTGTGTGCATGTCAGTCACGCCATTTGCATCAGGGAACTGTCTCATAGGTGCAGGTCCAGTTGCTACGTCAAGAGCGGGGCCCTGCTGTGAATAGAGAGCATGCTGTGCTGCGCATGCGCACCTTTCTCCATTCACTGCTATTAGACAATAGTAGAGAATGGAGAGGTGGCCACACATTGCGCGACTTCCTATTCATTCGCAGAGGAGACCCCATTCTTTAGATTTTGAGACCACTGCCATGAATGTCCGGATGTGGTGACGAAGGTACGCCGAAACGTGCTTTGAGGCTGGGTCCACCACTGACCACTGTTACAAATGGGTGAGTTTTGTATATTGGTAATAGTTTTTCTTACCTCTGGCCTTGATACAGTTCCTTTTTACCTGGTATTACTTCCAGTCTAGCTGTTTACAGGGTGATGCCCAGAATATGCAGTTTGGTCAGTATTTACTAGTTTTGTATATTTTCAATATTTACCCCCATTTGTTAATATGTGATCTCCGGAGGCCGTATTCTTGCATCATGTGATTTTTAATATGACTTTTTTACCTTGTTTGTATACACAATAAAGTTTCATTACATTTTATGGGTACGTTTGTGAGCTCGTATTCTTTCTATGTAGGTTGTTTGCAGTTTTTTTAGCTGGTACTATGGTTACTACAATAGATTTGGGTATGGTTCAAGCATAGTACATTGTACGTTGTGATCTAGGTGTCACAAATGCTTGGCCTGGTTGGTCTTTTTTGTTCCTTTAAGAGCAGTAGAGAGCATGCTCCCTATGCAGAGAGAGCAATGCAAATGGAAGTGTCAAGTTCTGTCACGTGTTCAGGGGTATGTGCAGCCCTGCGGTTAACCACACCTCTGACCATGCCTACTTGCATGGCCTGTCCTAGGCAACGGCGTACAACTAGTCGATGGTCCCTAGCCAAGGTGCGTGCTGGAGCGTACTAGGAGGGGGCACAATAAACAAAGACAGAACACAAACAATATCGGAAAGTCACCAAGCCAAAGTCGAACCAGGAAGTCACGTCAAAACCAGGGGAGCAAGCAGGAACAAGGTCAAATACACGAGCTGAAGTCAAAACCGAGAGGTAGCGAAGTACAAAGGGATGAGGCGAGCAGTAGTCAAACACGAGAGTTTCTGAAGATCACCAAATGCTAGCACTGGAGGTAAGACCAATCAAAGGCAACCTGTGGCCAGCAGGCTGCCTGTTTAAATAGGCCCAGCAGATGGGTCACGTGAAGTGGCCAGCGTCACTTGACCCAAATCAAAAACCTCAATACACCTGAGCGCCGAGTCACGGGCGTCGGCCCTCAGCACCACTGCTGCTTGTAGTCCAGGGGATGGAAGACGCTGGCCGTGCTTGTGAAGCGTGCATTGCCAGGTCCTTCCCTCCTCTGGGTTGCTAGGGATACGAGGACGCCGACTCCCCATTACAGGAAGAGAGAGAATGCAGCCCGAGCATTGGGTGGACAGGCCACACACTACAAAGGTGGTCATGCCCATCAGGAAGAACAGAGAGATGCCGATGGGCAGGTGAGCATTACAGTGAGCATTACAGTGAGCATTACAGCGGCCGTTCTGACCAGGTGCTGGAGGATACCGATGAGCATGGACCAGCGTGGCAGCAGCGAAGTAGACATACAGGCGGCAGAGGAGCCCTGTACAAGAACATCATGTGGGTTCATCAGGAAATGTGCCAGCAGTGAAGTCTTCATCATAGAGTGTGTCCAATCCATCAATGACTGTAAGCCAGAAGTATCATGAGCAGGGGTGCACCTAGCCTTTCTGCTGCCTGAGGCTAAAACTGAAACGGAGCCCCCCAAACCCCATGCCAATTTCTTAACCTAGCTCCTTTGCCACAATGAAAGCTCTCATTGTCCATGGCCCTTCTGCTGCCCCCCTCTTGCCCCTTCCTGAGGTAATCGCCTAACCTGGCCTCATTGGCGGTGCACCCCTGATTATGAGTGCGTAGTACCCCCGACCTGGAGGTATTGCTATTGTAACTGGTTTGCATCACAATGCAATGGAACCTAATGCCATGCTATACACTTTGTTCACCAGCAGATAGGGTATGCTTGGCAGTGGTTTACAACAGGAATGGAACTTACCATTCCATTTCTCCCCTATTGGTAGATGTGGAATGGTCCAACTTCCTGCCAATGGAGGAGCAGAGCTAGTTAGAGTGAAGACTTAGAGAGTGAGGAGTGAGGAAACCTGCGATCCAGCTCCCACTCCCCCGGACCATGAGGACCATAGAGTCAGTTCATCTAGGAGGACCACTACTCCAGAGAGCCTGCAGGGTGCCAGGCTAGAGAAGATCTGTGAGCTACAGCAGAGTGATCAAGCAATCAAGCTATGCAGACTCCGCTGCAAGGTGAGGGGAAACATGTTCAGACACCACCACTGCAGTTCAAGACAGGCATAGCTGGAAGCCTGCATCATACAGTGGATGTCTACAGCCACAGGCATCAGAGTACAGCCATAGGGAAGGGATTCAGGAGAGACATCTTCTGCCATGTTGTCAGCCACCATACCCCATTACCCAGGAGAAGAAATTGCACTTTATATGAACTTCTGCTGGATGCTCTCTGTTCTTATAATCTCTGCTTGGTTCCTTCACATCCTGCACCCAAGGAACAACGACCTGAGGTGACACCATGACACTACATTTCATCACTACCACTCCCATCTTCTGCACCTGCTCCTCTTGTTACAAGTCTACAGTCATGGCCAAAAGTTTTGAGAATGATACAAATATTAATTTTTACAAAGTCTACTGCTTCAGTTTTTAATTTGCATATACTCCAGAATGTTATAAAGAGTGATCAGCTTAACAGCAATTACTTGCAAAGTCAATATTTGCCTAGAAAATGAACTTTATCCCCCAAAACACATTTCAACATCATTGCAGCCCTGCCTTAAAAGGACCAGCTAACATCGTTTCAGTGATTGCTCCATTAACACAGGTGTGGGTGTTGATGAAGACATGGCTGGAGATCAATCTGTCATGATTAAGTAAGAATGACACCACTGGACACTTTAAAAGGAGGCTGGTGCTTGGCATCATTGTTTCTCGTCTGTTAACCATGGTTATCTCTAAAAAAACACGTGCAGTCATCATTGCACTGCACAAAAATGGTCTAACAGGGAAGAGTATCGCAGCTAGAAAGATTGCACCTCAGTCAACAATCTATCGCATCATCAAGAACTTCAAGGAGAGAGGTTCCATTGTTGCCAAAAAGGCTCCAGGCCGCCCAAGAAAGGCCGTCAAGCGCCAGGACCGTCTCTTAAAAGTGTTTCAGCTGCGGGATCGGGCTACCAGCAGTGCAGAGCTTGCTCAGGAATAGCAGCAGGCCGGTGTGAGTGCATCTGTACGCACTGTGAGGCGGAGACTCTTGGAGCAAGGCCTGGTCACAAGGAGGGCAGCAAAGAAGCCACTTCTCTCCAGAAAAAACATCAGGGACAGACTGATATTCTGCAAAAGGTACAGGGAGTGGACTGCTGAGGACTGGGGGAAAGTCATTTTCTCTGATGAATCCCCTTTTCGATTGTTTGGGACATCTGGAAAACAGCTTATTCGGCGAAGACGAGGTGAGCGCTACCACCAGTCTTGTCTCATGCCAACTGTAAAGCATCCTGAAACCATTCATGTGTGGGGTTGCTTCTCAGCCAAGGGAATCGGCTCTCTCACAGTCTTGCCTAAAAACACAGCCATGAATAAAGAATGGCACCAGAATGTCCTCCGAGAGCAACTTCTCCCAACCGTCCAAGAGCAGTTTGGCGATCAACAATGCCTTTTCCAGCATGATGGAGCACCTTGCCATAAAGCAAAGGTGATAACTAAATGGCTCAGGGAACAAAACATAGAGATTTTGGGTCCATGGCCTGGAAACTCCCCAGATCTTAATCCCATTGAGAACTTGTGGTCAATCATCAAGAGACGGGTGGACAAACAAAAACCTACAAATTCTGACAAAATGCAAGCATTGATTGTGCAAGAATGGACTGCCATCAGTCAGGATTTGGTCCAGAAGTTGATTGAGAGCATGCCAGGGAGAATTGCAGAGGTCCTGAAGAAGAAGGGTCAACACTGCAAATATTGACTTGCTGCATTAACCCCTTCCCGACCAGCGCCGTACATGTACGGCGCTGCGGGAAGTGAGTTGCCGACCAGCGCCGTAGAGCTACGGCGCGGCGGTCACGCGGTCCCCGGGCGTAATCGCCGGGGAACCGGGGTATCATGGCTGCACTGCCCGGCAGGCAGCCATGTTCCCTAAGGGCAGGGGGCGGTATTTCCGTCCCCCTGCATCTCCGGTGGCTGCGATTGGCTGGTTTTCACAGGCCAGCCCATCGCAGCTCCCGGAAGCCACCGGAGCTGCAGGGGGATCTGAGGAGGGTCATCTGAAGGTGACAGGTGCTGAACTAGTCAGCACCTGTCCTTCCCGAGGTCAGGCAGGGGACCCCTGTGTTTTGGGTCCCCTGCCAGCGCTGCCATTGGCTGGAGCAACGCTCCAGCCAATGGCAGCGCTACAGCTGCACAGGAAGGGGCAGAACCTTCCTGCATGCAGCCATTCTAGCTGGAGACTGCATGCTGGAAGGTTCTGTCCTTTATCTGTGTGCTGTTGGCTTGCTGGAACTTGTGGTGCACCACCACTGCTATCTGATTTTTTTTACTGCTGAAAAGAAGAAGAAAAGAAGAAGAACAGAAGAAGAACAGAAGAAAAGAAGAAGAACAGAAGAAAAGAAGAAGTTACAGATCCCTAACCCACCCTCTGTCCCTGTCCCCTTCCCCCCCCCTCCCCCCCCCTTCCCCCCCTCCCTTCCCCCACCCCCCTCCCGTCCTTTTTTTACGGACGCCACTTGGTCCGTGTGTTTTTTGTCATTTTTTTTTACTTTTTAACAATTTTACAGCTCCGTACCGCTTTTTCTGCGTGCGAGCTGTGACCGCCCAGTGCTTTTCAGTGCATACCTGCCTGATCAGCACCTGGGGATCATTTTTTGTGCTTTTTTTTTTTTTTTTCTCTTTTTTTTTGGTCAAAAAAGAAGAAAGTACAGTTAGCAGAGGCGTAGCTAGAGGTTCAGCACAGGGGGGGCGAAACATACTTGAGTGGGCCCCCCACTTGGCTTCCCAAACGCACGTTTCCAACTTCACAGGCACATACTACTAGTTGTGGTTATAATATTGTATTAGAAAGATTACTATATAAACTGCTAGATCATCTATGCTGCTAAGTACAGTACAATAGACTTTCTACATACCCTACTCTAAATACTCCCTAAATACTAAATACCACATAATGCAGTGAAATATAGGAGTAATAGGAGTAAAAAACAAGAGGACTCCTATGTTAAAGGAAACCTGTCCACAGTTTTTACATCACTAAACTAACAGTCCCCTGCCCCCATCAGACCTCAGATCATCATAATGTGCCCCCATCAGACCTCAGATCATCAGAATGTGCCCCCCATCAGACCTCAGATCAGTGTATTGTGCCCCACCAGACCTCAGATCAGCGTATTGTGCCCCGTCAGACCTCAGATCAGCAGAATATGCCCCCATCAGACCTCACATCAGCCTACTGTGCCCCCATCAGACCTCAGATCAGCGTATTGTGCCCCATCAGACCTCACATCAGCCTACTGTGCCCCCATCAGACCTCACATCAGCGTATTGTGCCCCATCAGACCTCAGATCAGCGTATTGTACCCCATCAGACCTCAGATCAGCAGAATGTGCCCCCATTAGTCCTCACATCAGCCTACTGTGCCCCCATCAGACCTCAGATCAGCGTACTGTGCCCCCATCAGACCTCAGATCAGCGTACTGTGCCCCCATCAGACCTCAGATCAGCGTACTGTGCCCCCATCAGACCTCAGATCAGCGTATTGTGCCCCATCAGACCTCAGATCAGCGTATTGTGCCCAATCAGACCTCAGATCAGCGTACTGTGCCCCCATCAGACCTCATATCAGCAGACTGTGCCACCATCAGACCTCATATCAGCCTACTGTGCCCCTATCAGACCTCAGATCAGCTTAATGTGCTCCCATCAGACCTCAGATCAGCGTATTGTGCCCCCATCAGACCTCATATCAGCAGACTGTGCCCCCATCAGACCTCATATCAGCCTACTGTGCCCCTATCAGACCTCAGATCAGCGTATTGTGCCCCCCACCAGACCTCAGATCAGCGTATTGTGCCCCCATCAGACCTCAGATCAGCGTATTGTGCCCCCCATCAGACCTCACATCAGCGTATTGTGCCCCCATCAGACCTCAGATCAGCTTAATGTGCTCCCATCAGACCTCAGATCAGCGTATTGTGCCCCCATCAGACCTCATATCAGCAGACTGTGCCCCCATCAGACCTCATATCAGCCTACTGTGCCCCTATCAGACCTCAGATCAGCGTATTGTGCCCCCATCAGACCTCATATCAGCAGACTGTGCCACCATCAGACCTCATATCAGCCTACTGTGCCCCTATCAGACCTCAGATCAGCTTAATGTGCTCCCATCAGACCTCAGATCAGCGTATTGTGCCCCCATCAGACCTCATATCAGCAGACTGTGCCCCCATCAGACCTCATATCAGCCTACTGTGCCCCTATCAGACCTCAGATCAGCGTATTGTGCCCCCCACCAGACCTCAGATCAGCGTATTGTGCCCCCATCAGACCTCAGATCAGCGTATTGTGCCCCCCATCAGACCTCACATCAGCGTATTGTGCCCCCATCAGACCTCAGATCAGCTTAATGTGCTCCCATCAGACCTCAGATCAGCGTATTGTGCCCCCATCAGACCTCATATCAGCAGACTGTGCCCCCATCAGACCTCATATCAGCCTACTGTGCCCCTATCAGACCTCAGATCAGCGTATTGTGCCCCCATCAGACCTCAGATCAGCAGACTGTGCCCCCATCAGACCTCATATCAGCAGACTGTGCCCCCATCAGACCTCATATCAGCCTACTGTGCCCCTATCAGACCTCAGATCAGCCCACCCAGCCACATAGGATTAAAATAAAAAACTTTACTTACCTGTTCTGCGCTGCGGCTGCCCTCCGGTCCGCGCTCCGCTCTCTTCCCTGGCCCGCGCACACTATGACCTGACGCTGAGTGCAGCGTCAGGTCATAGTGCGCGCTGCCAGGGAAGAGAGCAGAGCGCGGACCGGAGGGCAGCCGCAGCGCAGAACAGGTAAGTAAAGTTTTTTATTTTAATCCTATGTGGCTGGGTGGGCTGATCTGAGGTCTGATGGGGGTCCCTAAATACAAGTGAGCGCTTCCATAATGGAAGCGCTCACTTGTATTCGCCTGATAGAAGGCAAGGTCATCCTTGCTGGGGCCCCCCCTGAGTCACTGGGCCCGGAGCCGTCGCCCCCCCTGCCCCCCCGGTAGCTACGCCACTGACAGTTAGGGTTTTATATAAATATACATAGAGCTTCATATCTCTATATATATAGATATAAGTTAATTTTTAGCCAGTGTTCAGTTTTTTTATACTGTAGTAAATTTTTTAACTACAGTATTTGCACGCACACACGTTTTGTGTGCGTGCGTGCTGTTTTAGCACATTTTTTGAAACTCTAGGTAGTGTCAGTCACATATATATCATATATATATATATATATATATATATATATATATATATATACATTTCAGTTAGTGTCAGTGTAGGTTTTTGCACGAACGCACTGTATCTGCGTACGTGCAGTTTGCAGGGGACTGTAGTGAATTTTTTCACTACAGTTTCTGCACCCACACACCATCTGTGTGTGTGTGTGCGTGCTGTAAAAGCAGTATCTGCATCTTTTTTGGGGTTGTTTTTTTTTTTTTACTTGTGTGAAAAAAAACAAAACCACAGAGGTAGATAGATAAATTTCAGTTAGAGTCAGTTTAGGTTTTTGCACGAACGCACAGTATCTGCGTACGTGCTGTTTGCAGAGGACTGTAGTGAATTTTTTCACTACAGTTTCTGCACCCACACACCATCTGTGTGCGTGTGTGCGTGCTGTAAAAGCAGCATCTGCATATTTTTTTTTTTTTTTTTTTTACTTGTGTGAAATAAAAAAAAACCACAGTTAGTGGTAGTTAGATAAATTTCAGTTAGTGTCAGTTTAGGTGTTTGCACGAACGCACTGTATCTGCGTACGTGCTGTTTGCAGAGGACTGTAGTGAATTTTTTCACTACAGTTTCTGCACTCACACACCATCTGTGTGCGTGTGTGCGTGCTGTAAAAGCAGCATCTGCATATTTTTGGGGTTTTTTTTTTTTTACTTGTGTGAAAAAAAAAAACCACAGTTAGTGGTAGTTAGATAAATTTCAGTTAGTGTCAGTTTAGGTTTTTGCACGCGTGTTCTGCGTACGTGCATTTTGCAAGCACTGAGCACCGATCAGTAGTGTCCATTACTGATCACGTCTGCTCTTTTTTTTTTGTGCGGTAAAAACTTTTTCCTGCAGCAAAAACTTTTTTTTTTTTTTTATTTATTAGAAGACTTTTATTACTGAAAAGACCTTTTTTTTTTATTCCCCCTCCCCCTTTTTTTTTTTAATTCAAAGTCAATACTAAAAACACCTTCACATGTAAAACCACTACACACACACCCCTCACACTAAATAAAGTTTTACACGTTTCACCCATCACACCCCAATAAACTAAAAATGTCCCAATCATCCCAACGAGTGTACTCGGCAGAAGAGGCATACGCCATCCTTGCCTCTGATACCGAGTCGGCCACTGAAGGAGAAGAGGACGCCACTTTCCTCTACTCCTCCACCCCCTCATCATCATCATCATCCGCTGATGAGGGACCCTCTAGGAGGCGCCCCAGAACGACCGTTGAGGCAGCCCCCCAGAGTGACCCCACATGGACCCCACCCCCTGACGTTTATCAGCCCCAAATTCCAGAGTTTGTGGGAAACTCTGGAATTCAAATTGACTGCACGGGCTTTACAGAAATTGATTTTTTCAAAATCTTTTTCAGTGACGATTTAGTAAATCTTATTGTGGCCCAAACAAATTTATACGCCCAGCAGTTCATTACCCAGAACCCCACATCACAAATCGAAAGACCCCTAGGTTGGACCCCAGTAACAGCGTCAGAAATAAAAATTTTCTGGAGGCTTGTGCTGCACATGGGGCTTATTAAAAAACTAGAAATGAGACCGTATTGGAGTGTGGATGTCTTGTACCACACTCCAGTATTTAGTGCCACCATGACCCGGTATCGATTTGAGTCGATATTGAAATTTTTGCATTACAGCGATAATGCACAGTGTCCTCCCCAAAGTGACCCGACATTCGATCGGCTTTACAAAATTAGACCCATCCTTGACCACTTCAGCGCCAAGTTTTCTGAAGTGTACACCCCAGAAGAAAACATCTGTATTGATGAGTCCCTGGTGCATTTCAAGGGGAGGTTAAAATTCCGCCAGTACCTGCCCAGCAAGCGGGCAAGGTATGGCATAAAAATGTACAAGCTCTGTGAGAGTAGGTCAGGGTACACTTATAGGTTCCGGGTCTATGAAGGCAAAGATTCACGGATTGAACCCCCAGAATGCCCCCCTGGCCTAGCAGTTAGTGGGAAACTAGTGTGGGTCTTGCTGCACCCACTGCTGGATAAGGGTTACCACCTCTACGTGGATAACTATTATACCAGCTTACCCCTCTTCATGTCCCTAAGTGCCAGGCGTACTGTGGCTTGCGGCACAGTACGCAAAAGTCAGAGAGGGCTCCCTAGATCACTGGTAGGGCAACCACTGAGGAAGGGTGAAAGTAGGGCTCTCCTCCACGAAAACATGATGGTGGTTAAGGACAAGGACAAGAGGGACGTCCTTGTACTGACCAGCATTCACCCCAACACCAGCTCCCCTGCCCGTGTACGTGGTACCACTACCACTGTCCCCAAACCGGACTGCATCCTGGCCTACAACAAGCACATGGGAGGAGTTGATCTTTCAGATCAAGTTCTGAAGCCCTACAGTGCCACACGAAAAACAAAAGTGTGGTACAAAAAACTAGCCGTACACCTTGTACAGACGGCAATGTACAATGCGTATGTGCTATATAAATCTGCAGGACACACGGGAAATTTCCTTCACTTTCAAGTAGTGATCAAGGCCCTAATTTTTCCAAATCAAGCAGAAGAGGCCCCCAGTACTTCTGCAAGTTACGGTGCCCGAGTTGTACCAGGACAACATTTCCCTGGTGAAGTTCCCCAAACAGCTAGGAAGGGAAGGACCCAAAAACGATGCAGGGTGTGTTCCAAAAGGGGGATTAGGAAGGACACTATACACCACTGCGAAACCTGCCCTGAGAAACCTGGCCTGTGCATTAAGGATTGCTTCAGAATCTACCACCAATCCATGGATTAGTTTCATCCCTGAATTTTTTTCACTTTACACCTAACATTTAGTCCGTATCTTACATATCCACTTTTCACCATCACTACATATTTATTTCTGTGAGACTCCAGTTTGCTAAAAAGTACCCTTTCTACCACTTAAAATGTCCGTAAGGGGTGCTCTTTCCAAAATGGGGTCACTTCTTGGGGTTTTTAGTTGTTGGGGACCTCAGGAAATTTTTAAAAGCAACATGGCAAATAAAAAACCATGTCTGTTAAATCTGGCCTGCAAAAACCACATTTTGCAGTTTGCCTCTGGTGGCCTGCTGTGCGTCCATACAGCGGGCTACAAGCACAAATGGGGTGTTGTTTTAATGGGGAAAAATTGGGGAACATGCATTGGGTGCATTTTCTCTTTTAACCCCTTGTGAATCTGAAAAATTGGGGTCTGCTTGTAATTTTTCATTTTCACAAATGTGTGCTTTGAAATGCTGTTACTTGCATTTCTGCCTTCTGTGAGACCACAGTTTGTAAAAAAGTACCCTTTCTACCACTTAAAATGTTCGTACGGGGGTGCTCTTTCCAAAATGGGGTCACTTGTGGGGGTTTTTAATTTCTGGGGACCTCAGGAGTTATTTAAATGAGACATGTCTGTTAATTCTGGCCTTTAAAACCCATATATTGCTGTTTGTCTCTGATGGCCTGCTGTGCACCCATATAGCAGGCTACAAGCACAAATGGGGTGTTGTTTTAATGGGGGGAAAATGGGGAACATGTATTGGGGTGCATTTTCTCCTTTAACCCCTTGTGAATCTGAAAAATTGGGGTCTGCTTGTAATTTTTCATTTTCACAAATGTGTGCTTTGAAATGCTGTTACTTGCATTTCTGCCTTCTGTGAGACCCCAGTTTGTAAAAAAGTACCCTTTCTACCACTTAAAATGTTCGTACGGGGGTGCTCTTTCCAAAATGGGGTCACTTTTGGGGGGTTTCCACTGTAGGGCCAGCTCAGGGGGTCTTCATGTGCGACATAGCTCCCAATTATTATTCCAGCTAATTTCACTCTCCAAAAGTCATATGGTGCTCCTTCCACTGTGAAGCCTGCTGTGCGCCAGTACATTGGGCTACGAGCACATATGGGGTGTTGCTGTATTCGGGGGGAAATGGTGATCAAAATGTGGTGTGCATTTTGTCCCGTTACCCTTTGTGAAAGTGAAAAATGTGGGTGTATAGCAACTTTTTTGTCAAAAAATTGCAATTTTTTATTTTCACTTCCGCGTGAATCCTAATTCTAGGAAAAACCAGTGAGCTCAAAGTGCTCACCACACACCTTGAAAGATTCCTTAAGGGGTGCTCTTTCCAAAATGGGGTCACTTTTGGGGGGTTTCCACTGTAGGGCCAGCTCAGGGGGTCTTCATGTGCGACATAGCTCCCAATTATTATTCCAGCTAATTTCGCTCTCCAAAAGCCATATGGTGCTCCTTCCACTGTGAAGCCTGCTGTGCGCCAGTACATTGGGCTACGAGCACATATGGGGTGTTTCTGTAAACTACAGAATTGGGGTAATAGATTTTGTGGGGTTTTTTTGTTGTTAACCCTTGATGTGTTTCATGGAAATTGGATTAAAACTTAAAATCTGCTAAAAAAAAATGGAATTTTGAAATTTCATTCCAATTGTCCGTCAATTCTAATGGAACACATAAAGGGTTAACAAAGTTAGTAAAATCAGTTTTGAATAGCTTGAGGGGTGTAGTTTCTAAAATGGGGTGATTTATGGGGAGTTTCCACTATATAAGCCCCACAAAGTAACCTTATATCTGAACTGGTCATTAAAAAAATGGGTTTTGGAAATCTTCTAAAAAATTTAAGATTTGATTAGAATGACATTTACAAAATGATGCCAACATAAAGTAGACATATGGGGAATGTAAACTAATAACTATTTTTGGAGGTATTACTATATATTTCGAAAGTAGAGAAATTGAAATTTGGAAATTTGCAAATTTTTCCAAATTTTTGGTAAATTTGGTATTTTTTTGAAAATAAAAATGAATTATTTTGCCACAAATTTACTACTGTCGTGAAGCACAATATGTGACGAGAAAACAATCTCAGAATGGCCTGGATAAGTAAAAGCATTCCAAAGTTATTACCACATAAAGTGACACATGTCAGATTTGCAAAAAATGGCCCGGTCAGGAAGGTGAAAACAGGCCCGGGGTTGAAGGGGTTAACTCATTCTAACTGTCAATATAAGCTTTTGTTACTCATAATATGATTGCAATTATATTTCTGTATGTGATAAAAACATCTGACAAACACACATAAAAACCAGAGGGCAGCAGATCATGTGAAAATAGAAGATTTGTGTCATTCTCAAAACTTTTGGCCATGACTGTAGAGTTTGGTACCTAGAAACCGATCTCAGAGGTCGTGGTGACATATGGTGGGGAGATAATTTCACAACCTGTTATTGGTTGCCTATATCTAAGCCTGTAGAGAAGAAACAAGGCACGGGCCCTATAGATACATTTTCCTCTATGTAATTGGTCAGTTTTAGGACTGTTCACCAGGATTTGAGGCTCGTGTATTGTACTGGGTGCGTTACTGACCTCTAGTGGAGTTTTTGTAAAATCTTTTCAAATCCTATTAAACAGATGTGTAACAGTAGGAATAATATGTGCTCCTCATAGGGCCCCACAGAAAAACGTATTATGGCATCCCTGCCCAATACAGTTTTCCAGTACACATGCAAAAGTCACTCCCAATGCAAAGATCCCAGTATTTTGTTGAATTTACGTGTTTTTGGAGTTTTTTTTTATGAACCGGAAAAATTTTTAATTGAAAACAATGTAATAAAAAAAAGCTATCCTCCACCTCTAAGTTGGAAAAAGTGGAACAGGTGCTTCCTAAATATGGAACTCATTCTGAACACCAAATTTCTCAATGTAGTCATCCCACACAACTGTCCTAAATAAACTGATAAATCGTCTGCTTCCCATCTATGACAAAGCTGACTGCCTGCTGCCACCACTAGAGGGAGCTCACTGCATAGGCTCAGGCCTATTATTGCTATTGGGCGTCTTCCTCTGTCTTAGCCAGGGGAAGGTGGCCCGGGCTGGGAAGCACGCTGCTTCCAGCTTTACCGGTCTCAGATGCCATGGTCACATAGTGTATGACCACAGCATCTGAGAGTTTAGAACGTCCACGATCGGCATTACTGCTGATTGCAGACATTAGCTCTGGGCCTCTGCTGTTTAAAACTGCTGTTAAAGACCGGACTTCTGCCGTACATGGAAGAGGTCCAGAAAGGGTTAAAAGCATCTTGTACAAAAGGATTAAAAAAGAAAAAAAAACTACATGTTTCAGACACAGTAAGACTTGTGATTTCTCATGGCTTGTCCTGCTCGCCATTTCTCATGGCTTGTCCTTACTCATACTTGCCATGCGTAAGGGCGAGTCTTACTGTGTCCAAAATGTGTAGGTTTTTTTTTATCCTTTTCTGCAAGATGTTTTTAGTGCCCTCACAATAAAGGATTTTTCTTTAAGGATTGCTGGAGAAGTTGCTTTCTTCTACATTGGAATTCCACCTCGACGCCTCTCTCCGGTTCAGGAACTCCCCGCGCGCCCATGTCCGGATGTTACACATTTATGACGAGTGGCGAGTGGATCCCATTTTTTCTCTTTTTATGTTATTGGTTGTCCTATCGATGTTTAGTGAGGGAGACCTTCTGAGCATTACGCAGAGTCTATCCTGCGCTCTGGTTACATAACTCACTATAGGAATATGAATGCCTCCTGTCATGTTACATAAGCCGGCATTTCGGAAATTACTGTTCCCGTGATTCCTGCGGGGTGTTACCCGATGTAAAGATGCCCGCGCTGCGCTATTGTTCGCCACTGTTCGGCAATTATAGGAAGAACAATATGTAAAATTCAGTTGGGGGCCCTTGTAAATAGAGCCAGCCGCTGCCGGGGAGGGGAGGACGCTCTTGGTGGTGGTTGTGTTCCTTTTGCTGTGTATTTTGGGAGTATTGTTGTTGTTTTCACCCCCTCCTCCCCCGAGTTTTCTCTTCTAAGCTCGCCCACTGCTTACTTATTGTCACAAAAGTTTTGGGAAATGTAAAGTTTATAACACATAAAACATCTAGTTTTGAGAAATTTAGAAAACCTATTTTCTACTCCATGTTGGGGGTGGGGAATAGTCCTCTGTTCAGCATCCTCAGCTCTTCGAAATAGTGGAGAGCGGTTACAAAGACCGTCTCCTGGCCCGGAGGACCTGTCCTGTCCTGCATCACACAGACTACCAAGTCATATGAATAGGCACTGTGTAATGCCTGATTTCTCCTGTGGTGGCGCTGCAGGAAAAGTGAACCCTCACCGCCAGGTTGCTCTACAGTTTACAGCTGATGGTTGGAGGTCCCAGCAGTGGGACACCGTGTGATCTGCTTATTGTGAAGGTACACCTTCTTCTCCTCGGTGAGTGCAGAAATCGTCTACTCCTCCTCCTCAATGTGGCTCCATGGTCCGCTGATCTACAGGTCCAGTCTGGTTCTGCGAGACTTTGCTGAAAGATCTATAACCTGTTTGGTCTTGTCAGGGGTCCACCACCAATAAGGCCAGGTGAAGCTATCGCCTCAGGCAGCACCAGGAAGGGGCAAGAGGGGGGCAGCGGAAGGGACATGGGTAATGATCGCTTTCATTGTGGTAAAGGGGTTTGGTTAAGAAATTGGTATTGGGGAGGGGGAACCATTTTAGTTTTCGCCTCAGGCAGCAGAAAGGCTAGATGTGCCCCTGGGTCTTGTGTACCAACCAGGGCTGACATCAGGTCATTACAGGGCCCCATACAGGCAAATTTTGTGGGGCCCCTGTAATCCCATCCAGGCTCCACCCTTTCACCCACAGCTCCACCCCACCCCTGGCTCCACCCTTGCCCCTCCCTAATAATAAGTAATAATGTCCCCCAGCAGTAATAATGTCCCCCAAAGTGGCCCCCAGTAGTATTAATGTCCCCCATAGTGGCCCCCCGTCATAATAATGTCTCCAGAAGTGGTTCCTAGGAGTAATAATGTCCTCAATAGTGTTCCCCAGCAGCAATAATTTCCCCCATTGTGGCCCCACCCCAGCAGCAATAATTTCCCCCATAGTGGCCCCACCCCAGCAGCAATAATTTCCCCCATAGTGGCCCCACCCCAGCAGCAATAATTTCCCCCATAGTGGCCCCACCCCAGTAGTAATAATGTCCCCCATAGTGGCCCCCCACAGTAATAATGTCCCCTATAGTGACCCCACCCCAGTAGTAATAATGTCCCTATAGTGGCTCCACCCCAGCAGCAATAATTTCCCCCATAGTGGCCCCACCCCAGCAGCAATAATTTCCCCATAGTGGCCCCACCCCAGCAGCAATAATTTCCCCCATAGTGGCCCCACCCCAGCAGCAATAATTTCCCCATAGTGGCCTCACCCAGCAGCAATAATTTCCCCCATAGTGGCCCCACCCCAGCAGCAATAATTTCCCCCATAGTGGCCCCACCCCAGCAGCAATAATTTCCCCCATAGTGGCCCCACCCCAGCAGCAATAATTTCCCCCATAGTGGCCCCACCCCAGCAGCAATAATTTCCCCATAGTGGCCCCACCCCAGCAGCAATAATTTCCCCATAGTGGCCCCACCCCAGCAGCAATAATTTCCCCATAGTGGCCCCACCCCAGCAGCAATAATTTCCCCATAGTGGCCCACCCCAGCAGCAATAATTTCCCCATAGTGGCCCCACCCCAGCAGCAATAATTTCCCCCATAGTGGCCCCACCCCAGCAGCAATAATTTCCCCCATAGTGGCCCCACCCCAGCAGCAATAATTTCCCCATAGTGGCCCCACCCCAGTAGTAATAATGTCCCCCATAGTGGCCCCACCCCAGCAGCAATAATTTCCCCCATAGTGGCCCCACCCCAGTAGTAGTAATGTCCCCCATAGTGGCCCCCCACAGTAATAATGTCCCCTATAGTGACTCCACCCCAGTAGTAATAATAATGTCCCCCATAGTGGCTCCCAGCAGTAATAACGTCCCCCAACGTGGCTCCCAGCAGTAATAATGTCCCCCATAGTGACCCCACCCCAGTAGTAATAATGTCCCCCATAGTGGTCCCCAGCAGTAATATTGTCCCCCTTAGTGGCTCCCAGTAGTAATAATGTCCCCCATAGTGGCCCCCAGCAGTAATAGTGTCCCCCATAGTGGCTCACAGCAGTAATAATGTGCCCCACAGTGACCCCCAGCAGTAATAATTTCCCCCATAGTGTTCCCCTGCAGTAATAATGTCCCCCCATAGTGGCCCCCATCAATAATAATGTCCTCAGTTGTGTTCCCCAGCAGTAATAATGTCCCACATAGTGGCCCCCAGCAGTAATAATGTGCCCCATAGTGGCCCCCAGCCGTACTAATGTCCCCCATAGTGGCCCCCATCAGTAATAATGTCCCTAGTTGTGTTCCCCAGCAGTAATAATGTCCCCCATAGTGTCGCACAGCAGTAATAATTTCCCCCATAGTGAAACCCCCCCCCCAGCAGTAATAATGCCCCCCAAAGTGGCTTCCAGCAGTAATATGGTCCCCCATAGTGGCCCTGAGCAGTAATAATTTCCCCCATAGTAGCCCCACCCCAGTAGTAATAATGTGCCCCATAGTGGCCCCCATCAGTAATAATGTCCCCAGTTGTGTTCCCAAGCAGTAATAATGTCCCGCATAGTGGCCCCCAGCAGTAATAATTTCCCCCATAGTGACTCCCCCCAGCAGTAATAATGTACTCCATAGTGGCTCCTAGCAGTAATAATTTCCCCCATAGTGGCCCCACCCCAGTAGTAATAAAGTCCCCCATAGTGGCTCCCAGCAGTAATAATGTCCACCATAGTGTCCCCCTGCAGTAATAATGTCCACCATAGTGTCCCCCTGCAGTAATACTGGCCCCCAGCAGTAATAATGTCCCCCATAGCGGCTCCCAGCAGTAATAATGTCCACCATAGTGTCCCCCTGCAGTAATAATGTCCATCATAGTGTCCCCCTGCAGTAATAATGTCCACCATAGTGTCCCCCTGCAGTAATAATGGCCCCCAGCAGTAATAATGTCCCCCATAGCGGCTCCCAGCAGTAATAATGTCCACCATAGTGTCCACCTGCAGTAATAATGTCCACCATAGTGTCCCCCTGCAGTAATAATGGCCCCCAGCAGAAATAATGTCCCCCATAGTGGCCCCCAGCATTAATAATGTCCCCATAGTGGCCCCAGCAGTAATAATGTCTCCAGTTGTGTTCCCCAGCAGTAATAATGTTCCCCTTAGTGGCCCCCAGCAGTAATAATGTCCCCAGTTGTGTTCCCAAGCAGTAATAATGTCCTGCATAGTGGCCCCCAGCAGTAATAATTTCCCCCATAGTGGCCCCACCCCAGTAGTAATAATGTCCCCCATAGTGGCCCCCAGCAGTAATAATTTCCCCCATAGTGACTCCCCCCAGCAGTAATAATGTCCTCCATAGTGGCTCCTAGCAGTAATAATTTCCCCCATAGTGGCTCCCAGCAGTAATAAAGTCCACCATAGTGGCTCCCAGCAGTAATAATGTCCACCATAGTGTCCCCCTGCAGTAATAATGTCCACCATAGTGGCCCCCAGCAGTAAAAATTTCCCCCATAGTGACTCCCCCCCCAGCAGTAATAATGTCCTCCATAGTGGCTCCTAGCAGTAATAATTTCCCCCATAGTGGCCCCACCCCAGTAGTAATAATGTCCCCCATAGTGTCCCCCTGCAGTAATAATGGCCCCCAGCAGAAATAATGTCCCCCTAAGTGGCCCCCAGCATTAATAATGTTCCCCTTAGTGGCCCCCAGCAGTAATAATGTCTCCAGTTGTGTTCCCCAGCAGTAATAATGTCCCCCATAGTGGCCCCCAGAAGTAATAATGTCCCCAGTTGTGTTCCCCAGCAGTAATAATGTCCCCCATAGTGGCCCCCAGCAGTAATAATGTCCCCAGTTGTGTTCCCCAGCAGTAATAATGTCCCCCATAGTGGCCCCCAGCATTAATAATGTCCCCAGTTGTGTTCCCCAGCAGTAATAATGTCCCCCATAGTGGCCCCCAGCATTAATAATGTCCACCATAGTTGCCCCCTGCAGTAATGTCCCCCAAAGTGGCCCCCAGCAGTAATAATGTCCCCCAAAGTGGCCCCCAGCAGTAATAATGTCCCCGATAGTGCCCCCCATTCACTTGCATTGTATTGAGCTGCACATAGGCCACGTGACAGATGAACGTGACATCACTGAACTAGGAAGAGGCCTCAAAAGAGGCCGCACTGCCTCTTCGTAAATCAGTGATGTCACGTTCATCTGTCATGTCAACTATGTGCAGCTCAATACCATCCAAGTGAATGGGTCTGGGCTGCAATACAAAGAACCGCCACCATACAATGTAGGAGCTGAAAGGTGTCGGTTCAGGGAGTCGGACCCCCTCTGATCAGATATCCTGAGGACAGGCCGCTAGTATTTTACTCCCAGAAAAACTTTTTATCTTTTCATTATTGAGGTATTTTCCCCATTAAAGGGGTTCTCCAAGTTATATTTATTGATGACTTATCCTCTGGATAGGTCATCAATATCAGATCGGCGGGGGTCCTACACCCGGCATCCCCGCCAATCAGCTCTTTGAAGAGGAGGAGCGCGCCGTATTAGCACTGCCTCCTCTTCACTGTTTATATTCTGGCCGTAACATGGGATAGTGGTGAGTAGGTGTAATTACATCTAACCGCCCCATTTCAATGGGAAGGAGCACTCCTATACAAGTCTATGGTAGTGATCCTTCCCATAGAAATGAATGGGGTGGTTAGGTGTAATTACACCTACTCACCACTACCCCTGTTATGGCGAGCAGGTAAACGATGAAGAGGAGGTAGCGCTGGTACGGAACGCTCCTCCTCTTCAAACAGCTGATCGGCGGGGGTGCCGGGTATAGGACCCCCGACGATCTGATATTGATGACCTATCCTGAGCATAGGTCATCAATATATATAACTTGGAGAACCCCTTTAATTTTTTATATAAATTATTAATATTATTATTACTATTACGAATACTTTTACAATTATTATTAATTGCTATTACTATTGTCATTATTTATTTCCATTATTATTATTATTATTTTTATTGTCATTATTATTTATTTCCATTATTATTATTATTACTATTTTTGTTGTCATTATTTATTGCTATTGTTATTTTTATTGTCATTATTATTTATTTCTAGTATTATTATTATTATTATTACTATTTTTGTTGTCATTATTTATTTCCATTATTATTATTATTATTATTACTATTTTTGTTGTCATTATTATTTATTTCTATTATTATTATTATTATTATTACTATTTTTGTTGTCATTATTTATTTCCATTATTATTATTATTATTATTACTATTTTTGTTGTCATTATTATTTATTTCTAGTATTATTATTATTATTATTACTATTTTTGTTGTCATTATTTATTTCCATTATTATTATTATTATTATTACTATTTTTGTTGTCATTATTTATTGCTATTGTTATTTTTATTGTCATTATTATTTATTTCTAGTATTATTATTATTATTACTGATATTAGTTATTACTATTATTATTTCACTATTTTATTCTTCGTTATTTCTTTTTCTTCTTATTCTTATTAATTGAGGGGCACTTTTTTAGGTATTATTTTAGCAGTGATATTGTGCATATTGCGGTCAGCACCCTGGACAGCGGCACGGTTAGTCTTATCCACATGGAAAACTGTCTGGGGAGATAAATGAGGATTGTGTGCGAGGCCGACCCCCGGATCTGAAATATATGCTAATATGACATTTTTATGTGACATTTCTAGTCCCCAATATGATGCGAGGAGGTCACTGTACGAGAACAGGTTTTATTTATTTTGTATATGTAGATGTATGTTTCATGTGGATCGGGTTTTCAAAAATGACATTTTTTGGCAATAGATTTTTTGGGACGATTTTAGGAATTTTTTAGATTATGACTTATGAATTATGTTGTATTTGTTAGTTTTGTTATCTTCAGCGCCGGCAGGACTTGTAGAATGGAAATAAAGGAGGGGGAAGATGCCTCTGCACTACAGACAGTCTGCACACAGCGCCGGGCTTTTAAAGGGAATGTTGCAGATTAGGAAAACATTGCTGCTTACCTGTACTTCCAGAAACAGCGCCACCTCTTGTCCGCAGGTTGTGCTGGGTATTACAGATGACCCCCATTCACTTCGCTGGAGCTGAGCTGCAATACCAGAACCAAACTATGGACAGGTGTGGGGCTGTTTCTAGAAGAATCCGCGGACAAGCGTTTCCTTTACTTTAGTTGCCCATAACAACCAATCAGATTCCAGCTTTCATTTTTCAGAGCTCCCTAGGAAATGAAAGGTGGAATATTATTGGTTGCCATGGGCAACCAAGCCAGTTCTGCTTTTCACCCTTCTTGACTTCAGCTTCACTTCATTGTCTACATGGAGTCTGATATTTACCCCCTGTTTCATCATTAGGTTGCTGCTTTAATTCCTCCACCATGCTTTACACTGCAGCTCTGCTTATTCAGCTTGGCTGTTTTTGTATATGAGCACTAGCTCAGCAGGAAGTCAGTGCAAAGAGATGATTTCCATTAGAGCAAGGATAAACTGCCGTGGCTTGGCCCTTCGTTACAATGTGTCAGCCTGGGCGGCGTATGCCGCTACATGTGTATGCTGAGATAGTAGCATACATCTCCGTCGTCCATCAGAAATACTCTCTATGTACACACATCCAGCAGAAAACCGCAGTGTGAACAGCACCTCACCTACACTGACACACTGTAACAAGCACATCAGCTGGGCGAGCAGCGCTAGATCAGAGATGTTGCATTTTCATTCAATGATAGCAAGCAGAGATCTTGAAAATGAGAAATGAAGACCCTGAAAGGGATGATACTGTACTCATACCCATAATACCGCTCATTGAGCGGCATTTTTGGGGGGTGGGCCCAGGAAGAGACCCAGAAGTTTTGCTGTTGCTCATACTACGTACCTCTGGGGCCCTATAGCAGTGGCCCTATGACATCCACACCACAGATGAACACTTATGATAATAGGCGGTGTGTCCCTTTAAATCTAGCAATGTATTGGGGGAGGGGAGAGGGATGAGCTGGAAGTCGCCCAGTCCAGTCTGCGCTGATGGTCTGGACCTTTCCCAGGGATGCAGTCACCTCCGCTGCCGACAACAAGAAGAAGGCCGGAGTGTCATTAATCCCAAGCAATCGATTCCTCCGCAGAGAGGTTTGTATCAGGCAGTTTTAAAATATTCTACAGTTTTCAATCCAGCCCCTGAATCTGAATACTCTTGTAATTGCATGTAACTAAAAATTTAGCATAGCCGCTGAGTTATTCAATAAAATGTATCTGTAGAGCGCCACCTGCTGTTTGTTCTTTTTCTTATTTATTTGTCCTGCTCACTGAGATGGCCGCACATGCTCAGTTTCATCCTTCATCTGCCTCCTGAGCTGTGATAGGGAGAGCTGAGACACGCCTCCTGAGCTGTGATAGGGAGAGCTGAGACACGCCTCCTGAGCTGTGATAGGGAGAGCTGAGACACGCCTCCTGAGCTGTGATAGGGAGAGCTGAGACACGCCTCCTGAGCTGTGATAGGGAGAGCTGAGACACGCCTCCAGAGCTGTGATAGGGAGAGCATGGACACGCCTCCTGAGCTGTGATAGGGAGAACATGGACACGTCTCCTGAGCTGTGATAGGGAGAGCATGGACACGCCTTCTGAGCTGTGATAGGGAGAACATGGACACGTTCCCTGAGCTGTGATAGGGAGAGCATGGACACGCCTCCTGAGCTGTGATGGGGAGAACATGGACACGCCTCCTGAGCTGTGATAGGGAGAGCATGGACACGCCTCCTGAGCTGTGATAGGGAGAGCATGGACATGCCTCCTGAGTTGCAGGAGAAAAGACACTCCCCTTGGGCTGTCAGCTTGATATAAATCTAGCAGAGCAATGAATGAGGAGATCTCTGGATCCATGTGAGGTACAGGGCTGGTTCTAGCTTTGTTAGAGATTGTCATGTTCTATATGATGTCTGATTTTTATTTATTACATTAGTCATAACCCCTTTAACAACTAAGCTTTTTTTATGGGGTTACATAACAGGATCATTTTATATTTCAGATCGTTATGGACGTGCCCTTTTTTTTACGTCCCACTAGGGGACATAATCACGTGTATCTACCACACTGCAATACCTCTGTACTGCAACCTAACACACCTGTCAGTATGATACTGACAAGTCTCCTATCAGACCCTGCCTGAGGTTGGGAAGGGGTTAATCTAATAGCCATCTCTATAAACCCCATTTCATGGTTTATATAATGGGGTCAGTTGGTAAATATGTTGCGTTGTTTATCTTGTTATAGCCTGTATTATAGTCCAGTCACAGCCAAAGCTGCACCAGTTGTCCTTACTTGGATCACTATGCCCCACAAATGCCCCATAAGACATTTTGGAGGTGCTCTGACCCGGGTCTGAAGATATCACAATTTGACCCTTGCCGTGATCCCTAACCGTGCCCATTTTTCCTGCATCCATAAAATTTTAGGAACTGTTCACGTGCCCCCTAATATATCCGGCGTCATCGTCACCAGGTCATCCAGGTTCTGGTTGGTTCCCAGACATCCAGAGTGTCAGTACTCAGCGGGTGGAGAGCGCTTCATCATGTCGTTACTCTCCGGCCTCCATATTGACACAGTGGTCATCTCGTTAGTCATTTCCCGGGTTAATCAGTACATTACACACATTCAGTTCTCAAAGTTTTCAGTTTCTAATTGAACGCTGGGCGCCGCTTATCTCGGACTGATAACGTTCCTCACATAGAGGTCGTATACAGGGCAGGGAGGAACTAGAAACCGCGGGCCCTTAGCTGTGATTGAGTCCCACAAGTGGAGCTATGCACATAGCAGTGTAACTAGCTTTTTCCAGGACTTACCTATCCTGAGGGTAGGTGATTAGCGTCAGATCGACGGGGCAGACATTGGAATTACACCGCGCCGTACTCCATGTAGTGGCCGTTTCTGCGTACTGCAGCGCTGTTCCGATTTACAGCAGCACGTTAGAACAGATAAGGCTACATTCACACAGCAGACGCTGTCCGTTTTTCATGGCCATTTTGCATCCGTTTTTACTGGAACTTCATGGAACTGGATGAATTTCATTGGTTTTTTTTTTGAACATCTCATTCCCTGCAGTGCCTTCTATAGTGACCCCTGGACATCACACAACCTCCATAGTGCCTCCCAAATATAAATATTGGTCCCCATAGTGCCCTTTAGTCCAAATAATGGTCCCCATAGTGCCCCCTCAGTACAAATAATGGCCCCCATTGTGCCCCCTCAGTATAAATAATGGCCTCCATAGTGCCCTTCAGTATAAATAATGGCCTCCATAGTGCCCTTCAGTATAAATAATGGCCCCCATAGTGCCCTTTAGTACAAATAATGGCCCCCATAGTGCCCCCTCAGTATAAATAATGGCCTCCATAGTGCCCTTCAGTAGAAATAATAGCCCCCATAGTGCCCCCTCAGTATAAATAATGTCCTCCATAGTGCCCTTCAGTATAAATAATGGCCTCCATAGTGCCCTTCAGTATAAATAATGTCCTCCATAGTGCCCTTCAGTATAAATAATGGCCTCCATAGTGCCCTTCAGTATGAATCATGGCCCCCATAGTGGCCCCTCAGTATAAATAATGTCCTCCATAGTGCCCTTCAGTATAAATAATGGCCTCCATAGTGCCCTTCAGTATAAATAATGTCCTCCATAGTGCCCCTCAGTATAAATAATGGTCTCCATAGTGCCCTTCAGTATAAATAATGGCCCCCATAGTGCCCCCTCAGTATAAATAATGGCCCCCATAGTGCCCCCTCAGTATAAATAATGGCCTCCATAGTGCCCTTCAGTATAAATAATGGCCCCCATAGTGCCCCCTCAGTATAAATAATGGCCTCCATAGTGCCCTTCAGTAGAAATAATGGCCCCCATAGTGCCCCCTCAGTATAAATAATGTCCTCCATAGTGCCCTTCAGTATAAATAATGGCCTCCATAGTGCCCTTCAGTATGAATCATGGCCCCCATAGTGGCCCCTCAGTATAAATAATGGTCTCCATAGTGCCCTTCAGTATAAATAATGGCCCTCATAGTGCCCCCTCAGTATAAATAATGGCCCCCATAGTACCCCTCAGTATAAATAATGGCCTCCATAGTGCCCTTCAGTATACATAATGGCCCCCATAGTGCCCTTTAGTACAAATAATGACCCCCATAGTGCCCCCTCAGTATAAATAATGGCCTCCATAGTGCCCTTCAGTATAAATAATGGCCTCCATAGTGCCCTTCAGTATAAATAATGGCCCCCATAGTGCCCCCTCAGTATAAATAATGGCCTCCATAGTGCCCCCTCAGTATAAATAATGGCCCCCATAGTGCCCTTTAGTACAATTAATGACCCCCATAGTGCCCCCTCAGTATAAATAATGGCCTCCATAGTGCCCTTCAGTATAAATAATGGCCCCCATAGTGCCCCCTCAGTATAAATAATGGCCTCCATAGTGCCCTTCAGTATAAATAATGGCCCCCATAGTGCCCCCTCAGTATAAATAATGGCCCCCATAGTGCCCTTCAGTATAAATAATGGCCCCCATAGTGCCCTTTAGTACAAATAATGGCCCCCATAGTGCCCCCTCAGTATAAAAAATGGCCTCCATAGTGCCCTTCAGTATAAATAATGGCCCCCATAGTGCCCCCTCAGTATAAATAATGGCCCCCATAGTGCCCTTCAGTATAAATAATGGCCCCCATAGTGCCCTTTAGTACAAATAATGGCCCCCATAGTGCCCCCTCAGTATAAATAATGGCCTCCATAGTGCCCTTCAGTAGAAATAATAGCCCCCATAGTGCCCCCTCAGTATAAATAATGTCCTCCATAGTGCCCTTCAGTATAAATAATGGCCTCCATAGTGCCCTTCAGTATGAATCATGGCCCCCATAGTGGCCCCTCAGTATAAATAATGGTCTCCATAGTGCCCTTCAGTATAAATAATGGCCCCCATAGTGCCCCCTCAGTATAAATAATGGCCCCCATAGTGCCCCCTCAGTATAAATAATGGCCTCCATAGTGCCCTTCAGTATAAATAATGGCCCCCATAGTGCCCTTTAGTACAAATAATGACCCCCATAGTGCCCCCTCAGTATAAATAATGGCCTCCATAGTGCCTTTCAGTATAAATAATGGCCCCCATAGTGCCCCCTCAGTATAAATAATGGCCCCCATAGTGCCCTTTAGTACAATTAATGACCCCCATAGTGCCCCCTCAGTATAAATAATGGCCTCCATAGTTCCCTTCAGTATAAATAATGGCCCCCATAGTGCCCCCTCAGTATAAATAATGGCCTCCATAGTGCCCTTCAGTATAAATAATGGCCTCCATAGTGCCCTTCAGTATAAATAATGGCCTCCATAGTGCCCTTCGGTATGAATAATGGCCCCATAGTGCCCCCTCCCTGTATAAATGATGGCCCCCCATAGTGCCTCCATAGTATAAATAAAGGCCCCCATAGTGTCCCCTGGACATCACATGGCCCCCACAACACCCCTTTCAGTATAAATAATGGCCCCCATAGTGCCCTCCAGTATAAATAATGGCCCCCATATTACCCCTCCAGTATGAATAATGGCCCCCATAGTGCCCCTCCAGTATAAATAATGGCCCCCATAGTGCCCTTCAGTATAAATAATGGCCTCCATAGTGCCCTTCAGTATAAATAATGGCCTCCATAGTGCCCTTCAGTATAAATAATGGCCTCCATACTGCCCTTCAGTATGAATAATGGCCCCATAGTGCCCCCTCCCTGTATAAATGATGGCCCCCCATAGTGCCTCCATAGTATAAATAAAGGCCCCCATAGTGTCCCCTGGACATCACATGGCCCCCACAACACCCCTTTCAGTATAAATAATGGCCCCCATAGTGCCCTCCAATATAAATAATGGCCCCCATATTACCCCTCCAGTATGAATAATGGCCCCCGTAGTGCCCCTCCAGTATAAATAATGGCCCCCATAGTGCCCCCTCAGTATAAATAATGGCCCCATAGTGCCCCTCCAGTATAAATAATGGCCCCCATAGTGTCCCCTCTGTATAAATAATGGCCCTCATAGTGCCCCCTCTGTATAAATAATGGCCTCATAGTGCCCCACCAGTATAAATAATGGCCCCCATAGTGCCCCTCCAGTATAAATAATGGCCCCATAGTGCCCCTCCAGTATAAATAATGCCCCCCATAGTGTCCCCTCGGTATAAATAATGGCCCTCATAGTGCCCCCTCGGTATAAATAATGGCCTCATAGTGCTCTCCAGTATGAATAATGGCCCTCATAGTGCCCTCCAGTATAAATAATAATGCCCCCCATAGTGCCCTCCAGTATGAATGATGGCCCCCATAGTCCCCCACAGTATAAATAATGGCCCCATAGTGCCCCACAGTATAAATAATGGCCCCCATAGTGCCCTTCAGTATAAATAATGGCCCCCATAGTGCCCTTCAGTATAAATAATGGCCTCCATAGTGCCCTTCAGTATAAATAATGGCCTCCATAGTGCCCTTCAGTATGAATAATGGCCCCATAGTGCCCCCCTCCCTGTATAAATGATGGCCCCCCCATAGTGCCTCCATAGTATAAATAAAGGCCCCCATAGTGTCCCCTGGACATCACATGGCCCCCACAACACCCCTTTCAGTATAAATAATGGCCCCCATAGTGCCATCCAGTATAAATAATGGCCACCATATTACCCCTCCAGTATGAATAATGGCCCCCATAGTGCCCCTCCAGTATAAATAATGGCCCCCATAGTGCCCCCTCAGTATAAATAATGGCCCCATAGTGCCCCTCCAGTATAAATAATGGCCCCCATAGTGTCCCCTCTGTATAATGGCCCTCATAGTGCCCCCTCTGTATAAATAATGGCCTCATAGTGCCCCACCAGTATAAATAATGGCCCCCATAGTGCCCCTCCAGTATAAATAATGGCCCCATAGTGCCCCTCCAGTATAAATAATGCCCCCCATAGTGCCCCCTCGGTATAAATAATGGCCTCATAGTGCTCTCCAGTATGAATAATGGCCCCCATAGTGCCCTCCAGTATAAATAATAATGCCCCCCATAGTGCCCTCCAGTATGAATGATGGCCCCCATAGTCCCCCACAGTATAAATAATGGCCTCATAGTGCTCTCCAGTATGAATAATGGCCCCCATAGTGCCCCACAGTATAAATAATGGCCCCCATAGTGCCCTTCAGTATAAATAATGGCCCCCATAGTGCCCTTCAGTATAAATAATGGCCCCCATAGTGCCCCCCAGTATCAATAATGGCCCCAATAGTACCATCTAATATAAATAATTGCCCCCATAGTGCCCTCTAGTATAAATAATGGCCCCCATAATGATTCAGTACATGGAAGTTTTATTATTTTATGTGATTTATTATTACATAAAATGTGCTTTGTTGTAAAACATATGTTTTGTGTTATTTTTTTTTTTTTACATTAAATATTTTTTTCTTTCAGTGATTTTTTTTTTTAATTCCAGTTCATTTGCATGCCAGTACATTATGGGGGGGGGGGGGGTCATATTACAGGGACTGGTGATCATGGCTACAAGGGATCTCCCCGTCTTGTACAGAACCACTCTCAGGCTGGATAATGGCACCGAGAGGGTTAATGTTGGGGATAGATTTTGCAATAAAACCTGGGTGACAACCACTGATGTCCCACAACATGCTTTGAACAGCACAGACATCTGTATTGCTAAATAACGGAACATCGGTGTCAGTCTTCACTGTTGTTCTTGCATTATATTCATGAGCCAGGAAGATCATGTTTTAACCTCAGCCAAAAAAAATTCTGAATGCTATGGCGCACGCACGTGGTTATATGGGAAACTCAAAAAAATGGATGCATCTGGATTCTTTTTATAATGGTGAGCAGTGACTATGCTTTTCTGTGAAGCCTGGGTAACTCTGTGACTTGTCTGTTAGCTCCTAAATATTGATGATTGCCCCATGGAAGAAGACAAAACACAAGGACAGAGCAAAATGTTCACCGCACAGTCCTGCTTTTAAAGGGATCTCTCCCAGTTATAAAGAGCCTCTGTCAGTATAATCAACCCTGTTAAACCAGGCATACAGCAAAATCTCCATCATGAATATCTGTGGCCCTAATCCTGAGAAAAACACATATTTATTTACAAGTTAATGACCTAACTAGAGCATCGAGGGGCCGGTCAAAGCCCTCGGAGCACCAATTTGTTACACAGAGGTCTCAGTGTTTGGAGGGCAGCAGGAGAACACACATAAAGTGCTCCGACCGACTGTAAATGGACGTAGCTCTACCTCCAGATTGCAATCAGACATACAGCTACATCCGATTTGTTAACTAGGGTTGTGACACTATAAAATGTCAACCCCGGAGTCTCTGCTTCCACCTAGCGCAGAGACATGGGAGAAACAGGCAAGGGGACAAACAGAGTGGTCCCTTGCCAGCAATTGCTCTGATTGGTTAGTCTGTGCAGACTAACCAATCAGAGTACGGCAGTGTAGAAATGTCAGTTTCAGGCTCTGATCTCCATTCTGTAGATCAGAGCCTGAAATCAGTCATGGTTCCCGATGCTCCCTGTGCCTCCTATGCTGTCTCATACCCCTGATGCCGCTGTGCCCCTTATGCCCCCCCCCCATGCGGTACACCGGTATGGAATACTCTGCTCCTGTTATCAAGATCGGTGCTGGCATCAATCCTGGGTGTGTAACCCCTTAGATGCCATGCTCAGTAGCCACCCGCAGCAATTGCTTGTGGGTGCAGTTTTCAAAATGGGGTCACTATTTATAAATTTCCACTGTTGGGGTATCTCAGGGTCTCTTCAAATGCAATATGGTGCCCAAAAAGAATTCCAGCAAAATCTGCCCTCCAAAAACCATATGGCGCTCCTTGCCTTCTGAGCCCTGTCGTGTGCCCCTACAGCAGTTTACGACCACATATGGGGTGTTTCTGTAAACTGCAGAATCAGGGTAATAAATATGAGGTTTGTTATTCTGTTAACCCTTACTGTGCCACAGGAAAAATGTCACCTCCATTATCCTTTAATTCCTGTGGAACACCTAAAAGGTTAATAAAGTTTCAAAAATCTATTTTGAATAATTTAAGGGGTGCAGTTTCTAAAATGGGGTGGTTGGTTTCTATTATGTAATGCCTACAAAGTCATTTTTGAAATTTTTTTTCAACATTTAAAAACTTGCTTCTAAAATTCTAAAACATCCTAAAAAAAATGACATTTACAAAATGATGCCAACATAAAGTAGACATTTGGAAAATGTAAGGTAATAATTATTTTATCACACCCAGTCTTGAAAGAAGAGAAATTTACATTTTGAAAAATGCCAATTTTTATCAAATTTTCTGTAAATTTGGTGTTTTTGTTTAAAATAAATAAAGGTAAAACATATCAACTCAAATTTACCACTAACATGAAGTACAAAGTGTCACAAGAAAACCATTTGCTTGATGTGAGACATTTCAGATTCGCAAAAAAATGGCCAGGGCAGGAAGGTGAAAACCTGGGGTAGAAAGGGTTAAAACCCTGTAGATTTGTCAGACCTGTCAGATTTCAAAAATAGGGCTTGGTCATTAAGGCCAAAACTGTCTGCAGAGGGGAAGGGTTAATAGGGTTGATCAGGCTGACGGAGGCGCTTTAAGTAGCTGGAAAACAAACCATTGAGGCGTCAATGTGTAAACACTAGTGAGGAGAATGGGAAGCTGAATCCCGTAAGTGTATGCTTATAAACCCGCTCCCAGTGAGGACCAGCGCAGTGTTTACACACATAGTGCACGTCTTTATCTTAATGTGTCCGGCAGCTGCGTGTTCTCAGGCCATGAACCCATGTAACCCAAAGATCCAGCGCCCAGGGAGGCAGTCAGGGCTTTCTGTACATTAGGTTGCGGCAGGTATAGAGCACTCGGACCCCCATCGATCATATTCTGAGGGTTTGTTACAGTTTTACCCAGTCTAGATAATCTGACAGGTAATGTATTGTATTGTCGGCGGATACATATAAGGCTCTATTCACATGACATTTTTAAATGGAAGCCACAGGGCGGTCATGAGGAGGTCTGATGATGGACACTGTCGGTGGATCCCACTGACTGTTAATGACGGTCTGTTGCGTTGCTCCACAGTGTTCGTTGTTTTCACAGTAAACATAACACTGCATGCTGAATCTATGATGGTGGCTCCTGAAGCAGCCTCTGATATAAATGTGAACAGCGTCTTACCTGCACTGATATGACAGAAAATTATCAGGATGTGTATTACTAATTTAGACTGGATACAACTGCAGAACTCCTTAAAAGGCAAAATGCTTTGGAAGGGGCTTAGGAAATAAAATAATCAATATTCGTCTCCCCCATCCCCCACTGTTAAGGCGCAACAATAAAAGCATCAGCCGATCACGATATTACTCGGTTGCATTGAGTTTACCAAAGTGGACAACAGAGAGAGATGGAGACTGCTGGGATATTCTGCAGCTGCTGGTATAAGCAGGACCAGCAGCATACTAAGTAGTAGCTAGCTAGCAAGTAGAGGTGAGTAATACTGATCAATTGGCACACTACCTCAGAACCCTGTTAGGGCAGGGAGGGTGTATTGAGCAGGGAACAGGAAGAACTTGCACTTCTTAGCCATCGCACCCAGCAAGGTTGATGTAGACAGAGCTACATCAGTCCCATAGAGAAGATTCAGGCATACAGGAATAAATAGGCTTAAACAAGGGCAAGTGAACAAATAATTTACTGAATAATAGCAGTGATAAAAGACATATATACAGATAAAGAATAGTAATGATGAAAGACATATACAGATGCAGCAGCAAAGTGAAGGAACAGCCACTTAGCCCAGGTCAGGTCTTGGAAACTCTCATTGCCTAAAAATGTCCAAGATGGTGGATAACAAAGAAATGAAGTAGTGTACTCAAAAGACCTCTTACAGTGTATTTCGAGATTTTAGTTTTTGCTTTTTAACAAATTAGCAAAGATTTCAAACATTCTGTTTTCACTTGAGTGCAGAATGTTGGGGGGGATTGATTTTTTTTAATTTTAGCACAAGACTGCAACATTACAAAATGTGAAAAAAGTGAATGGATCTGAATACTTTCCGTATGCATTGCGAATTTAAATGCATATAGAAAAACTCAAAAATAAAAATGATAAAAAAAATACACGTCGTAGCTCCCTTTTCTACACCATGTATACTGTCTACCGCTGACATTTGGACGTTGCCTGTTGATTGACATACTACAGTGTGAGCACACATCTGTCATGAGTCCATTCACTCCTCCACAGGACATGCAAGCTATCTCAGTGGAAATAACTGCTACCATGGTGATTCAGATAAAAGACTCACACCTTCTGCTTCTCACCACAGGAGAGCAGACCGTCCACCTGCATCACAACTTTCCCAGAGTGTGAATACGATGCCTCGACGGGACACCTGAGGTGACCAGGAACTTACCGAGGAAGGATTATAGAGGATTACACTAAATTATGATATTAAGTGCTCCAGATATTATTTCTCTCATTGTTTATTTTTCTGCTCTTTTTGGGACAATTGCAAATTTGGTTCTAATCTTCGCCTTTGTGAGCAATGCCTTCAAAAACAAAGTGTTTCAACCTCTGGATAAGATTATCGTGAACATGGCCGTGGTCAACCTTTTGTTGTGCTTTTACAAGGAGATCCCTGGGCTCCTCATATTGTTCAATGCCAAAGTATTTGGACCGGCGGGGTGCAGGTTCTTGCTTTACTTTTACCACACCCTCCGGTTGATCAGCATATGGTCGGTGGAGAATCTAAGCTTCCTTCACCTCATCAAGATAAGAAGACCTGGCCATAGTTGGTCAAAGTTTATCCACCGTCACCAAGCGCAGTATGTCAACTGGTCACTGGCTGGATGTTGGGTCATCAGCATCACTTTCCACACGCCTTACCTTCTATACCCGGAGTCCTTGGTTATTCGTAATAAGACCAACAAATTAATCACAAGTACCAACTGCATCGGCCCATCCCAAAGTGAACTGTTGAAGGTCCTCACTTATGCCACGGTGAGTGTGGACTTCTTGTTGATCATCTTGGTGGTTCTTCTAAACTGGTTTATAATAGACTTAATATGTAGGCACCGGAGGCAAGTCAGGGACACCATGACCATAAGACGAGGCTGGAACAAGCACACGGCGCAGGCAACAAAGATACTGCTGTCCCTCCTGTTGTTATACGTCATCTGCTGGATCTCCAGTGATGTGGCGTGGATAGCCGTAGTCTCTGGGCTGATGCAGAATGACTATGACAGTGACCTGCTCTCGGCTCTTTATGGCATCCTCTCCTCCATATACTACTCAGTCAGTTCCTGTATTATGGTCTTTGGCTACAGACAAGTGAAAGACTACTTAGCCGAAGCTGGAAACTGCTGTCGAATGGGACGAACCCCAGCGACGGTCCAGACCCTGGAACAGCAGCAGTGACTTTCTATTCAATGTTTTATAATTTCTACCATACCTTATAGTAACTTATTATTTTTGTATACAAGCTGTAAAGGGCTCTAAAATGTTTGACTTTTTTATGTTTTAAAAAATATGTCTTTTGGGGGCCACTATTCTTCTTGAGGAGATCCAGCTGGGATTACATGCAATGTTCCCTGGGAAAAGGTATGTAAATCAGCTCTCCTCCACAAGGAAGAAAACTGACTTTCTAGTGCCACCTATAGACAGCTACCTTCTAAGTCAATGTCTGACCCATTACAGACTAGAGACATCAGCCACACCTGACGCCCTTCTGTAGGCCGCAGTTTTGGAGTTCCTGCTTCTCCTCGGGAAGACATCTAATCCAGCCAACCAGTACCTTGTCATGTTTTATATCTTCTGGAGGAGAGCTAAGTCTTAAAACGTTCCATCATGTACTACTATGGCCCTCAGAATTGGTGCATTTTCACTCTTATCCATGCGTGTTTCTCTGTGGGGTTTATACATGTTCTCCGTGGACCTGTCCTACAAGTGTCAAGCACAGGAAAGCTTATATAGACCTACCTCCATGGAGTAGGATGTTCACACAAGTAACCCCCTCCCCCCATGTGCCTTAAAAAATACTATTTTTACGAAATAGATATGTTTAAGCTTACACTCAATTAAATAAAAGATGGGAGAAAAACTCATCCTGGCTGATGGGACCTTCACCAGTTTCTTGCACGAGGTGGCGGCCCATTCTGGTAGCCCGTTCCATTGCTATAGTAACATAGTTTATAAGGCCAAAAAAAGCCCTCTGTCCATCCAGTTCGACCTGTTATCCTGCAAGTTGATCCAGAGGAAGGCAAAAAAAACCTGTGAGGTAAAAGCCAATTTTCCTCACTTCAGGGGAAAAAATTCCTTCCCGACTCCAATCAGGCAGTAATCTGCAGTAATCTAGGTGCAGTGATATGAAGGAGAACTACAAGTCCCATACTCATTTTACTCCAACTACCTCCTCCCATAACAATCATGTGATATGTTATATTTGTGATATGTTTCTGTTATAATCACACCCCACCGGGCTCCAGTAGACCTAGTTGGGCTGGTCTGGCTCTGTGTAGACGTGATGATGCATAGACCTCAAATCTATGGTGGAGCACATGATGCAAAAGTAAATTAGAGGGGTTCTCCAAGAATTAAGAAAATGAAAATACTTAAAATATTACTTTATTATAAGTATATTCCCAAATACCTTTCATTAGTTATAATGGCTCGTTTTGTCTAGGGAGTGATCATTAGGAGAAACAAAATGGCCGCCATCCTATTAGTTACTTCACAACACTGAGGTAAAGAGCTGCCTCATCCTCCTCTCTGCTCTGCTTGTCAGGGATTATGATCCTGAATACAGTTTACTATAATCTTCATCATAGAGGACGGACAGGACAGACTGTGGTAAGGGAGACTGCAGAGATTCAGCTGAGGATCAGCTGTATTCAAGATCATAATCCCTGAGTATGAGAGGAGGATGAGGCAGCTCTTTACCTCAGTGTTGTGAAGTAACTTGTCCTCCTGTGTGATAAGGATAGGTTCTGTGTGTACTGATAGGATGGCGGCCATTTTGTTTCTCCTGATGATTGCCCTCTAGACAAAACGAGCCATTATAACTAATGAAAGGTGTTTTGGGAATATATTTAGGATGAAGTAATATCTAAGCATTTTCATTTTCTTAATTTCCGGAGAACCCCTTTAAAGTGTAACTGCTGTTTAATCTCGTGTAGGGACAGGGATAACATGGACTTTATTTGGGAATGATGTTTCTTTCTACTAGAAAACAGGGTGTAAAGAGTCTTCTACCCAAGCTCTAACTGATGAGGAGAATCTGTCTTCAGTTCTGCTAAGCTCTGAAGACACCTGTGTGTAACATACAGAAGCTCCCAGCCACCTCTTGTCACTACCTCAGTCCATGACCATGTACATGTGTCCTATCACTGCAAATCACCCTGCCTATCAGTAGAAATGAAGTCTGAAGAAAGACTCTCCAGAGTAAAGCTCAGATACAGCTTTGATAGAAGACTCTTTACACTGAAAGACAGTTACACCTTATAATGAACAAATACATTAACTACAATATACGCTCCAGAGCTGCATTCACAATTCTGCTAATTGTGATAGGAAACCGACAACAAGTTTGGTCAGACACATTCACAATTATGCTGACTGTAAGTAATGTAATGTATGTACACAGTGACTTTACCAGCAGAATAGTGAGTGCAGCTCTGGAGTATAATACAGGATGTAACTCAGAATCAGTACAGGATAAGTAATGTAATGTATGTACACAGTGACTGCACCAGCAGAATAGAGAGTGCAGCTCTGGAGTATAATACAGGCTGTAACTCAGGATCAGTACAGGATAAGTAATGTATGTACACAGTGACTGCACCAGCAGAATAGTGAGTGCAGCTCTGGAGTATAATACAGGATGTAACTCAGGATCAGTACAGGATAAGTAATGTATGTACACAGTGACTGCACCAGCAGAATAGTGAGTGCAGCTCTGGAGTATAATACAGGATGTAACTCAGGATCAGTGCAGGATAAGTAATGTATGTACACAGTGACTCCACCAGCAGAATAGTGAGTGCAGCTCTGGAGTATAATACAGGATGTAACTCAGGATCAGTACAGGATAAGTAATGTAATGTATGTACTGTACACAGTGACTGCACCAGCAGAATAGTGAGTGCAGCTCTGGGGTATAATACAGGATATAACTCAAGATCAGAACAGGATAAGTAATGTAATGTATGTACACAGTGACTCCACCAGCAGAATAGTGAGTGCAGCTCTGTAGTATAATACAGGATGTAACTCAGGATCAGTACAGGATAAGTAATGTATGTACACAGTGACTCCATCAGCAGAATAGTGAGTACAGCTCTGGAGTATAATACAGGATGTAACTTAGGATCAGTACAGGATAAGTAATGTAATGTATGTACAGTGACTCCACCAGCAGAATAGTGAGTGCAGCTCTGGGGTATATTACAGGATATAACTCAAGATCAGTACAGGATAAGTAATGTAATGTATGTACACAGTGACTCCACCAGCAGAATAGTCAGTGCAGCTCTGGAGTATAATACAGGATGTAACTCAGGATCAGTACAGGATAAGTAATGTAATGTATGTACACAGTGACTGCACCAGCAGAATAGTGAGTGCAGCTCTGGAGTATAATACAGGATGTAACTCAGGATCAGTACAGGATAAGTAATGTAATGTATGTACACAGTGACACCATCAGCAGAATAGTGAGTACAGCTCTGGAGTATAATACAGGATGTAACTCAGGATCAGTACAGGATAAGTAATGCAATGTATGTACTGTACACAGTGACTGCACCAGCAGAATAGTGAGTGCAGCTCTGGGGTATAATACAGGATATAACTCAAGATCAGAACAGGATAAGTAATGTAATGTATGTACACAGTGACTGCACCAGCAGAATAGTGAGTGCAGCTCTGTAGTATAATACAGGATGTAACTCAGGATCAGAACAGGATAAGTAATGTAATGTATGTACACAGTGACTGCACCAGCAGAATAGTGAGTGCAGCTCTGTAGTATAATACAGGATGTAACTCAGGATCAGTACAGGATAAGTAATGTATGTACACAGTGACTCCATCAGCAGAATAGTGAGTACAGCTCTGGAGTATAATACAGGATGTAACTTAGGATCAGTACAGGATAAGTAATGTAATGTATGTACAGTGACTCCACCAGCAGAATAGTGAGTGCAGCTCTGGAATATAATACAGGATGTAACTCAGGATCAGTACAGGATAAGTAATGTAATGTATGTACACAGTGACTGCACCAGCAGAATAGTGAGTGCAGCTCTGGGGTATATTACAGGATATAACTCAAGATCAGTACAGGATAAGTAATGTAATGTATGTACACAGTGACTCCACCAGCAGAATAGTGAGTGCAGCTCTGGAGTATAATACAGGATGTAAATCAGGATCAGTACAGGATAAGTAATGTATGTACACAGTGACTGCACCAGCAGAATAGTGAGTGCAGCTCTGGAGTAATATATGTGCAAAGTGATTCAGCCATTAATGTAAGTTAATTATTTTTATATGTTAATTAATAACTAGAGATGAGCGAACGTGCTCGAAACGAGCACTGTACCGCTCGGCTCCCCTGCAGTGCTCGTTTCAAGCACATTCGCTCATCTAATGAAATAACATGAAATACGTAAATGATGTTTACTATCAGTGGTGAATATATATATGCAATAAATGGTTTTTCCCATAATAAGTATTAATGGCACCTGTGTGGTCACTGCATTACTCACCCATCACACCTGAATACCTACTGCGGATGTCCACTTTATAGAATTCCTTACCATGGTGTTCTGCGCTGGAATCCCCCTCCCCCGATGATCTGTCATCTGTATTGGAATCTTGAAGCAAGTGTTTAATTCCCCATCAGCGCCACCACAGGGGAAATAAAGTATTACATGGTGCCTGTATAAATCAAGGAGCTGTCCTGTAATATCAGCAACCTCCGGCACTCCAGCTGTCCTGAAACTACAACTCCCAGAATCCTCCTGTCCTTGGGAGTTGCAAGAACAGCCAAGTAAGTGTGCATGCTGGGAGTTGTAGTTTCACAGCAGCTCAGTCCTATTCAAGTGAATGGGGCTGAGCTGCAATACCAAGCACAGCCACTATTCAGCGGATGGCGCTGTGCTTGATAAGATGCAAGGAGGCGACAAATAGCAGATCGGCGTCGGTACCAGGAGTCGGACCCCCACCAATCAGATACTGATGAGCTATCCTGAGAATAGGTCATCAATGTCAGAATCTCAGAAAACCCATTTAAGGATAACCCACTTGATTCCCCCCATCACTGGCTGTGGCGCCCCTATGAGGATATCTCTGTCCAGTCTTGTTTATGGATCACTTCTTCAGCTACAAATACATTCATCCAATAAGTGAAGAAGTTGCCGTTCTGCAGAATATGGCCGATGATTAATGGCGGGTGGGGCGTCTCCTCTATGAAGCCCTAATGGCGGTACGTGAGGATAAACTGTTTACTGATGTAATGGCCGCAGCATGATAGAGCAATCTGACTCCATTCACCGCCGCCCAGATGACAGCCGCTAATACCAAATTAATATCATCGCAAATACAGAGAGATGGAAAATCCATGGGCTGAAAGTAATGTCTGGCTGTGGAAGATATGGCGCTATCAGTATGCTTCTAATAAAACGGGGGAAGGAAGGGGGGTACAGCCGTATAATCGCCAGACCGGACACCATGATCCATGACGTACTGAAGGATATTGCCGCAATATGACATATTTATAGAAAAATGGAAAAACTGTGCACAGCTGTAGTGTTCCCAATGTGTACACTGCTCAGTAACTCAGTGCGGGCGGGGTTTATGTGTGATTGACAGCTGTGATGGATTACTCTGAGTGGGCGGGGTTATGTGTGATTGACAGTTGTGATGGATTACCCTTAGAGTGGGCGGGGCTTATGTGTGATTGACAGCTGTGATGGATTACTCTTAGAGTGGGCGGGGCTTATGTGTGATTGACAGCTGTGATGGATTACTCTTAGAGTGGGCGGGGCTTATCTGTGATTGACAGCTGTGATGGATGACTCTTACTACAAGTCCCCTTAGAGGTTTTTGCCTCTGAAAATGCATGACTCCTGACCGCACAGAACCTTGGACCCTAGAAGGTGATTGCCCTGCCTTACAGAAAAATCCGTAATATGTATGTCACATGTAGTGCCCTGGCAGGGGTACTTTACATTTGTGGGCATTTGCCCCTGTGTCCCCTGTGCAAAGTCATCAACTCCACTCTTTATTTGACTTAAAGAGGACTTGTCACCACTCTGGACATGTATGTTTAGAGGACCTGTCACCACTCCTGAAATGTATGTTTAGAGGACCTGTCACCAATCTGGACATGTATGTTTAGAGGACCTGTCACCACTCCTGACATGTCTGTTTAGAGGACCTGTCACCACTCCTGACATGTATGTTTAGAGGACCTGTCACCACTCCTGACATGTCTGTTTAGAGGACCTGTCACCACTCCTGACATGTCTGTTTAGAGGACCTGTCACCTCTCCTGACATGTCTGTTTAGAGGACCTGTCACCACTCCTGACATGTCTGTTTAGAGGACCTGTCACCTCTCCTGACATGTCTGTTTAGAGGACCTGTCACCTCTCCTGACATGTCTGGTTAGAGAACCTGTCACGTCTCCTGACATGTCTGTTTAGAGGACCTGTCACCTCTCCTGACATGTCTGTTTAGAGGACCTGTCACCTCTCCTGACATGTCTGTTTAGAGGACCTGTCACCACTCCTGACATGTCTGTTTAGAGAACCTTTCACCTCTCCTAAAATGTCTGTTTAGAGGACCTGTCACCACTCCTGACATGTCTGTTTAGAGGACCTTTCACCTCTCCTAAAATGTATGTTTAGAGGACCTGTCACCTCTCCTGACATGTCTGTTTAGAGGACCTGTCACCTCTCCTGACATGTCTGTTTAGAGGACCTGTCACCTCTCTTGACATGTCTGTTTAGAGGACCTGTCACCACTCCTGACATGTCTGTTTAGAGGACCTGTCACCTCTCCTAACATGTCTGTTTAGAGGACCTATCACTACTTCTGACATGTCGCCCGCCCACTCTAAGAGTAATCCATCACAGCTGTCAATCACACATAAACCGCGCCCACTCTAAGAGTAATCCATCACAGCTGTCAATCACACATAACCCCGCCCACTCAGAGTAATCCATCACAGCTGTCAATCACACATAAACCCCGCCCGCACTGAGTTACTGAGCAGTGTAGACATTGGGAACACTACAGCTGTGCACAGTTTTTCCACTTTTCTATAAATATGTCATATTGCGGCAATATCCTTTAATACGTCATGGATCATAGTGTCCGGTCTGGCGATTACATGGCTGTTCCCCCCCATCCCCCGTTTTATTAGAAGCATACTGATAGCGCCATATCTTCCACAGCCGGACATTACTTTCAGCCCATGGATTTTCCATCTCTCTGTATTTGCGATGATATTAATTTGGTATTAGCGGCTGTCATCTGGGCGACGGTGAATGGAGTCAGATTGCTCTATCATGCTGCGGCCATTACATCAGTAAACAGTTTATCCTCGCGTACCGCCAGAACGGTAGGGGATAAATTTGTAGCTGGAAGAGAAGTGATCCATAAACAAGACAGGACAGAGATGTCCTTATGGGGGCGCCACATTATCCAGCAGTGATGGAAGGAATCAAGTGGGTTGTCCATAAAGGGGCTATGTCAGGAGAGGTGACAGGTCCTCTAAACATACATGTCAGGAGAGGTGACAGGTCCTCTAAACATACATGTCAGGAGAGGTGACAGGTCCTCTAAACAGACATGTAAGGAGAGGTGACAGGTCCTCTAAACAGACATGTCAGGAGAGGTGACAGGTCCTTTAAACAGACATGTCAGAAGAGGTGACAGTTCCTCTAAACAGACATGTAAGGAGAGGTGACAGGTCCTCTAAACATACACTCACCGGCCACTTTATTAGGTACACCATGCTAGTAACGGGTTGGACCCCCTTTTGCCTTCAGAACTGCCTCAATTCTTCGTGGCATATATTCAACAAGGTGCTGGAAGCATTCCCCAGAGATTTTGGTCCATATTGACATGATGGCATCACACAGTTGCCGCAGATTTGTCGGCTGCACATCCATGATGCGAATCTCCCGTTCCACCACATCCCAAAGATGCTCTATTGGATTGAGATCTGGTGACTGTGGAGGCCATTTGAGTACAGTGAACTCATTGTCATGTTCAAGAAACCAGTCTGAGATGATTCCAGCTTTATGACATGGCGCATTATCCTGCTGAAAGTAGCCATCAGATGTTGGGTACATTGTGGTCATAAAGGGATGGACATGGTCAGCAACAATACTCAGGTAGGCTGTGGCGTTGCAACGATGCTCAATTGGTACCAAGGGGCCCAAAGAGTGCCAAGAAAATATTCCCCACACCATGACACCACCACCACCAGCTTGAACCGTTGATACAAGGCAGGATGGATCCATGCTTTCATGTTGTTGACGCAAAATTCTGACCCTACCATCCGAATGTCGCAGCAGAAATCGAGACTCATCAGACCAGGCAACGTTTTTCCAATCTTCTACTGTCCAATTTCGATGAGCTTGTGCAAATTGTAGCCTCAGTTTCCTGTTCTTAGCTGAAAGGAGTGGCACCCGGTGTGGTCTTCTGCTGCTGTAGCCCATCTGCCTCAAAGTTCGACGTACTGTGCGTTCAGAGATGCTCTTCTGCCTACCTTGGTTGTAACGGGTGGCAATTTGAGTCACTGTTGCCTTTCTATCAGCTCGAACCAGTCTGCCCATTCTCCTCTGACCTCTGGCATCAACAAGGCATTTCCGCCCACAGAACTGCCGCTCACTGGATGTTTTTTCTTTTTCGGACCATTCTCTGTAAACCCTAGAGATGGTTGTGCGTGAAAATCCCAGTAGATCAGCAGTTTCTGAAACACTCAGACCAGCCCTTCTGGCACCAACAACCATGCCACGTTCAAAGGCACTCAAATCACCTTTCTTCCCCATACTGATGCTCGGTTTGAACTGCAGGAGATTGTCTTGACCATGTCTACATGCCTAAATGCACTGAGTTGCCGCCATGTGATTGGCTGATTAGAAATTAAGTGTTAACGAGCAGTTGGACAGGTGTACCTAATAAAGTGGCCGGTGAGTGTACATGTCTGTTTAGAGGAACTGTCACCTCTCCTAAAATGTATGTTTAGAGGACCTGTCACCACTCCTAAAATGTATGTTTAGAGGACCTGTCACCTCTACTGACATGTATGTTTAGAGGACCTGTCACCTCTCCTGACATGTCTGTTTAGAGGACCTGTCACCACTCCTGACATGTCTGTATAAGGAGGACCTGTCACCTCTTTTGGCATGTCTGTTTAATAGAGTTAACTTGCACTGTTTAATACCGTGTAACTGCATTTTGTATATATGTTGGGATATATATCATGCTCATTTGCACCCTATTTGTACAACACTATGGAAAGGGTTAATGAACACTGGGAGACTTTTGGGACTTTCTAGCTAATGTCCATTTTTAGGGATGTTAGATGGATTAGAATTTTAGATGCAATTATTAAAATTAAAAAATAAAAAATCCAAAGCCCAATGTTTTAATGACCATACATAACCCCATTGTAGAAACTACCCCCCTCAAGTTGTTCAAATATGAGTTTAAAAAGTTTGTTAACCCTTTAGTTGTCCCACAAGAATTGAAGGAAATTAGAGGAGAAATTTCAAAATGTAATTTTTTTTTTTTTTTTGCACAATTTTCATTTTAGTCCATTTTTTCCTGTAAGGGAGCAAGCAAAACAAAACTCAATATGTATTACCCTGATTCTGTAGTTTACAGAAAATGCTGTATGGGCACAATGCAGGCTCAGAAGGAAAGGAGTACCATATGGATTTTGGAGGGAAGATTTCACTGGGATAATTTTAAGTTGCCATGTCACATTTGAAAACCTATGATGCACTCCTACAGTAGAAACTCCCACAAAGTTACCCCATTTTGGAAACTATGGGATAAGGTGACTGGTTTGTTGGTACTGTTTTGGGGTCTGTATGATTTTTGATTGCTCAATATTACGTTTTTTGTGAGGCAAGAAAATAAAAATATGGATGTTCTTGCACCATTTTTTTTCAGCATTCACCTGAGAGGATAGATCATATGTTGTTTTTATAGAGCAGGTTGTTATGGACATGACAATATCAAATAAGTCTATTTTTATTTTTTTGTTTGTTTTACATAATAAAGCATTTTTGAAAACAAATCTGAAAGCCATATTTTTTTATTTTACTGCCAATCATCTTGTCTAGGGCCTTGTTTTTTGCAGGAAGACATTTTTATTGGTAGCATTTTTGGGTACGTATGATTTTTTAGATTGTTCAGTATTACACTTTTTTTGGGCAAGGTGACCAAAAAATGTCCGTTTTGACAGTTTTTATTTATTTTTTTTTTTTACGGCGTTCACCTGAGGGGGTAGATCATGTGAAGTTTTTATAGAGCCACTCGTTACGGACATGGTAATATCTAATATGTCTATTTTTATTACATTTTAATTTTTTTTTTATTAAAAATCACTTGATGAAGGGAAATGACACTTTTTTTTATTGTAAAACTTTATTTTTTTTTATAAAACAATTTTTTTTACTTTTTTTAGCTTTTTAATTTTGTCCCAGTACAGGGACTTCAACATTGGAGGGTCTGAATACATGCTATATTGTACTACGGGCACTTTCAGACAGCCGTACACTGCCTGTAAAAATGCGGATCCGTTTTTTTTGTGGACAGTTTAGCATGTCCGCAAAAAAACAGATAGCATTCAATATTCTTGCAGACCCATAGACTTCAATGGGGCCACGTCCTGATTTTCACTGACAAG
This sequence comes from Rhinella marina, assembly GCA_900303285.1. Lineage (NCBI taxonomy): Eukaryota > Metazoa > Chordata > Amphibia > Anura > Bufonidae > Rhinella > Rhinella marina. Next base: position 65,846 of record ONZH01024940.1, read on the forward strand.
TATAGGACATGTTTCACTTGTTTTGCGGAACCGTGGAATGGAAGAAAAGGGCCCATAGAAGTGAATGAGTCAGTATGTAATCCGCACAAAAATGGATCCACGTTTTTGCGGACAGCATACGGCGGTCTGAATGAGCCCTAATACACTGACAGTGTGCCTGTGACACATACCCTCAAAGGGTTAATCAACCGTTTGCAGCGATGCTGGTGGATACAGCAGGGTCCTGGCTATTAGTCACAACCAGGCCCCTGCATTTTGCATTGATTGGGGGATCATCTTGACGTACTACTACATCAATTTGCGGTAAGTCACTTCCAGCTGTGACTACTAGTACCTTACATGCCGACAAAGGGTTAAAGAAGTGTGTTTTGGAGGGAAAAAGCCAGATTTGTTTACTACCTAAACCAGACAGACTGACCTTTTGTGTGCCAGGTGCTGCTATGTTATTATGTCTGAAACCTGTTCTGGAAAAATATATGTGCCATTGAATATGACTGAAGCTGCAAGTCTATGACAGATGAAAATTGTAACATTGTATTTGTTTGTGCTGAGTTTCTCCACTCCACCCCTCCCACTAGAAGGTTGTAGTTCAGCTAGAAACTGTATATAAGGAGAGCAGTCAGAGCCCCTAGTGTTCTGCAGTTAGGGAACAGTGCTTAGAAAAGAGACTCTGCCAGACTACTGAGTGACCAGAAGAAGACGCTGAGATGAGGATACTCTGCCACAGACCCTGAATCACCAGCCTTTGACCAGGGTACCAGCCTTCTGAGAGAGAGGACAGCTAGCTCAGACCTTTCCTCAACATCAAACCCTTCTTCTGCCAGGGAGGAGACTGGAGAAGCCAGGCCTATGCCTCGCCTGTATTGTTCTACTACACCTGAATTCCTCCAGTAAAGAAGCACACTGGTTACTGCAGACCCTGACCCTCTGGACTTATTTCCCATTGGGGTGCACTACATGTTACCATCCCTTCTGGAGTGTAGCAGCACGTGGTGACACTTCGACGGTGTCTGGAGGACCCAGCTTAGCTGTCCTCCAGAGCCTCAGGTCCCACTCTGACCCCATTCTTAAGGCTCCAAGTTCACCTTAATCTAGGGTCCTAGCTCCACTGTATCTAGGCCTACCCTGGAGGGCCACACTCGCACTGAAGCATGTTCATTCTGATATACCTCACAGATGAACTACGTAAGCTGCACTCCGGGTAACCAGGACTCTGCTACTCCTCTGTATTTCCAGCCTTTACTGGATCCAGAATTTGATGCTCAGCACCTCCCTGGTTGCCTCCAAGTTAACATCATCCCTGCATCCCCAGGTGACTCCACCTGGACTAACCCCTTAAAGGGGTTGTCCCAAAAAAAATATTCCAGTTTTCAAACCAGCACCTGTTTATGAATACTTTTGTAATTGCATGTAATTAAAAAATTAGCTTAGCCACTGAGTTATTCAATAAAATTTATCTGTATAGCGCCACTTACTGTTTGTTTTTTTCTTATTTCTTTGTCCTGCTCACTGAGATGGCCGCACATGCTCAGTTTCATCCTTCAACTGCCTCCTGAGCTGTGATAGGGAGAGAATGGACACGCCTCCTGAGCTGTGATAGGGAGAGCTGAGACACGCCTCCTGAGCTGTGATAGGGAGATCTGAGACACACCTCCTGAGCTGTGATAGGAAGCGCTGAGACACGCCCCCTGAGCTGTGATAGGGAGAGCTGAGACACGCCTCCTGAGCTATGATAGGGAGAGCATGGACACGCCTCCTGAGCTGTTATAGGGAGAGCTGAGACACGCCCCCTGAGCTGTGATAGGGAGAGCTGAGACACGCCTCCTGAGCTGTGATAGGGAGAGCTGAGACACGCCTCCTGCGCTGTGATAGGGAGCGGTGAGACACACCTCCTGAGCTGTGATAGGGAGAGCTGAGACACGCCTCCTGCGCTGTGATAGGGAGCGGTGAGACACACCTCCTGAGCTGTGATAGGGAGAGCTGAGACACGCCCCCTTAGCTGCAGCTTGATATAAATCTAGTAGAGCAATGAATAGGGAGATCTCTGGATCCATGTGAGATACAGGGCTGGTTCTAACTTTTTTAGAAAGAGATTGTCATGTCCTATATGATGTCTGATGTCATTTTTTACATTAGTCATGGGATAACCCCTTTAAGAGATGATAGCATACTTCAGCAGTGGCCACTGCCCAGCTGCAGTGGTTTACTTGTAGGACCCCACATGTAGAGTATCCGGGAGCGCTGCTGTGCAGGGAATACATCAGAGGGACTTTGGTCCCTTCTCTCTCGTTTTTGGACCCACTGATTAGAAATAGCCCTTTAAATGCAGATGTAGCAGGGCTGTTTTTCTTTTGCATTTTCCAGGCGACCCCCTTGTGATGCTCCTCAGTCTGTCTCTGATGCCTTTCTACTTTCTCCCTCGCAACAGTAGCACATAACATCATGGCTTCTTACCTTCCCATTCGGGCCACTAGATGGCGCTGTTTTCTTTCACATTTCCTATTTCTCATAACTGGGGCGCTATAGGGTAACGCTATACGTATCACCATAAGGATGATAAGAGGGCGGTGATATTTTCATTTACTTATTTAGAATGTATGAAAATGAAATGTCACCCGAATCCGAGGCTGAAGCCCCAAATGTAAGGGATTGTAGACACTGCAATTACAACAAGGGCCACTAATAGCTGTAAAACACACATGGCGGTGGCCCTTGGGGGAATATGGCGGGTGTCCGGTGGCATGCTGGGTTCCAGCTGGGTACCTTTGAACTACAATATAAAGGTGTTCTGTGTGGTACTGTCTCTATACCATAAGAGCCAATGGTGGATGTATACACTGTAGGCCTATACTTCAGGGGGGGCGGGGACATGCCACCGAGAAATGAAGTAGGAACAGATCCTGAGATGTGCACCATTTTCTGCCATATGCATGTAGTAATAAATCCTGGGCATGTCAGTATTGTGTGGGAGCTATATGGCAGTATTATTTAGTCACTGTATGTCAGTACTGTGTGGCCACTATATGACAATGATATTTAGTTACTGTACGACAGTATTGTATGGGCACTGTATGGCAGTATTATTTAGGCACTGTATATCAGTACTGTGTGGCCATTATATGGCAGTATTAGTTACTGTATGGCAGTTTTCTGGGGGGGCGGTATATGACAATATTATTTAGGCACTTTATGGCAGTGTTGTGTGTGCACTGTATGGCAGTATTATTTAGTCACTGTATGTCAGTATTGTGTAGACATTATGTGGCAGTATTATTTAGGCACTGTATGTTATTATTCTGTGCACACTATATGGTAGTAGTATTTAGGCAGTGTAGGGAAATATTATGTGGATGCTATATGGCAGTATTATTTAGACACTGTATGGCAGTATTGTTTGGCCAATAAAATATAGGTACTGTAAGTTGCAGCATGATATGACAGTATTATTGGGTTCTGTATTTCAGTATTGTTCAGATGATATATAGCAGTATTATTTAGGCACTATATTGAATTATTTTGTGGGGGAACCATATAGCAGCATTATTTAGGAACAGTATCAATATTGAGTGGGGGTCCTATATGGCATTATTATTTAGGCACTGTATGTCAGTATTTTGTGGATGCTATATGGCATTATTATACAGACACTGTATGTCAGTACTCAGGCCACTATATGGTAGTATTATTTAGGCACTGTATGGCAGTATTGTTTTTGTGATATGTTGCAATATGTATATCAGTAATTTGGGGACGCGATAAGGCAAAATGATTTGGCCACTGTATAGCAGCATTATATCGGCACTATATGACAGTTTTATATAGACATTATATGTCAGTATTGTGTGAACGTGATATGAATGTATTATATAGGTACTGTATGACAGCTTGTGTTGGCGCAAAATGATAGTATTATTCAGGAACTATATGGCGGTATTATTTAGGTATTGTATATCAATATTGTGTGTGTGTCATAAGGTTGTATTATTTAGTCACGGTAGGTCAGAATTATGAGAATACCATATGGCAATATTAGTTTGTCAGTGCATATCAGTATTATGAAGGTGTTATATAGTAGTATTCTTTAGGCATTTATATCAGTATTCTGTGGGTGATATATGGCAGTATTATTAAGGCATTTTATATCAGTATTGTGTGAGCGCTATATGGCAGTATTATTTAGGAACTGTTTATCAGTATTGTGTGGGTGCTATATGGCAGTATTGTATGGGCACTGTATATCAGTACTGTGTGAGCATTTTATAGCAGTATTACTTAGGCGCTATATGGCCATATTGTATTTGCAATGTATGGCAGTTTGTATGGGCAATGTATGTCAGGATTTTATGGACACTGTATGGCAGTATTATTTAGGCACTGTATGGCAGTATTATATAGGCAGTTTATAGCAGTGTTATTTAGGCAATGTATGGCTAGACTGTATCGGCGCTGTGTGACTGTGTTATTTAGACAGTGTATAGCAGTAAAATTGAGGCACTGTATGGCAGTATTGTATTGGCACCGTATAGAAGTATTATTTAGGCCATGTATGGCAGTATTATTTAGGCACTACATTGCAGTATTATAATGAACCTCCCCTCCATGACAGAGTTATGCAGCATCCAGCAATGTTATTAGGCTGGGACAGTATAGCACGCTGTGTCAGTATTATTTGTGAGCTGTTAGACTCCAGCTTGCCAGCTAATGGCTGATAACAGGGAACAATAGTCACTGCGCCTCTCTCAGCTGGTCTGTGATTTTTTCCTCAGTTGTACAGGTAATACGCGGATTACTGTATCTTATTCATCATGTGCTGTCACTTCTGCGGGAATATGAGAAACTGTGAAGGCTAAAAAAGACGAGCGCGCGCCAACGGTAACCACATAACACCCTGTCCTCTCCCTCCCCTTCCTATTGTACTACACTTCGCTCTGAGTACCACACGATTAATACTGGGAGCGACCAGGCAGGCTGTGCTGAGGGGGAATACCACACGTAACGTCTAATCTTACTATATTACACTAATCTTACTATAGTCATACAACGAGCACCGCGAATTACTACACGTCCCTATTATTTATGTCACCTCATTTAAATCGATAATGTAAAACTGCACGCACCACACGTGCTGGTACGGTATTGTCCACCCCCGTAAACTGGCGTTGGTTGCGTCCACGCCGAGCGTTGCCGGCTACTGACGGCTCACTGTGTGTGGGCGGGGCTTAGTACAGTGACGTGTACGGTAAGAATGGACCCCGTGCTGTACGTTGTCGCCGCCGCGCTGCTGGGTGTGCTGCTCTTCTTTATTACCCGGATCAGAGGGCAGGCGGAACAAGGTGAGCGGGGTCCTAATGCCCCCTGCTGTAGATTCCCGGTGGTTTTAGTGGCAGCAGACTCTCCCTTTAAGCTGTGCCATACTGCCAGTGATCGTGCCCACCTGTCCACTGCCCTCCCACTAGAACTCTGCACTGTGGGATGTCTTCACGTTTTTGGATACAAGTGTGACAAAGCCTCAGCTGTGAGAAGGCTGATAGTTGGGCACTGGTTAACCCCTTACTGTCTGTCCAGTGTTTTACTTTTCTGTTTGTCCTCCCATAGAATAGAGCAGGGATCAGCAACTTCCAGCTGTTCTGAAACTACAACTCCCAGAATCCTCCAGTCACTTCTGTGGGAGTTACAAGAACAGCTGTGTAAGTTTGCATGCTGGGAGTTGTAGTTTCACAGCAGCCGGAGTGCCGAAGGTTGCTGATCCCTGGGATAAGGAGTTGGTGGGGACTACTGATCCTGAGAGCGGCGACCCCCCTGTGTGAATGAAGCGGTAGTGTCCACTGGGGGCGCTGTACGTGGCAGTACAGTGAATGGAGCGGTGGTCGCACATGTGCAGTACCCTCCATTAACATAGGAGAATTGGGGCGCTCCGCTGTCATGATTGCTAGGGGGAGTGGGGGTAACAATTAGACCCCCATCAACCATACGTTTCTCACTCGTCCTGCGGGCCGAATTATTTAAGGGGTCTCATACCACAGTGCAGTATCTTTACGGAAGGAAGGTGGTCCCAGTGGGGGTCTGGTCATGTGACCCTTGTGAATCATGGCGGTATTTCCCCTTTGTCACCGGCGCTGGGTCAGTCACGGGATGGATGCCGCCCGCCCCGGACAGACGCTGCAGATCTGCAGGACGAAAAATCTCTGAAATAATCCAGTTCTAAAAGACAAACGTAATAAAAGAAAAAAAAACATCATAAAAAGTTATTAAAATCTGAATATAACCCCCCCCCCCCCCTCCGACAATGATATGTGAAGTCCTGCCCTCGGTACAGTCACTCTAATGAATGCATGTTTAATTTAAAAAAAAAAAAAAAAAAAAAATTGAACTGTGAAAAATATGAAATATTTAACCCCTTCTTGACCCTGCAATTTTTTTTTATTTTTTTAATCTATGCTTCTCGGATCCATTATTTTTTTAATTTATTTTTTTTAATCGGTTCACATAGACATGTGAGGGCTCGTTTTTTGCGGGCAAAGTTGAACTTTCTAATGGCGCTATTTACTGTTTCATACAATGTAGTGGGGAGCTGAAAAAAAATTCCAAAGGGGGTGGAACTGGAAAAAAAAAAAAAAACAGAATTTCACCAGAGTTTTATGGGTTTTGTTTGTACAGTGTTTTCTAAGCGGTAAATCGGACCTGTTACCGTCATTCCCCCGGTCAGTGTGATTACAGCGACAGCACAGTTGTGTCGTTTTTCTTGTGTTTTAATACTTTAAAAAATATATACATTTGCATCGCCATATTCTGACCCTCATAACTTTTTTCTTTTTTTTTTTGTTATGTTTACGTCTATGTTTTTTTTTTATTGATACGCTGTGTGTATGACTTTTTGATCACTTTTTATTCGAGGTGTGCTAAAAATTAACAATTTTGATTTTTTTATGTTCACTGTACGAGAGAAATATTTTTATATTTTAATAGTATGAGCATTTTGGGATGCCCACATTAGGACCTTAATATTTTTTTTTTATTATTTATTTATCTTTTTAATATGGGGAAATAAGGAATGAGTTAAATCTTTAAAAACTCGGACTCTTCAGAGGGCCCCAGGCTGTAACAGCAAGGCTCCATTCACACGTCCGTATTTTTGCACATCCTGGAAAACGGTCAGTTTTTTGCGGATCCGTTGTTCCGCAAAAAACTCTGTTTTTCCAGGACATCCGTTCCGTCTTTCCGTAAAAAACGGAAAGGATGTATCCATATATCCATATCCATTACGGATCCGCAAAAAACGGAAGGATGAATAAGATCTTTTTTTTTTCACCCCTCCTGGAACGGATGGCTTTCCGCATGTCTTCCGCATTTACGGACGTCCCATAGATTTGTATTGGGCTACGGACCGCAAAACAGGAGGAAAAGTAGGACAGGAGGATTTCTGATTGCGGATCCGCAAAACGGAACGGAACAGAGAAACGGATGCGGACAACATACGGTGCAATGTCCACATTTTTTCGGGACCCATTGAAATGAATGGATCCGCATACTATCCGTATAATTGTCCGCAAATGCGGAAACGGATGCAGAGAGGATGCGGATGCAAAATACGGACGTGTGAATGGGGCCCAATTGAATGGCTACCCCAGTCTTGGCTCGGGGGAGCCGCTTGTGTCCTGGGAGCACAGTTGACCATGGCATCTGAGGGGGTTAAATGCTCGTGATCTGCGTTATGGCCAGTCGCGGACTTCGCTGTCTGCTATGGCGCCCACTCAGCTTCTCAGCGGGCGCCATCTTTAAAGTCCTTGCCCACCCCCCCTTGTCCATGTATGGCAGAGGTCTGGAAGGGGTTAATATTTTCATGCAACAAAAAGCAAATATTCTTAAAGCAAAGTTGCTGGAGTTGCTGACGGAAGTGTACTTATCTGCTAGCCGTCCAGCAGGGAGGGAGAGGGAATCTAAAAGCTTACAAAAAGCTGGACTGCCCCTTTAAGATTATAGTCATGCTGAAAAGGAATAGCTGCAGATATTCTGCATGTGGTTGTGCCACAGAAAATCTGCAGCGTATCCGCCACATGTGAACATACCTTAATAATAATAATGATAATGTTTTTCAGTGTACTTATACAAAGGCCTAAGGCCTGGTCCCAGCCTAGGAGGAAAATCTGCCCCTGTTTCCCATAGCAACCAATCGCAGCACAGTTTTCATTGTGCCACAGCAGGTTAAGACATGAAAGCTGCGCTCTGATTGGTTGCTATTAGCAACCAGGCCTGTTCTTCCTTTCCTATGGGGGAACTTTCCTCCATGCACTGACGCCACGTTTTTGACCTCTACTTTGTATAATCGTCCGACGGATGTTGTAATTGATATTTCCTAATTATTTTGCTTCTTTATTGCTTGCAGCCGACCGCGAACACCAGCAAAATGTGGCGTCAGCGGCAGCAGTCAGACCGCGACCTCAGCCGGAGCAGCGTGCGGACGGGATGCCGAGGAGAAGGATGAACCGGAACATGCTGGCTCAGAGACGAGCGCAGCGCCTGGAGGAGGAGAGAGAAGGTAGGCCCTGCGCGTAATGCTCCTGTCAGTGAATGGAAACATTAGGGGCCGGCTTTTCAGACGTTGTGAAAGGTCCGGTGTCTTGCTGTGTCTTTGGGCTGAGCCTGCTCCATACATGGCGAGTGTCGGCAGTATAATACAGCTGGCTGCAGTGACCGGGATTGCGGTCAATAGCGATTGCAGCTTGGTGACGGGTGAGGCGTATGATGGGTGTTACCAGCGAGTAAGGACAGTAACGAAAACTGTTAGTCACCAGACCTGAGTGAGCGGCACCTGCCGTCCTGTGGGCGATGCCTCTATTTTTGGATTTTCTAAATGTTTTTGGTAATGATTCCTCCTTCTAATTTTGAAAGTGTGAATGTGTAAACTGTATATATATTTATATATCTTTCTCGCCCCCTTCCCCACAGTAGAACATTTTTTTTTTGTTAACTCCTTAATGACCAGCCTGTTTTGGGCCTCACTGACCAAGCAATTTATTATTTATTCATTTATTTTTATTTTTTATCTCTAACTTTTTATGTTTTTTTTTTTTTTTGTCATTTTTGAAAGGATAATTTTTAATGATTTTTTTTTTACGTTTTTAAAGGGGTTGTCTCATCTCAGACAATGGGAACATATCGCTAGGATGTGTCCCCATTGTCTTATAGGTGCGGGTCCCACCGCTGGGACCTGCATCTATATCGAGAACGGAGACCCGAAAGTGAAGGAGGGCGCACTGAGCATGTGCAGCTGCCCCCCCATTTATTTTTTATGGGGCAGCTGAAAAAAGCTGAGTGCTGACTCGGCTATTTCCGTCGTGCCCCTAGAAGTGAATGGGAGCGGTGGCCGGTCATATGCGGTGCGCTCCCATTCAGTGCTATGGGGAGAGCGCTTGGCGGTGGCCGGACCGGAATCCTACAGCCATCACTTTGCAAGGCTCTGTTCCCGATATAGGTGCAGGTCCCAGAGGTGAGACAACCCCCTTTATTGATTCCATTTTGGGGTACGATTAAAGAACAAAAAATTTAATTCCATGTCCTGCTAGAAATGTACATGATGTAATCTGTAGTGAATGTCATTTTCTTACCAGTGGCTGTATTTGTGAGTTATATCTCCCTGATGTTTCTCACCTGTGTCATGTGACCGGCAATCCCACTCCCCAGATAATACAGCACCTTATGTGTGGACAGGAAGTCTATTTCTCTATGCATTCCTATGGGAGCCTCACTTTCAGTCTCATAGGAATGAATAGAGAAGTGACTGGCTTCCTGTCCTGGGTCAGTTGGAGGTCAGGGAGTTGGTCACATGACTCAGCTACAATAAGAAGAGAGGGGATAACTCTCAAATACAGTCTCTGATAAGAAAATGACATTCACTACAGATTATATCATGCACCTTTCTAACAGTGCAGAGAATAAACATTTTTGCGGGAGTTCTTCTTTAACTTTTATTAATGGCTCATGCACACGACCGTGTGTCGGCTGTGCCAGTATTGCGGCCTGCATTGACTTGAATAGGTCCACAATCTGGAAGGTGCAGAACGGAGGCCCAGATTGGGAGTGCGACTTTTGAATCATATTTGCGACATTTCCAGTGGTAAATTGAGACTTTTGTCTCAGACTCGGGACGTTTTTGTCATTGTTTTGTTTTTGTTGAATGTCAATTTACTGACAAAACCCTGCAGCTTAGCTCATTTATATCCTCTGTGCACGTCGGGCCGCCCACAGGGCTGTTGTCCTGCACTCATAAGATCATATACAGCACGGGCGGCCTGACGTGTACAGTATCATTGTAATCTATGATGCTGTGTGCTCCTGTGCCCACGATCTATGCCGCTCCGGGACATATGGCCCGCTCTCAGAGCGCATACAGTCGTGTGCAAGGGCCCTAAGAAGGTGATAAATGAGGCATAATATGCGCCAATTTGATAGCCCTGCCCACTTTGACATTTGGTGAAAATTGTGGAGAAAACAGTTGATATATCTGGTGCAAATTAAAACGGCATACTTTTTGGCGCATTTTATGCCATAATTGTGGCGCCACATGCCTAGTAAATGTCCCCCAATAACTTCTCTGGATCAGTACAATGACAACTATACCAAATACATTTCATGTTTTTTTTTTTTGAATGTTTTACACTTTCCGTTGGAAGCAGGCGTAGGACCTTCACTAGGCAGCGGCCTGTCTGCACTGACGTAGGCACCCCAAGATCTCATTTGTGGTGGTGTCCTTGTCCTCTGTTACCGCATACATACCGTGGGTGCCGTTGCCCACAGCATGTAAGGGGTTAACTGGCCCGGATTGGTGCTCCTGCTGCTCCGCGCTGTTAGAGCAGTAGAGCGGCATAGGAGTGCCAAGCCCTGGCTCTCTGCTGCATGGAAGACCCGTGCAGCTACTGTAAAAAGACAACTGCCCAACCTAAGTGACCTAACCTTAGTGACCACTGTAAATGGGCGTATTGGTGGTCACCAAGGGGTTAAAGGAGTTGTGCCGTGATTAATATAAAAATGACAGGCATCATGTAGTGCCAATCTTTTTTCTAACAAATCTAGAACCAGCCCTGTACCTCACATGGATCCAGAGATCTCCCCATTCATTGCTCTGCTAGATTTATATTAAGCTGACAGCTCAGGGGGAGTGTTCTATCTGCTGCAGCTCAAGGGGGCGTGTCTTTACTGAGGAGGTATTTCCTTTCTCAGGGGGCGTGTCCTTACTAAAGAGAGGTATGTTCTTTCTCAGGGGGTGCGTCCTGTAATAGAAGATATAGCTGTAACAGTTGAAGGATGGAAGTGTGTCCACCTCAACGGGGTGGACAGAGAGATGACAAAAAGGACAAACAGCAGGTGGCGCTGTACAGATACATTTTATTGAATATCTCGGTCACTATAATAAATGTTTAATTACATCCAATTCCAAAAGTATTCAGATGCTGGAGTATTTTTGTGTGACAACCATTTTAAAGCATAAATCCCATTTAAAAAAAAAAATAAATTTCTTCTAATGAGATGGGGAACATTTTTGTAATATACATCATGTACATTTATATTAGAAAACCTGCCCTGTAATGTCCCGTAGCAGTGAGCCTTGCTAAGGGCTCATTCAGACGGCGTATGAATGTGTCCGCAATTTTCCGGAAAGGGTGCTGACCCATTCATTTCGGTGGGGCCGCAAATGATGGGGATAGCACACTGTAGTTCCATCCCGCGGCCCTGCAAAAAAAATATAGGGCGTGTCCTATTCCTGTGCGCTATCACAGACGAGAATAGGCATCTCTGTCATGTGCGGTCCTCAAAACATTACGGCCGTCTGAATGAACCCTAAGACATATCCGTGACTGTGAAGACGGCGGCTCCCAACTGCTGCCCTCGCGTCTCCCTCATCCCTGAACATAACCCTGCAGGGTGGATCCTGCTGCATCCCCGTCAGGAGGTACAGAAGGGCGAGCGGTGAGCGCTCACTACTGGCAATGGTCATGCTGTATATAGAGGCAGGTATGGACTGTATACTGTACTGACCCGGAGAAACAAGGGGACAGGTCCGTTTTACCACATGGCCATAAAAACACACCCCATAGAACTGTGGTGGATTTTTTAATTTTTTTTCCCTAATTCTACCCCATTTGGAATTGTATTTTTTTCAGCTCCCCACTACATCGTATGCGGTATTAAATGGTACCATTAGAAAGTACAACTGGTCTCGTACTGGTAGGTTATGGTTATGTCTCCGTCCTGAAGGGGTTAAGGACCAGCTGGTCCAGGGCACAAACTTTTTTTTGGCTTTTAATGATTAATATTTTATCATTTCTTGCCTATTAATTACTATATTTCAGTTTATTCGGAACATTATTATTTTTTTACCAGTTCCACTAAGGTTTTATTCACACCTGCTGTTTTTGTTTTACTTCTTGCTACATTTTTTTTTTCAAATAACAGAAATATATTAAAAAAAATAAATCTGGTTATTCTACTTTAGTGTAATTTTTTTACTGTATCACTGATCTACATTAGTTACATACAGAGCCAGCATGGAAGCCGCTCCGGTACCCTGTTCGGACACATGAACATCATGGGAGGGGGCCCCCAGAACAGAAGGAATCGATGCTGGATCGGGTCTGGCCTTACATCGATCAGCCGCCATGTCCGGCTATTACAGCTGATCGGTGGGGGTCAGAGAAGCCAGACCTCCCATGATCCTCCACTTGAAGGGGTATTCCCATCACATACAATGAGGGTACATGGCTAGGATATACCCCCGGGACCCGCACCTGTATCGAGAACGGATCAGAGAGAGCTATGGCTGGAGGACTCCCGGGTCCGTCCACCACCAGGCGCAGCTCCCATAGAAGTGAATGGGCGCGCACTGCACATGTGCGACCATCGCTCCCATTCATTTCTATGGGGCAGACAGAAATAGCCGAGCCAGCGCTCAGCCATTGAAATGAATGGAGGGCGGCTGCACATTTCCCTTCTTCGTTCTCGTTGTAGTTGCGGTGGGACCCACGCCTATCCTATCCCAGCGATATGCCCCCTTTGTCTATGACGGGACCACCCCTTTAAAGGAGGTTTCCAGGATCCAGATCCTCAGGGTCTGACACCTGACACCCCCACCAATCAGCTCTATCATGTGTTGTCAGGGGGTCCCAGTGGTCAGACCCCCACCCATCAGATGCTTACCCTGAGGATAGGGGGGGACATTTCTATCTTGTCCTATAAGGGAGTCTTGGTAGAACTTGCTCAGAGGTGACCTCTCGGTGACTGACGGTGGGGTCGGTAGAGGGACCAGGTCAGGTCGTGAAGAAGGCGGTGGAGGTCCGCAGACCCCCTCTCTTCCTCTTTTTCATACGTGGCCGTTCGTTCGTGCCAAGATCTGGTCTCTTGTCGTCTCTGAGCATGAAAACATGAAGACAGACAGGGTGTGGGTGTCTGGAGCGCGTTCTCGCTTCCACCACACGTGGGAGGTCTTCTGCAGCAGCCGAGCAGTCCCTCTGCAGCCCCTGCTGGGCGAAACTTCTCAGCCGGTTTTCACTGTTTTGCAGATAAAGATCACGTTTATCACTTTTTTTCATGTTTGGTTCTTTCTGGTTCTTTTACAGTGATGTGATGGACGTGACTAAGCGTGGCCCGGTTCTCGCCCACATTCCTGGGGCGAGAACTTATGTCCTGTGATCATCTACAGCAGGGATGAACAACCTGCGGCTCTACAGCTCCCAGCATGCCCAATCTGCCTACAGATATCAGCCTACAGCAGGGCATGGTGGGAGTTGTAGTTTTACAACATCTGGAGGTCCGCAGGTTGGTCATCCCTGATCTAGAGAATCTGGTCATCCGTCAGACCCCATCCTAGTCTAAATCCAGATCCAGAAGAGTCTCCTCCCTGGTTTATAGGCCTTGAAATTCCAGATTAAACTGAGGTTCAGGTGATGGATTATCAGATTTAGGTTCCATTCACACGTCCTGTTTTTCTTTCCTTATTCGATCCTGATTTTTTCAGGACCCATTGAAATGAGTGGATCCAGATCAGGAAAGAAAAACAGGACGTGTGAATGGAGCCTAACTGGAATGTCAGGTAGCGGTTTAACCCCTTGGTGACATCTGTCCTACGGCACAATAGCTGCACTTGACTTGTGTTACAGCGGACGTTCTGGACTCTGATCTCGGCTGTTTAACCCCTTCAGATACAGTGGTCAATTGTGACTGCAGCATCTAAGTGGGATAAACAGAGGGAGGAGGTCTCCTGCTGTTATCTATTGGTACCTGTGACAGTCCAGGGTGCTGGTGGACTTCCTTAGCAGAGGAGAGTTTATTGAAAGCCCCAATCTTTGTATTCCTATTCTACCAAAAGTCACCTTAAAAGTAGCAAAATTTGTCACAAAGGAAATTTTTCTTTGTTTTCCGCCAGGTTTTACAAAAGTGAACAGAGGCCAGCATATTTACTAAAATTCACTCCAGAAAACGGGTGTAAATTCAGACATAAATCCGCTGCCGCCCCTGGCTTTGGCTTCTGGCGCACAGACATTAGAAGCTGTGACAGGTTTTACTAAGACTGGCTCATACAGTGCCGCTCTTTAGTAAATGACCCCCAGAGGCCGGTCAGCTTTACACTGACCAGCGTAATATACTGTAATACAGAAGCGATACAGTGTATTATATCAGAGATGAAAAGATGGCACGGACAGGTCAGAAATACACAGAGCACAAAATGTTCTAATTAGTGTTGAGCGACCTGAAGTCCATGAAGTGGAATTCGATTTGAGTTTTGGGGAAAAATTGAATTTGTCGCAAAGCCGAATCTCGTCGTGCTTCATGGTAGCGAATTGATTTTCCCTGAATGGCGATAAAAAATAAAAAAACATCATATTTGATCGTGAGCCGGCCACCGCGATTTCGCACGAAATCCTGTTCACGGTGATGTATGATGTCACCATGCTGCCCTCCGTCATGATGTCATCACGTGCTAGATCTTCAAGCAAGATGGAGACAGCCAGCCCGTCGCAAGCCAATGGATGAGGTAAGTATGATTTTTATTTTTATTTTTTTCATTTTACACTCTGGTATTTATATCAGATGCCGCCATCAGCTAATGGATACAATTATGGGGGGGCAGCGCAATCGCCGCTCCTTGTCATTGCACCCAGTACATAGAAATGCGCTTTGTGACCAAGTAATTAGATTCAAAGCAAATTTTTTTGTAAAAAAAAAAAAAAAAAAAATTAAATTTCAATACTTGGCTCATCACTAATAATATATATATATAAAAAGTCCATATACGTGGTATTGCCACAACCACAATGCCGTGTACTATAATAAAAAAAAAAAGTGGTGAAAACTAGATCGGGTGAAAGATAAAAAATTCTATCAACAGAAAAGTAATAAAACATAAAAATAAGTAAATTGTAAGTAAAATGTCCCAAAAAAACAATAGTGGAATTTCTTTTTATTATAGAAAACCCAAAATGGTGCCACTAAAAATACGACTCATCTTTCTAGGGAAAAAAAAAATCTAAAAATTTCTGTGTTCTCAAGGCGTCCTGAATATTGTACAAAGAAGAAAGGGGGATTTCTGATCTCTCAGCATCGACCACAAGGTGGATCCCACAGTCCAGCCGTACATGACGGGGGAGGGGAGGGGGGATGGACTTGTTACCTGTACTCATCTTTCTCTTTTTGCCATTTTTCAGCAGCGCTGGATGAAACCCACGATGACGACGATGAGGAGAGTCCGGCCGCTCAGGCTCCGGGGAAGATTGGAGCCAAAAAACAGAAGAAACTGGAGGAAAAGCAGGCGAGGAAAGCGCAGCGCGAGGTAAGAAGAGAGCGGTGAGGTGGAAATGTCAGCTGCTTCCTACATCTCTGCTGGCTGTCAGGGAATGAAAACTATTTCCAACCAGAGGCTACAACCCTGCGCTGGCCTAGTCCTGCCTTCACAGTTTATGGTATTGTTACAGTGCGTCAGTGATGGACACCGATCAGCTGTATGAAAAGAAGATTGGCGAGGGTGTCGGACCCCGGTCGATCTGATATTGATTACCTATCCTCAGGATGTCATCAATATTAAAAGCCTGGGAAATTCCTTAACCACTTCAAGACCAGGCCTAATTTTGCAAATCTGACATGTGTCACTTTATGTGGTAATAACTTTGGAACGCTTTTACTTATCCAGGCCGTTCAGAGATTGTTTTCTTGTGACACCTTGTACTTTGTGTTAATGGTAAATTTGAGTCAATATATTTTACCTTTATTCATAAAAAATCAAAATTTTCTGAAAATTTTGAAAAAAAATCACAATTTTTTAAATATGAATCTCTCTGCTTTTAAGTTGCATAGGGATATCTAATAACATTGATTTTATTAATGAACATTCACCATATGTCCACTTTATGTTGGCATAAGTTTGGAAATGTAATTTTATTTTTTGAAGACGTTAGAAGGCTTCAAATTTTAGATGTCATTTTTAAGATTTTCATGAAAATTTCCAATAGTTAATTTTAAAGGACCTTTGCAGAAAGTGACTTTGAGGGGCTTAAATAATAGAAACCTCCCATAAATGAACATATTTTAGAAACTACAGCCTCCAATGTAATCCAAACTGATTTTACAAAGTTTGTTAACCCTTTAGATTTCCCACAAGAATTAAAACAGAAGGAAGGTGAAATTTAAAATATATATATTTTTTCGCAGATTTTCAATTTTTAATTCATTTTTCCCATACGATAACAAGGGTAAACCGCAAATCAAACCTGAATATTTATTTTCCTGATTCTGAAGTTTGCAAAAACACCCCATATGTGGTTGTAAACTGCTCTGTGACCGGCAGTAATGAGAGTGAGATAGTACAAGCATTTGTGATGGCTTTGAAAGCTTGTCAGAGTGATCAAAAGCCTGGAGACCAGGAACAAAGGTCTCAGGTTAAAGCTCCATGTTGTTGGCTGTCAGGAGGAAGCTGAGTCATGGAGCTTCTATGTACAGGTGCTGCACACAGGGCGCAAAGCTCAAGGACGTTTATAGTCAATGGGCAGACTTGAAGTGGATATTCCCATCACATTCAATGGGGGCATGCCCCCATTGTCTTATAGGTGAGGGACCCGCACCTACAACGAAAACGGAGCGGGGAGAGCTGTGGCTGTAGGACCCCGGATTTCCCGCGGTCCGGCCACCACCAAGCGCTGCTCCCATAGAAGTGCATAGGAGCGCACTGCTCCCATTCATTTCTATGGGGCTGACGGAAATAGCCGAGCCAGCGCTCGACTGTTTTCAGTGGCCCCATAGAAATGAATGAAGGGCGGCTGCGTTAATTTTCCCGCTCCGTTCTCTTCCTATAGCCTAGCGATATGCCCCCAATGTCTGAGATGGGAAAACACCTTTAAAGTGGTTTTCTAGGAGTAAACCACGGATGATGGCCCGTCTGGCTAGGCTATCAATATCAGATTGGTGGGGGTCTGACATCCGGCACCCTCGCCAATCAGATTTTTGAAGACGCTGAAGAGCCATGACCTCTTCCCAGGACAGTGACGTCACATTTATGGCCTATGCAGCCTGCAGGACCTGGGCTGCAACACCAAGCTCCTACACTATACGATATATAGCGCTATGCCTGGTATATTGTGAGGAGACCCCCCTGATTCAGATGTTAGTTACCTGTCCTGAGGATAAGGGCTCATGCACACAATTGCGGATCTGCAAAACACGGAGACCGCCCGTTTGCATTCCGCCTGCCCCTAATAGAACAGTCCTATCCTTCTCCGTGATGCGGACAATAATAGGACACGTTTTATTTGTTTGCAGAACGGCCATACGGACACGGAATGCACACAGGGTCATTTCCGTTTTTTGCAGACCCATTGAAGTGAATGGTTCCACATAGGGGCCACAAAAAAAAAAAACGGAACGGACATAAAAAAAAAAATAACTTTGTGTGCATGAGCCCTAAGTCGTCAGTATTCTACTCCAGTAATATCCCCTTTAACACAGCAGCAGCAATGTATCTGCTGAGGGTTTGCTGCAGTGTATCAGGGCAGGTAAAAGGTCTCAGTCTGGATAAGAATAAAGTGTCTGTATTGCTGCTGTGTTTAAAGAAGAACTCCCGCAAAAATGTTTATTCTCTGACCTGTTAGAAAGGTGCATGATATAATCTGTAGTGATTGTCATTTTCTTATCAGAGACTGTATTTGAGAGTTATCCCCTCTCTTCTTATTGTAGCTGGGTCATGTGACCAACTCCCTGACCTCCAACTGACCCAGGACAGAAAGCCAGTAACTGCTCTATTCATTCCTATGGGAGCCTCACTTTCAGTCTCATAGGAATACATAGAGAATTAGACTTCCTGTCCACACATAAGTATATGTGTGAGTTGGTGGGTCTAATTGCTGGTCACATGACACAGATAAGAAACTTCAGGATGATAGAAGTCAAAAATTCAGCTACTGGTAAGAAAATGACATTCACTACAGATTATATATCATGTACATTTCTAGCAGGACATGGAATAATTTTTTTTGCGGGAGTTCTTCTTTAACTTCAAGAACTACAGACCCTTTTTCCATTCATTGACAGCAAGCAGACATATTTAAAAAGTCTCCAAGTACCCAGAGACAACGCAGACTGATGCCATTTGATATGGAAAAGTCATTCCAGAGTGTTCTTTGCATTTTACTCTAGTCACATCCAGAGCTGCATTCAGAATTCTGCTTGCTGCTTCATTCTGACGAAACATCCGTGAAGGTCCAGTCACCTCTTATTCGTGTATTAACAGTCATCCGATCAGCGGGGACAGCCTGCCGCCTGGGAACTGACAGGAGAACTGGCAGAACCGTGCAGCTTTAGCTGTGACTGGAGTATGACATTAGCTTTGCCTGTACAGAATCGCTGTGTGACCGGTGGAGAGGTTTCATTTGTCATCATCCGGTTTTCTTCTACATTTCTTTAATTAGGCTGAAGAAGCTGAACGAGAAGAACGCAAGAAACAGGAAATGAAACGGGAAGAGGAGAGACGTAAAGATGAGGAGAGGATCAGGCAGGAGGAGGAGAAGCAGGTCAGTGCTGTCATTGGGATTATTGGGATTGTGCTCCCGCCGGCAGATCCGCTGCCCTACCTGAAGGAACAGTAAAGAAGTGCAGAGGAGGAATACATTTCTCAGCTCCTCCGGTGTCTGGCAGTAAGACAACTGACTGCAGCAATAGCCCCTCCCCCCTTCCGCCGTCTGCTAAGCCAACGCAGCTGCATACGTGTTTTAGGCCACATTCACAAAGCAGTATCCATGTTGTGTTCTGAAAATCATGGATTCGTGGAGTAGTGTTATGGTCCGTGTGTGTCTGCTCACAGTCCCCGTTGTAAAAATGACTTTTCTTGTCCACAAAAAGGACAAGAATGGGACATGTTCTATCATTTGCGGCACGCCCACATGGATTCGTATCCTGTCTGTGTATTTTGTGGACCCATAGAAATCAATGGGTTCCCATGGAATCGGCAAAAAATGCGGAGCAGACAGACGAAAATACGGCCGTGTGAATGTAGCCTTATTCTGAGATTTTCAGCTGATTGCCATAGACCATAAAGACCACAGGCAGTCAGTATGTAGATGAGGATTCATACTATGTACAGGACAACCACCTCCATTATCCACAGGCAGTCAGTATGTAGATGAGGATTCATACTGTGTACAGGACAACCACCTCCATTATCCACAGGCAGTCAGTATGTAGATGAGGATTCATACTGTGTACAGGACAACCACCTCCATTATCCACAGGCAGTCAGTATGTAGATGAGGATTCATACTGTGTACAGGACAACCACCTCCATTATCCACAGGCAGTCAGTATGTAGATGAGGATTCATACTATGTACAGGACAACCACCTCCATTATCCACAGGCAGTCAGTATGTAGATGAGGATTCATACTATGTACAGGACAACCACCTCCATTATCCACAGGCAGTCAGTATGTAGATGAGGATTCATACTATGTACAGGACAACCACCTCCATTATCCACAGGCAGTCAGTATGTAGATGAGGATTCATACTGTGTACAGGACAACCACCTCCATTATCCACAGGCAGTCAGTATGTAGATGAGGATTCATACTGTGTACAGGACAACCACCTCCATTATCCACAAGCAGTCAGTATGTAGATGAGGATTCATACTGTGTACAGGACAACCACCTCCATTATCCACAGGCAGTCAGTATGTAGATGAGGATTCATACTGTGTACAGGACAAGCACCTCCATTATCCACAGGCAGTCAGTATGTAGACGAGGATTCATACTGTGTACAGGACAACCACCTCCATTATCCACAGGCAGTCAGTATGTAGATGAGGATTCATACTGTGTACAGGACAAGCACCTCCATTATCCACAGGCAGTCAGTATGTAGACGAGGATTCATACTGTGTACAGGACAACCACCTCCATTATCCACAGGCAGTCAGTATGTAGATGAGGATTCATACTGTGTACAGGACAACCACCTCCATTATCCACAGACAGTCAGTATGTAGATGAGGATTCATACTGTGTACAGGACAACCACCTCCATTATCCACAGGCAGTCAGTATGTAGATGAGGATTCATACTGTGTACAGGACAACCACCTCCATTATCCACAGGCAGTCAGTATGTAGATGAGGATTCATACTGTGTACAGGACAACCACCTCCATTATCCACAGGCAGTCAGTATGTAGATGAGGATTCATACTGTGTACAGGACAACCACCTCCATTATCCACAGGCAGTCAGTATGTAGACGAGGATTCATACTGTGTACAGGACAACCACCTCCATTATCCACAGGCAGTCAGTATGTAGACGAGGATTCATACTGTGTACAGGACAACCACCTCCATTATCCACAGACAGTCAGTATGTAGATGAGGATTCATACTATGTACAGGACAACCACCTCCGTTATCCACAGGCAGTCAGTATGTAGATGAGGATTCATACTATGTACAGGACAACCACCTCCATTATCCACAGGCAGTCAGTATGTAGACGAGGATTCATACTGTGTACAGGACAACCACCTCTATTATCCACAGGCAGTCAGTATGTAGATGAGGATTCATACTATGTACAGGACAACCACCTCCATTATCCACAGACAGTCAGTATGTAGATGATGATTCTTACTGTGTACAGGACAACCACCTCCATTATCCACAGGCAGTCAGTATGTAGACGAGGATTCATACTATGTACAGGACAACCACCTCCATTATCCACAGACAGTCAGTATGTAGATGAGGATTCATACTGTGTACAGGACAACCACCTCCATTATCCACAGGCAGTCAGTATGTAGATGAGGATTCATACTATGTACAGGACAACCACCACCATTATCCACAGGCAGTCAGTATGTAGACGAGGATTCATACTGTGTACAGGACAATCACCTCCATTATCCACAGGCAGTCAGTATGTAGACGAGGATTCATACTGTGTACAGGACAATCACCTCCATTATCCACAGGCAGTCAGTATGCCGGCCCTTGTGTGGCATCTGTCCCTCCATGTTATAAGTACTTACCTGTATCAGGCTGGGGCTACAGCAATCTGCATACTGAATAGTGGTAAACAGCATGCTAGGACTGCAGTGAAGACTGACACAGCAAGAGCAGAATGAGAGAGACGCCCTATATGTAGGCCGTAGACCTGCTGTACTCTGGTGACATTAGTTTCCTGTCAGTGAATGAAGACACTTATTTACGTAAAACCAGAAAAGCCTTTTAAGCTTTAGTTAAGCCTCTTTAGGCCTCGTTCACACAACACTTTTTAACAGGCTTTTTTCCACTGATGTCTTTCTGAGAAACGACCATTAAAAAGGCCCTGGTTCTGAAAACAGTCATGTGAGTGTGTCCCTGAAGAGGACCCGCCGCTCTCATATAGTAAATTATTGTATTTCCCATTAAAAAAAAAACTATTCTGATGCAGGTCTCCAAACCTACCTTGTGTTATTCCTACTAGAAACTAGCAGACAAACTGACAGCTGGGTGTTACCATTTGGGAGGGGTGTCCCTACACAGTCTGTGGTGACCGTGCCCGATTATGCAGGGACACACCCCCTATGACAGTGGGAATGGTACCACCCAGTTGTCAGTTTCTTATATAGCCACCTCTAACCACGCCTTCCTTCTTCAGATTGACAGGGCCAGGCAGCTTCTTCTCTCCGCTGCCGGCCCTGTCCATAGCTGAAATCCCGCGCCTGCGCCGTGCGCTTTACATTCGGTTTGCCAGTACTCGGCAGGCATCGGCAGTCACTGTGCCTGCGCCGAATGTAAAGCACACGGCGCAGGTGCAGGATTTCAGCTACGGACAGGGCCGGCAGCGGAGAGAAGAAGCAGGAAGAAGGAAGGCGTGGTTAGAGGTGGCTAAAGACGATACTAGGTGCAGGGTTACCACCCCCTGCACCTGGCGAACACTCACAGGGTTACCACCCCCTGCACCTGGCGAACACTCACAGGGTTACCGCCCCCTGCACCTAGAGAACACTCACAGGGTTACCGCCCCCTGCACCTGGCGAACACTCACAGGGTTACCGCCCCCTGCACCTGGCGAACACTCACAGGGTTACCGCCCCCTGCACCTGGCGAACACTCACAGGGTTACCGCCCCCTGCACCTGGCGAACACTCACAGGGTTACCGCCCCCTGCACCTAGAGAACACTCACAGGGTTACCGCCCCCTGCCACCTGGCGAACACTCACAGGGTTACCGCCCCCTGCACCTGGCGAACACTCACAGGGTTACCGCCCCCTGCACCTGGCGAACACTCACAGGGTTACCGCCCCCTGCACCTGGCGAACACTCACAGGGTTACCGCCCCCTGCACCTAGCGAACACTCACAGGGTTACCGCCCCCTGCACCTAGCGAACACTCACAGGGTTACCGCCCCCTGCACCTAGCGAACACTCACAGGGTTACCGCCCCCTGCACCTGGCGAACACTCACAGGGTTACCGCCCCCTGCACCTGGCGAACACTCACAGGGTTACCGCCCCCTGCACCTAGCGAACACTCACAGGGTTACCGCCCCCTGCACCTGGCGAACACTCACAGGGTTACCGCCCCCTGCACCTGGCGAACACTCACAGGGTTACCGCCCCCTGCACCTAGCGAACACTCACAGGGTTACCGCCCCCTGCACCTAGCGAACACTCACAGGGTTACCGCCCCCTGCACCTAGCGAACACTCACAGGGTTACCGCCCCCTGCACCTGGCGAACACTCACAGGGTTACCGCCCCCTGCACCTGGCGAACACTCACAGGGTTACCGCCCCCTGCACCTAGCGAACACTCACAGGGTTACCGCCCCCTGCACCTGGCGAACACTCACAGGGTTACCGCCCCCTGCACCTGGCGAACACTCACAGGGTTACCGCCCCCTGCACCTGGTGAACACTCACAGGGTTACCGCCCCTGCACCTGGTGAACACTCACAGGGTTACCGCCCCCTGCACCTAGCGAACACTCACAGGGTTACCGCCCCCTGCACCTGGCGAACACTCACAGGGTTACCGCCCCCTGCACCTAGCGAACACTCACAGGGTTACCGCCCCCTGCACCTGGCGTACACTCACAGGGTTACCGCCCCCTGCACCTGGCGAACACTCACAGGGTTACCGCCCCCTGCACCTGGCGAACACTCACAGGGTTACCGCCCCTGCACCTGGCGAACACTCACAGGGTTACCGCCCCCTGCACCTGGGAACACTCACAGGGTTACCGCCCCCTGCACCTGGCGAACACTCACAGGGTTACCGCCCCCTGCACCTGGCGAACACTCACAGGGTTACCGCCCCCTGCACCTGGCGAACACTCACAGGGTTACCGCCCCCTGCACCTGGCGAACACTCACAGGGTTACCGCCCCCTGCACCTGGCGAACACTCACAGGGTTACCGCCCCCTGCACCTGGCGAACACTCACAGGGTTACCGCCCCCTGCACCTGGCGAACACTCACAGGGTTACCGCCCCCTGCATCTGGCGAACGCTCATTTACATATTATAAAAATCACTTTTTTGAGATAACGGCTGCAGTAGGGGGATTTTTAGTTATATGGTGTCACCTGTGATGGGCACATGGGAAATTACAGCCTCTTATATATGGGCTATTTTCTGGTGACAGAAACCCTTTAAAGAGATTGCGCCCCCAGGACAGGGAAGGTGTTTGATCGCCTGGGGTCCGACCGCTGAGATCTGAGAGAGATCCACAAGTACCACAGAACTTCCCCATGAGGATGGAGTGGCGGTGTGTAGATCCTCTCGCATCCACCCCATAGGAGTGAATGGAGAAGTGGACATGTAAGCGCTATACCGCAGCATGCAGAACCGCGGCCGTGTGATCCCTGGAAGTCGCACCATCCTCTGTCCTGTGGATACGGGATAAGTGCCCCTTTAACATGAAACAACCTACCATCAGTCTCTATTCCCCCCTCCCCCTGGTGCCGTTTAGCTTGGCCGAGCCATTTTAGTATTAAGAATATTTTCATTTAATATCGAATATTATCTTTTCTTCATAATTCTGCTTTTTTTTTTTCTTTTTTACTTTTGAAGCTGAATATTTTGTGGTATGTTTTTGGGTCTCGAGCAAAGTGACAGGAAAATAAAAGCGGAGCCTGCCTCCTACACAGACCTCGAGGCCGACTCTGACCTTTAGGTAGAGATTTTCTGGTATGATTGAGCCGTGTCTTTTTATGTTTTACAGTTCTTTATTTTGTCATTTTTCTTCTATTTTACATATATCACTATATATATATATATTTATTTTATTTTATTTTTTTGTGCTATTGTAAGATACATCATAGCATTTTGGTGGATTGTTTGAGGTTAGCTGTGAAGTATGTACTTTGTCTCTTTTTGTTTTATGGTGCGCTGCTTTATATCACCCGCCATGTTAAAATAAACCGCCAGACCAGGCACTGGACAGGAGGTCTGTGACCATTACCTCCCATCATATCAGTGAACGGGTGGATTTATGTGTCGGGATCACCTCCGGGATAATTTTAGTCTTCAGCACCAGACACAGTTTTGTGTCTTTTTTTTTTTTTTTTCTTCTTTTACACGTTGAATTTTCTTCTTTTACACATGAATAATCCAGCTTTATTTTCATTTTTTTTTTAATTCATTTTTTAACAGATAATTTTTATACATTTTTTTTTTCAGGTTTATGGATTGTAGAAAAAATTGCTGTTTTACATTTTAGCAATTTTTTTTTTTTTAATTCTTGTAATATCTCAGATATTGTTTGTTTTTGTCGTTTTGTACCCTAAATTTTCATATATTAAATGTTTCATTTTGAGTAATAGGGTCTCTGGTATGACAGCGATTAGGGCAATTTTTTTTTTTTTTGTTTTTAATTCTTGTAATATCTCAGATATTGTTTTTCGTTTTGTATCCTAAATTTTCATATATTAAATGTTTCATTTTGAGCAACATTGTCTCTGGTATGACAGCGATTTTTTTTTTGTATAATCCAGACCGTTTTGGGGGCTTTATTATTCTATTACAGGTAATTATTATTTTATGATTATTTCAGTATTATAACCATTATTATAATTTGCATCATTTTTATTATTATTATAAATTTTTTATTTCTTTTACAATTGTTTTTATATTTCACTCTATGCTTTTCTATTGTATATGGGAGTGCACAGCAGGTACAGGGAACATCTGGCCAGTTGTGGGGACACCCAGCAGCAGCTGCCACCCAGTGACTGGTCACATGACCACAGGGACTGGTGCCGCTGCCTCTGTACACAGTGCTAAGTGCTCCAGGGTCCCCAGCAGGAGACCTAACAGTTGTCCAGTGTCTCGGGCGCCGGCTAAAGCTCATGCTGAAACTACACGATGATGCTGGCGTCAGGGATGTGGAGCGCTTGCCGTAAATGCTGTACATGGCGGGTGGTCCTTTTCCAATTACATCACTGGCCGAATAAACCAAAACAAGATGAGGATCAGTTTCACATAAGCTTTTTTACAGCTGTAGATCTTGACCTGATGACGGGTCTGATCGCCAGTACTGACTGCACCAGCGGGACCTAGGATGCTGTTAGTTCAGGTTAAAATAGGAAAAAAAATCCTTTTTGTTTTACAAAAATATAAATTTTTTCATCTGTGTTCAAAACATCTTAAAAAAAATACTGTTTTTTTCCATCTTTTTATCTGGACATCAGAAAAAAAACAAAGCAAAAAAAAAAAATTGACCTCATTATCATGGTTGTAGCTTTTACAATAAAATTAAGAAAAAGCATAAAAAAATTGCCGTATTTCTTGAATTTATTTTATTTTTTGCTGCTTTTTGCTTTTAATTTACTTTAAGCATTTTGATTCAATCCCTTTGGTTATCATTACTTTTCTCTTCGGTACGGAGAACACCTTTATTCATGATATTAGGTTAATTTTTGTACTAGATTTTTTTTCCAAGACGTTACTGATAATAAAGTTATTGTCAAATTTTTTTTTTTTTTAAGTTATAATTTTTTTTTAGTTTTCTTTTTATGTATTTTCTAGGAGGTTTACCAGCAGGTAGTCTGTACAGTAGTTGGAGCAGGTGGAGATTTTTTTTCCAAGACGTTAGTGATAATAAAGTTATTGTCAAATTTTTTTTTTTTTTTTTAGTGATAATTTTTTTTTAGTTTTCTTTTTATGTATTTTCTAGGAGGTTTACCAGCAGGTAGTCTGTACAGTAGTTGGAGCAGGTGGAGATTTTTGGGCTGTGATGTGTTTTTTACTTTTATATTTTTGCTGTGGCACGGCACTCTGGCGGGGAATTCCCTTTCGCCCCGTGGAGTTTTTCTGGTGAGGAAATGGTTTACCAACTGACACTTTATCACCGAGAGAACGCTTCCTTTTCATTGCAAAACACTGCGCCTCGAAAAGATCAAAAGTCTGCTGAGATCGGCGCGGCCCTTTCTTCCTGTGCACACAGCAGTCAGGTTGTGCTGATTTTTTTTTTTTAATTCTATTTTTGCCATTTTAGTTAAATTAGTAATAATAATTATAATAAATCCAGGGATTTGAGTCCTTAAAGGGAGTCAGTCGCCAGCAACCTTTTTATCTAGTTGCAAAGACACATCGCTAGGGTTCACCCGATTAAAACGCTGTTTTTCTTTTGGTGATCCGAGGCTCCGTTCCCGAGTTATGGCTTTTTTTTCTTAATATGCAAATTTGACCTTTGGTGCAATGAGGATGCCACCATTGCTCTTGTTGCATCTAAGCTCTCTCCTTTCACTGTTTTGATTGACAGGGCCGAGCCGTGGTAAAGTAGAAAGGGAAGGGCTGGCCACAGAAAGGAGTGGAGTTTGGGTGCAACAAGAGCAATAGTGACGCCCTCATTGCACTAAAGGCAGCCTAATTTGCATATTAAGGGGGTTCTACAAGTGTTTGATTGGTGAGGGTCTGACACCCTGAATCCCCGCCAATCAGATGTTTGAGAAGGCACGGGTACTCCCACTAGCGCCACTGCATCCTTACAGCTCATCAAGCACAGCGCTGTACATTTTATACTGGCTGTGCTTGGTATTGCAGCTCAGCCCCATTCACTTCTATGCCTGCACCTAGGTTATATGACCGATGTGTCCTCACTGGCCTAAGAATAGCTGACAGAAGGCTGCAGCGCTCACAGGAGCATCAGTGCCTTCTCACACAGCTGATTAGTGGGTTTCCTGGGTATCAGACCCTGACTGATAAGATACAGATGACCTATCGTAAAAAAACATTTAAGAAAAAACCCTTTAAGAAAAAGTATTATAACTCAGGAATGAAGCCTAAGATTAATAAAACAAAACAGTGTTTTAACCACTTAACAGTGGGGGGCTGCTTTAGCTGCTCATATCTCCGGATTGGTAGCAGCTAGAGATATTGGCCTGGTCTTGTTTGAAAGCTGGCAAGAGAAATCACAAATCGAGTTGGGTATAAAAACTGTAAAATCTGCACTTATTTTCACTTTTAGCTGCATTCACTGCATCCTGATTTCTAACAGTGATCTCTTCAGATGTAGTCAAGATAATGCTGTGATTCTAGTATTGTTTGAAAGCTTGGAACGCCATCTTTCAAACAAGACATGTCTCTAGCTGCTACCAGTCCAGAGATATACGCAGCTAACGCAAACCTTTCCCTGCAGCCCAAGCACTGAGGCAGAACTGTTGGGAGGTTAATCAGGTGATAGACAGCTTTGTATCTGTGCAAACAGCTGGATAGGAAGGCAACAGAATCCCTTCAAAAGCTATGCACACCTGTGGGGATTAATATTATATTCTCCTCATTTTGGGCCAAAAAATAATTTTCTCAGTTGGTTTTCATTTAAAATGTTAAACAGCTTTTCTTCTGCAGCTTTCAGTTTCAGTGCATTTGTAGACTACTGCTCTCTGTTTCACACTGAATCTGTCAGAGCTGTCCTTCTCTTCCCTTAAAGGGGTTGTCTCATCTCACCGTTATATATGTATTAGATTATACTACGGTAACTGTTGGGGTAAAAAAAAACCAATTCTATAATGGTGATCTGCACCCTGTGTATTATATGTGATGTGTGACTGTAATAATCTGCACCCTGTGTATTATATGTGATGTGTGACTGTAATAATCTGCACCCTGTGTATTATATGTGATGTGTGACTGTAATAATCTGCACCCTGTGTATTATATGTGATGTGTGACTGTAATAATCTGCACCCTGTGTATTATATGTGATGATGTGACTGTAATAATCTGCACCCTGTGTATTATATGTGATGTGTGACTGTATAATCTGACCCTGTGTATTATATGTGATGTGTGACTGTAATATCTGCACCTGTGTATTAATGTGATGACTGTGATTATCTGCACCCTGTGTATTATATGTGATTGTGTGACTGTAATAATCTGCACCTGTGTATTATATGTAGTGACTGTAATAATCTGCACCCTGTGTTATTATATGTGATGTGTGACTGTAATAATCTGCACCCTGTGTATTATATGTGATGGTGACTGTAATGACCCTGGTATATTGGATGGGACTGTAATCTGCACCCTGTGTATTATATGTGATGTGTGACTGTAATAATCTGCACCCTGTGTATTATATGTGATTGTGTGACTGTAATAATCTGCACCCTGTGTATTATATGTGATGTGTGACTGTAATAATCTGCCACCCTGTGTATTATATGTGATGTGTGACTGTAATAATCTGCACCCTGTGTATTATATGTGATGTGTGACTGTAATAATCTGCAACCCTGTGTATTATATGTGATGTGTGACTGTAATAATCTGCCACCCTGTGTATTATATGTGATGTGTGACTGTAATAATCTTGCACCCTGTGTATTATATGTGATGTGTGACTGTAATAATCTGCACCCTGTGTATTATATGTGATGTGTGACTGTAATAATCTTGCCACCCTGTGTATTATATGTGATGTGTGACTGTAATAATCTGTACCCTGTGTATTATATGTGATGTGTGACTGTAATAATCTTCATCCTGTGTATTATATGTGATGATGTGACTGTAATAATCTGCACCCTGTGTATTATATGTGATGATGTGACTGTAATAATCTGCACCCTGTGTATTATATGTGATGTGTGACTGTAATAATCTGCACCCTGTGTATTATATGTGATGATGTGACTGTAATAATCTGTACCCTGTGTATTATATGTGATGATGTGACTGTAATAATCTGCACCCTGTGTATTATATGTGATGTGTGACTGTAATAATCTGCACCCTGTGTATTATATGTGATGTGTGACTGTAATAATCTGCACCCTGTGTATTATATGTGATGTGTGACTGTAATAATCTGCACCATGTGTATTATATGTGATGTGTGACTGTAATAATCTGCACCCTGTGTATTATATGTGATGATGTGACTGTAATAATCTGCACCCTGTGTATTATATGTGATGTGTGACTGTAATAATCTGCACCCTGTGTATTATATGTGATGTGTGACTGTAATAATCTGCACCCTGTGTATTATATGTGATGTGTGACTGTTAATAATCTGCACCCTGTGTATTATATGTGATGATGTGACTGTAATAATCTGCACCCTGTGTATATATGTGATGATGTGACTGTAATAATCTGTACCCTGTGTATTATATGTGATGTGTGACTGTAATAATCTGCCACCTGTGTATTATATGTGATGTGTGACTGTAATAATCTGCACCATGGGTATTATATGTGATGTGTGACTG
Source organism: Rhinella marina (assembly GCA_900303285.1). Lineage (NCBI taxonomy): Eukaryota > Metazoa > Chordata > Amphibia > Anura > Bufonidae > Rhinella > Rhinella marina. The sequence goes on from ONZH01024940.1 coordinate 96,077, forward strand.
TAATAATCTGCACCTGTGTATTATATGTGATGATGTGACTGTAATAATCTGCACCCTGTGTATTATATGTGATGTGTGACGTAATAATCTTGCACCCTGTGTATTATATGTGATGATGTGACTGTAATAATCTGCCACCCTGTGTATATATGTGATGTGTGACTGTAATAATCTGCACCCTGTGTATTATATGTGATGTGTGACTGTAATAATCTGCACCCTGTGTATTATATGTGATGTGTGACTGTAATAATCTGCACCCTGTGTATTATATGTGATGTGTGACGTAATAATCTGCACCCTGTGTATTATATGTGATGTGTGACTGTAATAATCTGCACCGTGTGTATTATATGTGATGTGTGACTGTAATAATCTGCACCCTGTGTATTATATGTGATGTGTGACTGTAATAATCTGCACCCTGTGTATTATATGTGATGTGTGACTGTAATAATCTGCACCCTGTGTATTATATTGTGATTGTGTGACTGTAATAATCTGCACCCTGTGTATTATATGTGATTGTGACTGTAATAATCTGCACCCTGTGTATTATATGTGATGTGTGACTGTAATAATCTGCACCCTGTGTATTATATGTGATGATGTGACTGTAATAATCTGCACTCTGTGTATTATATGTGATGTGTGACTGTAATAATCTGCACCCTGTGTATTATATGTGATGTGTGACTGTAATAATCTTCATCCTGTGTATTATATGTGATGATGTGACTGTAATAATCTGCACCCTGTGTATTATATGTGATGTGACTGTAATAATCTGCACCCTGTGTATTATATGTGATGTGTGACTGTAATAATCTGCACCCTGTGTATTATATGTGATGTGTGACTGTAATAATCTGCACCCTGTGTATTATATGTGATGTGTGACTGTAATAATCTGCACCCTGTGTATTATATGTGATGTGTGACTGTAATAATCTGCACCCTGTGTATTATATTGAAGGTGTGGCTGTGGTAATCTGCACCTTGTGTATTGTGGGTGTGGCTATGATCTGCATTTGGTATTTTATGGGCGTGGCTATGATAATCTGCACTCTGTGCATTATACAGTGGGAGTGGCTATGATAATCTGGCTTTATATAGCCCTCTGCAGGCCGTTTCCTCAGTAGTTGGAGAAGTGATGATGTGTGTGACATCCAGCAGCCTCACCGTGTCTTATGTTCCTTATAGGAGGAAGAAAGGAGGAAAGCCAAGGAGGAGCAGGAGAAACGGGAGTATGAGGAGTACCTGAAGCTGAAGGAGAGCTTCGTGGTGGAGGAGGAAGGGGTGACCGAGACCATGGACGAGGAGCAGGTAACACAACAACGTCTATATCTATGTATTATAATTACTACTATATATATATATATATATATTCTGCAGCGCGTTATGTATTATGTATAGTAACTCAGGTGGAGGCTTAAAAAGGGTTAATTAAAATAAGAGAGATTAATAATCTGTCTGTATAATCTGGAACGTATCGCTCCCTGTACACACTGAATTACACCGTAAAAAAAAGAAAAGCTCTAAAGCAATTTAAATGTTATTTTATATAATGTTTTTACTTTTCTTTTATGTGGTTTTATACCGTCCACCTGATCGCCATCTACCGATGTGATTGGTCCGTATCCCGCCCCATAATGTCCAGCCGTGTGGGGGGGCAGATCCGTCCGATTACTCATAGTGTATGAGTTCTGCCCTCTCTGGTAATGACGGCAGCGTCACCCGAGGGCGAAATCCGAGGTGGAAATCTGCAGCACAAAATTGAAGTTTTTGTTTTGGCGGCGGGCGGATGGGATTTCTTAATCCTTATCATCAGCAGATCCGCAGCGATTCAGTCCGGTGTGGACGTTCCCGTAAAGGAGGTTCATAGACCAGTCTTGCGCCAAAGTGCGCGGCAGATTTCGTAAAGCTTTTTTGCCTGACTTTGTCCATGGGTTTGTAATTCACCCCGGCTGTAGATGTAGATGTGTGCCGTCATTTACTGCTGCACCGGCAGAGGCCGCACATAATCCTAGTCAATTTTATCTCGTTTAAAAAGTGGCGCAAAAATTAAGTGAGCGAGCGCCGAGAGGTGCGACGTGTATACAACAGAAAACGGCCACTGATTGGTTAATCGGTCCGACCAGCGCTGTTCTCTGGGGTTTTAAAACTGCAGTGTTTTTTTATGTGACATGTTTAGTGTGGCTTTTTGGCGGCATTTTAATTGTATATGTTCTTGTTGTTTTTGGCATTTACCAAGTCAGAGAGAGTCATTGTGTGTGGGAGAAATGCCAGAAAAAAGAAATAAAATACTGCAGAAAAAACTCCGATAACTAAGCACATTGTGTTTTATATGTTATATTTTTACTATAGACTGTACTACTGATGCAGCAATCTTTATATGGACTCTTTATGTGGTAAATAAGGAGCGACAGCAAACCGAAACCTGACTGTAAAAAAAATAATGAAGTCCGCCTCCTCCCGATGTGTTAGCATACGGCTAGAATGTAAAAAATACACTAAATATAATCTACGTTATAACTGCACAGTCTACAGGGGACAGACATTTCTCATCAGGGTAAAAGAAAATACAGAAAAATATTTACACAATTCATTACAGAAAAAGTATTTTTTTCCTCTATCTAATATCTATCTATCTATCTATCTATCTATCTATCTATCTATCTATCTATCTATCTATCTATCTATCTCATATCTATCTGTCTGTCTGTCTATCTATCTATCTCATATCTATCCCCTATCTATCTATCCCCTATCTATCTATCTGCCTGTCTGTCTATCTATCTATCTATCTATCTATCTATCTCTATCTGTTTCGTTACCACTCATCACCAGTCATCTACCGTTTGTCCTTTTGGCGCCGTCTTCATTCATACTTTCCTTGTTCAGGGGAGGAGGTTGATGTAAGAGGAATTTCCCGTCCCCTCTGATCGGCTCCAAAAATCACATAAAATGTCTTAAACTATAAAAATGATTAAAAACCGCCATGTTGTAGGCTTCATCCAGTGCTGGGAGTAGTGCCCTCATGAGATGATGGGTCAGACAGGAGTACCACGTGTTCAGAGAAGTAACACACAGACGAGCACGCTGTGACGAGGTCGCTGTTCATGCAGCACTCGGAGTAGTGACCTCATGAGATGATGGGTCAGACAGGAGTACCACGTGTTCAGAGAAGTAACACACAGACGAGCACGCTGTGACGAGGTCGCTGTTCATGCAGCACTCGGAGTAGTGCCCTCATGAGATGATGGGTCAGACAGGAGTACCACGTGTTCAGAGAAGTAACACACAGACGAGCACGCTGTGACGAGGTCGCTGTTCATCCAGTGCTGGGAGTAGTGCCCTCATGAGATGATGGGTCAGACAGGAGTACCACGTGTTCAGAGAAGTAACACACAGACGAGCACGCCGTGACGAGGTCGCTGTTCATGCAGGCAGACTTTTATAAAATAGACTTTTCTTCGCCTCCTCGTGTTCTGACTCCCATGACTAGCTGTGTGAGGGGCTAACAGCAGTTGTACCATTGTGATCAATTTTGTTTTGGTATCGGCAGGGTGAGCAATGCAACAGCGATTCGGGCGATTACGGCATTCTCTGCACATACTGGGTGTTTTTGTGGCACACTGTTGGAGGTTATGTGATTTTAGCATGGGGGATGGGTCCAATCGGTGATCAGAGGTAACCCCTGCCCGTTGTCTAACTTGTCATATGTCATGGTCTGTGGTGACATCTGAGGGGAGTTAAACAGCCAGAACCTGTTCCGTATGTAGAGGGCAAGTTCGAGGTTAGTAACAGGCTCCTTACTCAGTGCCGGTGTCACCTACCATTGGCTGGGAGTTAAAGGGGTTCTCTGGAAATGATTTGAACTGGCCACAAGCAATCTCCTAGAATGTGGGCAGGACTGGTAGCCTCCACTTGTAGAGCTGCCTAGAGGGTGAGGGGACGGGCCCTTACCGCACAGTTCTACAGTCAGTGGTAAGCGTGATACTGCCTGCAATATGGCTGAGCAGCCTGACAGGAGCATTGTATTGTCTAGTGAGGTCCCTCACCCTCTAGTCAGCCCTGCAAGTGGAGGCTACCAGTCCTGCTCACATTCTAGGACAGGTTGCTGGCGGCCATGTTAAATCATTCTCAGAGAGCTCCTTTAATGCTGCCATATTCGTTCAATTCAGACTCCCCCATACACATACATGTCCGGTTTGGCTGAACATGTATGTGTATTCAGTGGTGAGTCGGGAGACTGCCAGACACCCCTGGTGGCCACTTATCTCTGTGAGAACAAAAGGATCGAGCGAAAATCTTTACTTCCCCAATCCTTCTCTCCTCCATCTTTCGGGGAAGAGAGTCCAGAGCTCCCCATACACATTAGACTGTCTGCTGTACCCGCCGCTGTCAGTCTGGTCAGCAATACGCTGATGTGCATGGGAGCTGTATTATTGGCCATGTCCGACTGTATTGTTGTATCGGTCAGAGAGCTAGAAATAAGCACAGGACTCTTTACCAAGGTAAAAGCGTTACTGAGACCTCTGCCGCCGATCCTCCAGGAATCCCAGAAGTTGAATAAATAGGATAAAAACTTCTCAGAAAGTGCCGGAAACTTTTCAGCAGTCACGAAATGCCGGACTCCTCTAGATTAGGTTCTGTTCACATCAGGTTAGTTTCTGATGTACACGCAAAGCATAAAGGGGCCTATAACCCAGTCCGGCCAGAAGAACGTCCTGGTGCTGGTGGGCCGTCATGCAGAATTATTTTACCCACAAAAAAAAGGATGGAATAGCGCGTGTGTGTGTATATAAATATATATATATATATATATATATATATATATATATATATATATATATACAAAAATATATAAAAATAAAAAATATATATATAAAAAATAAAAAAAATTTTTAAATTTTTTTATATATATTTTTATTTTTTAATATATATATTTTTTGCATTTTTTTTATATATATTTTTTTATTTTTATATATATATATATATATATATATAAAAATATACATATATATATTATTTTTTTGTACTTTGTCTTATTGTTTCCATAGGTTAGTATATTACTGTAGCTAAATATAAATATATATATATATATATATATATATATATATATTTATAATATATAATATTTCTATATTATTATATAGATTGTTTTATATATTTATTTTTATTTATACATTTATATATATTTTTTATTTTATTTTTATGTGTAATTTTAATTTTTTTTCTTTTGATGACATCCAGATTTTTTTTTTCCTTATATTCCTTATATCCTCCACCATTTACTATTAGGAGTTTTTGTTAAAATTCCACTTGACCTGCTTAATGCACCATGTGAGGAAGGAACTTGGGGAATGAAACTTTTTTTGGGGGGAATTTTTCTATGTGAGACTTAGAGGTAATTAAAAACGTCCGTTTACCAGAAAAACAAGTCTATGCCACCTGTGATCCGGTGTAGATTTGTGCTATAATTTGTGACCGTTTCTGACCGTCAACGTGTTGGAGGCCAAAAATGGTTAGAGTGGTGTCAAATTAAAAAAAAAATCTTATTTTTTGCACAACATGCTGCTTGCACATTTTGATCTTTTGTATAGAATACTGGAGCTTTTTCATTTTTTTTTCTGGTCTTCTGGCCGTGGATGGATCCTCATCAATCCTATTGATCTTCACAGACCCTCCATCTGACGTCATCTAGAATCTTTTCTTGCTTTTCACTTTTCATTTTTAATTATTTTTATACTTTTTTTTTTCACTTTTGACCTGAGTGAAATGAAGTTTATGAATCCAGTAGGTAGTGGGCGTCTTGGCGGCCCCCGTAAAAGTAAAGATCTGAATGTTCCGAGGTTGTGAAACTTCTGGTGCCTCATGTGCAGATGGGGATGTATTTGACAACCTATGACTCCGTGTCGCTGACCTTCAGACTTCATGCTTGTACCGAACACTTGTGAAGCCCACGCCAAGGCGTTTGTGACCACATCTGAACACCGTAGCGGAGGAATCGTGGTTAACCCATTCATTGCTCAAGCCTCTTAGATGTCAAAGTTGGGCGTACAAAAAATATGTTCTCAAGTACAACATGAGCCCAAATGTAGACGTTGAGATTTCACTACAGTTGGGGGCCAAGAGACCAGGTTCAGTCCTGGTCCTTTTGTTCCTTGATCAATTTCGTAGGGGCTCTGCAGAATCAAGGAACCAAAAAGGGATCATGTCGAGCCTAATGCTGTCTCCGCAGGCACGAGGTCTCTCAATCAGCTCTCGGCTAAAGAGCTCTCAGACCTCGAAGTGAGATAGGGATTGTACTCAGGGCTCTGACATATCAGGGTTTGGCAAAAATTTCTAAACTAAAAAAAAAAAACAAGTGAATTGTAGAACTGAGGTCCTGTTCTTCACAGCTGCAGCATGGTTTCCATCTATGACACATACCTGGTTCTTCATAGGATGGATGACACCACCACCCCGATCAGACCGCATTCACTTACAACGGGTTGGTTTGGCTCCTTAGAGGAAAATATAGCGCTTCAGGCTGCGTTTTTCCAATAAAAAATGAAGTTAAAGGGGTATTCCGGTTACCATAAATATAACTTATGTTTTAGACTAATTCATCATCTATAATTAACTCATGTAATGTAAATTTCACATATTTACCGTTCATGTAGTTAAAGAGGACCTCTCCCCTCTCCTGACATGCCTGTTATAATATCTTCATGCATTCCCCATGTAATAACAATTCTGGAACATCTATTCTTATGTCTGTATGTTGTGCCATTCCTTTATTATTTGCACTAGAAGTTATGAATGAATTGCTATTTGTCTTCAGTAAAGGAAGAGAGGGGAGGTTCATAACTTCATTCATAACTTCTAGTGCAAATAATAAAGGAATGGCACAACATACAGACATAAGAATAGATGTTCCAGAATTGTTATTACATGGAGAATGCATGAAGCTATTAAAAGAGGCGTGTCAGGAGCGGGGACAAGTCCTCTTTAAAAGTAGTTTCTTCCCCTGCTACCCACTGTGTTTCCTCATACGTTACCATGGCATCGACCTGTAGTTCTGAGCCTTTGTTGGGTCGAGCATGCTCAGTGTGTTGCTATCAGTTCTCTAGCTAAATGTCTTGTGAAGCAAGGGGAGTGTTAGTGTGCTGCTGATTGGTCAGTAGAGGGGGCGTGACTGGGCTGGAATATCAGACAGCCAATCAATAAACATCAACACTCACAGCAGGAAAGCTAGGGATTGTGGGGATTGTAGTTTTGTGAGGGAAGATCATGCACAATGATACTCTCAGTGTGTTGCAGGCTCACTCAGGAGCTAGACAAATGGATTACAAGGTAAATTGAAGCTCTGCTTACATGTATAAGTATGGGTTCTGGTTATATTTATAGGTATGGGTTCTGGTTATATGTATAGGTATGGGTTCTGCTTACATGTATAAGTATGGGTTCTGGTTATATGTACAGGTATGGGTTCTGGTTATATGTACAGGTATGGGTTCTGGTTATATGTACAGGTATGGGTTCTGGTTATATGTACAGGTATGGGTTCTGGTTATATGTATAGGTATGGGTTCTGGTTATATGTATAGGTATGGGTTCTGCTTACATGTATAAGTATGGGTTCTGGTTATATGTACAGGTATGGTCTTATGTAATGGGTTTTCATGGTTTATATGTACAGGTATGGGTTCTGCTTACATGTATAAGTATGGGTTCTGGTTATATGTACAGGTATGGGTTTCTGGTTATATGTACAGGTATGGGTTCTGCTTACATGTATAAGTATGGGTTCTGGTTATATGTATAGGTATGGGTTCTGGTTATATGTATAGGTATGGGTTCTGGTTATATGTATAGGTATGGGTTCTGCTTACATGTATAAGTATGGGTTCTGGTTATATGTACAGGTATGGGTTCTGGTTATATGTACAGGTATGGGTTCTGGTTATATGTACAGGTATGGGTTCTGGTTATATGTACAGGTATGGGTTCTGGTTATATGTATAGGTATGGGTTCTGGTTATATGTATAGGTATGGGTTCTGCTTACATGTATAAGTATGGGTTCTGGTTATATGTACAGGTATGGGTTCTGGTTATATGTACAGGTATGGGTTCTGGTTATATGTACAGGTATGGGTTCTGGTTATATGTACAGGTATGGGTTCTGGTTATATGTATAGGTATGGGTTCTGGTTATATGTATAGGTATGGGTTCTGCTTACATGTATAAGTATGGGTTCTGGTTATATGTACAGGTATGGGTTCTGGTTATATGTACAGGTATGGGTTCTGCTTACATGTATAAGTATGGGTTCTGGTTATATGTATAGGTATGGGTTCTGGTTATATGTACAGGTATGGGTTCTGGTTATATGTATAGGTATGGGTTCTGGTTATATGTACAGGTATGGGTTCTGGTTATATGTACAGGTATGGGTTCTGGTTATATGTACAGGTATGGGTTCTGGTTATATGTACAGGTATGGGTTCTGGTTATATGTACAGGTATGGGTTCTGGTTATATGTACAGGTATAGGTTCTGGTTATATGTATAGGTCTGGGTTCTGGTTATATGTACAGGTATGGGTTCTGGTTATATGTATAGTATGGGTTCTGGTTATATGTATAAGTATGGGTTGGTTATATGTATAGTATGGGTTCTGGTTCTATGTACAGGTATGGGTTCTGGTTATATGTATAGGTATGGGTTCTGGTTATATGTATAGGTATGGGTTCTGGTTATATGTATAGGTATGGGTTCTGGTTATATGTACAGGTCTGGGTTCTGGTTATATGTATGGGTTCTGGTTATATGTACAGGTATGGGTTCTGGTTATATGTATAGGTATGGGTTCTGGTTATATGTATAAGTATGGGTTCTGGTTATATGTACAGGTATGGGTTCTGGTTATATGTATAGGTATGGGTTCTGGTTATATGTATAGGTATGGGTTCTGGTTATATGTATAGGTCTGGGTTCTGGTTATATGTCCAGGTATGGGTTCTGGTTATATGTACAGGTATGGGTTCTGGTTATATGTATAGGTCTGGGTTCTGGTTATATGTCCAGGTATGGGTTCTGGTTATATGTACAGGTATGGGCTCTGGTTATATGTACAGGTATGGGTTCTGGTTATATGTATAGGTATGGGTTCTGGTTATATGTACAGGTATGGGTTCTGGTTATATGTATAGATATGGGTTCTGGTTATATGTATAGGTATGGGTTCTGGTTATATGTACAGGTATGGGTTCTGGTTATATGTATAGGTATGGGATCTGGTTATATGTACAGGTATGGGTTCTGGTTATATGTATAGGTATGGGTTCTGGTTATATGTATAGGTATGGGTTCTGGTTATATGTACAGGTATGGGTCCTGGTTATATGTATAGGTATGGGTTTCTGGTTATATGTATAGGTATGGGTCCTGGTTATATGTACAGGTATGGGTTCTGGTTATATGTACAGGTATGGGTTCTGGTTATATGTGCAGGTATGGGTTCTGGTTTCTGGTTCTATTAAGGTATGGGTTCTGGTTATATGTATAGGTATGGGTTCTGGTTCTATGTATAGGTATGGGTTCTGGTTCTATGTACAGGTATGGGTTCTGTTATATGTACAGGTATGGGTTCTGGTTCTATGTACAGGTATGGGTTCTGGTTATATGTACAGGTATGGGTTCTGGTATATGTACAGGTATGGGTTCTGGTTATATGTACAGGTATGGGTTCTGGTTATATGTACAGTATGGGTTCTGGTTATATGTATAGGTATGGGTTCTGGTTATATGTTACAGGTATGGGTTCTGGTTATATGTATAGGTATGGGTTCTATGTACAGGTATTGGTTCTGGTTATATGTATAAGTAATGGGTTCTGGTTATATGTACAGGTATGGGTTCTGCGTTAATGTAGTATGGGTTCTGTTATATGTATAGGTATGGTTCTGGTTCTATGTATAGGTATGGGTTCTGGTTATATGTATAGTATGGGTTCTGGTTATATGTACAGGTATCGGTGGGTTGGTTATGTACAGGTATGGGTTCTGGTTATATGTACAGGTATGGGTTCTGGTTATATGTACAGGTATGGGTTCTGGTTATATGTACAGGTATGGGTTCTGGTTATATGTACAGGTATGGGTTCTGGTTATATGTACAGGTATGGGTTCTGGTTATATGTACAGGTATGGGCTCTGGTAATATGTATAGGTATGGGTTCTGGTTATATGTATAGGTCTGGGCTCTGGTTATATGTATAGGTCTGGGCTCTGGTTATATGTATAGGTATGGGTTCTGGTTATATGTATAGGTATGGGTTCTGGTTATATGTATAGGTATGGGTTCTGGTTGGGTCACAGCTTGCAGCCTTAATGCATTTTTTAAAAAAAAAATTAAGTTACTTTACCGGAACACCCCTTTAACAGTGGAGGCTCCTGAGGTATCCATCGATAGATGTGAACACAGCCTAAGGCCCCATTCAGACGACCGTGTTTCATGGCCGTATACAAGCCGTGAAAGCCCGGCCTGTGCTGCCCCAGAGGACGGGAGCGCATGTGTCATTGGTTGCTATGACGCCGTGCGCTTCCTGAGGCCGCCGCCGTACAGTGATACACGGTCGTCTGAATGGGGCCTAATACTGCAAGAACAGAAGTATTAATACTTTCCTGACCAGACAGTCCTCTTCCTTCACACTCTGGAGATCCAGTCACCCTTAAGTCTTTTTTAATCAATGGAGGTAGAACTATGACATTTTGACCTTTAAAGGGATTGTCTGATGATGACAACCCTGTTAGGTCAGATGGACATCTTAGAGGGTTGTCCCATACTCAGGATCACCTTCCTATGAGCTGGAGTGGTGGGCCCTTCTGCGACCACTGAGCGTCACTGTAACCAAATTATGAAAGGGGTTGTCAGCTCCTCCAAATGGGTTGTCCATCTACTTAAAATCACCGTCCATCCACCAATTGTGATGCAATAATATATACTCGCCCATTGAACACCCCGCCACATCCAGTGACGCCGCTCCGATCCTCCCCTCCTCATGTGCTTCCAGCTTCTAGTCCTTGTTGCTTCAAAGAACAGTTGCTTGGTAGGGGAAAGTCGGGCCCCTACCAAATATCATTGACCTGGACAACCCCTTCAAGAATGATGAACGTAGGCCTTCTCGTAATGACTAGTGTCTGTACCATCTTCCATGTATGTAACCCTTTTTTTTTCCTGTTCCTCTTCCTTCCAGACCCGCAGTTTTCTCACAGAGTTCATTGACTACATTAAGGTAAGTGGCTGATTACATATGGCTGTAATACGTCTCCTTGCAGGCCTCAGGTTCTCTTCCGATTTCTTAATGTATCATGATTTCCACTGCATTAGGTCTGTTTTTCTGATACTGAGCTCCAAATCCCCTGCACAGGCAAGAAAACTTGCTGGTTACCTGCGGCTACCAGCAGGGGGAGCGCACTGCATGCTGGTTTATGAACAGTATGCAGAAAGCTCCTAGGCGCCCTCTAGTGGCGGTCAAAGATAACCAGAATTTTATCATTTAATGGGGTTATCTGGTCATTTTATCCGGGTCAATATCAGATTCGATACTAGAGACCTCCACCAAGCGGCTGTACGAAGAAGCGTCAGCGCTTTGTGAGTGCCTAGGCTTCTTCCTAGGCCAATGATGTCACGTACATCAGTTACATGACCTAAAGGCAGGTCAGTCCCATTGAAGTGATTGGTGCTGAGCTGCAATACCAGGCCCAGCCACTACATAATGTACGGCGCTGTGCTTGGTGAGCTGTGAGGAGGCCGATCGAAGGATTTGGACCCTCACCGATCAATTTCCCTTGTGTTTTGCGTCCATTGCTTGTACTCGGTAGGTTGCTAGGGCTGTCCTCAGCTCAGAAGATGGAGATGATTGACGGCAGGTCCAAGCTCTGAGAACTGAATTCCATGGACTGTTCCAGTACAGTACCTGCAGCCCATGGAGTCCAGTCCTTCAGCTCGGCTGCCCATAACGTCAGCGCCAGTAATGTCACACCGACCTCATCTTACCGCCGCTCTTCCGTAATTTCATGTTCCTCGGTTATTTTCCAATCACATGATCCATACAAGACCGGCCATGATGCAGATGTCAGTCCATACCTCTATGGTACCCCGGCAGAGATCCCTCTACTAGGCGGCAGCTGAAGCCTGTGCCGACCCTGGCAGGAGTCACCCGCTGGGTGGTTGCTCATTGGCAGTGCGGCCTGGTTGTCGTAGTCGGCACAGGCTTCAGATGGAGGATCTCTGAAATTGTACCATTCAGGTAAGTAAAACTTTTGGGGAATTCTTGCACTCCATGGGACCAGTATTGGGTCCATATAAAAAAAACAAACAAAAACAAAACAAAACATTTTTTTTTTTTTTAAATCAGGCTTGGCACACCAGCCTATACTCAGTACTGTGCATCATCAGGACATTACCTACTGTTTACATCACGTTTTTATGTTGTTGTTTTTTTTTTTTGTTTTTTTTTTATTTTTTTTTATTTTTCAATGTCCTTATATAAAAAAAGTGTAAAAATTGTATATATATAATCTTGCAGTTTTCACACTGGCCACTAGGCCTAAAATCTAGTAAATTTAAAATTAATGTAAAAAGAGATCTCCACAATCATTGTTCTGTTAGATTTATATCAAGCTGGTAGCTCGGGGGCGTGTCCTTTCTGATGCAGCTCAGGAGGCGTGTCCTTTCTCCTGACACTTAGGAGGCATGTCCTTTCTGTTGTAGCTCTCTCCCTATAACAGCTTAGGAGACAGTTGAAGGATGAAACTGAGCATGTGCGACCATCTCAGTGAGGGGGGTACAGATGCATTTAGATACAGATTACATGCATTTACAGAAGTATTCAGATCCAGGTGCTGGATTGAAAACTGTAGAATATTTTTTGTGGGACAACCCCTTTAAGACTTCCTGTCTTTTGAGAACAGCTACATGGGTCATAGACACAATGGGCAGGAGCAGACCCCATTGACTTCTATGGGAGAGTTTTCTAGGCATGCTCTGTGACCTGTGCAGAGGTCAGGAGGGAGCAGATAAGCTGTGATATCACCTATTGTGTATGGTGGATCCTGTCTTATCTGTGTACAGAGGTTACTTGTCATTGTGCTCCTGCCTGTGGTGATAATGTGATGGCTACTGAAAAGTCACCTGTACACAAAATTAAATCATGACCTGTTATTAGGTCTAGTGTCCAGTGTGGGAATTGCTGGATTATATACATTTTTTTAATATTAGTGACATGGAAAAATGTAAAAAAAAAAAAAAAAACTCGCCTAAAATTCTAAAAAAAAAAGGTTTAACATAAAAATGTTATTTAAACAATAGGTCATTTTGTGATGACACGTTCCCTTTAAAGCCATGATCAGCGTTCAGGGTGCGTCAGGTCATTAGAGGACTGCATGGGCCCCGTTCACATCTCCATTTGTAGATCCGTTATTGTAGTAAATGAGGATCTCGCGGTGAAGTAAAGGATCCAGCAACACCAGATCCGGGAGATCCTGCAGGCTTCTCTGAGCCAGATCTACAAACCGAGCACCTTGTAATTCTTTTCTTCTCCTGCAGAGGCGCTGCAGTGAAAGGCAGCAGTTCCCTTTCACAGCAGACCACTGGGCCCCTCACCAGTCAGCACGATGAAGGAGGATGAGCCTGGTACAGATCAGCCGCTGTGACTGTATAACCACATTACCCACCGTTCCTGATCCACGGGGCTCCCGGGATCCATCAATATTAAATTCCCAGGAAAGTCCCTTTAAACTTAGGAGCAGAATGGCTGCTCAGGGTCCTAGTAAAGCTGGGTGACAGGGCAGAGTCCCCGGCACTGTGTGAAGGAGAGGATGACATACAGTGTAATGACTGCAGTCCTCCTTGTACATACATTATACACCACCATCTGCTGGTGACTACAGGTTACTACACTGCAGTATGTGCTGTAGAGTAAACTTGTATTATCATTGTACTATGTATTAACTCCTGACTGTCCATATGCTCTGATATGTTCTCTGCTCTGCCCTGCCCCATCCCCCTTTCCTCCTCCATAAGCCAGACCTGAGATCCACGCACAGGAGCTGCTCTCACCCTGGAGGACAGGCCATAATAACTATGTATCACATGCTAGCCCATCAACTTCAGCTAACTGATCCCCCTGGGAATCAGCTCTCCCTTGGGGCACACAGTATATACAGAGCAGGATTATATTCACACGCGGAAGATTTGTTGCAGAAACTTCTACATCTACAAATCCATTGCACATATAAAAGTGGTGTGTGCGGCAGGGGCATGGATATCTGCAAGTGTTTACAGATCACCCTTGCTGCAGCCAAGGAGCTGGTAGCCTGGGGATGACTCCGTAGGAGCCGGTAGCCTGGGGATGACTCCGTAGGAGCCGGTAGCCTGGGGATGACTCCGTAGGAGCCGGTAGCCTGGGGATGACTCCTTAGGAGCCGGTAGCCTGGGGATGACTCCGTAGGAGCCGGCAGCCTGGGGATGACTCCGTAGGAGCCGGTAGCCTAGGGATGACTCCGTAGGAGCCGGTAGCCTGGGGATGACTGCGTAGGAGCCGGTAGCCTGGGGATGACTCCATAGGAGCCGGTAGCCCGGGGATGACTCCGTAGGAGCCGGTAGCCTAGGGATGACTCCGTAGGAGCCTGTAGCCTAGGGATGACTCCGTAGGAGCCGGTAGCCTGGGGATGACTGCGTAGGAGCCGGTAGCCTGGGGATGACTCCATAGGAGCCGGTAGCCTGGGGATGACTCCGTAGGAGCCGGTAGCCTGGGGATGACTCCATAGGAGCCGGTAGCCTGGGGATGACTCCATAGGAGCCGGTAGCCTGGGGATGACTCCGTAGGAGCCGGTAGCCTGGTGATGACTCCGTAGGAGCCGGTAGCCTGGTGATGACTCCGTAGGAGCCGGTAGCCTGGGGATGACTCCGTAGGAGCCGGTAGCCTGGGGATGACTCCGTAGGAGCCGGCAGCCTGGGGATGACTCCGTAGGAGCCGGTAGCCTAGGGATGACTCCGTAGGAGCCGGTAGCCTGGGGATGACTGCGTAGGAGCCGGTAGCCCGGGGATGACTCCATAGGAGCCGGTAGCCCGGGGATGACTCCGTAGGAGCCGGTAGCCTAGGGATGACTCCGTAGGAGCCGGTAGTCTAGGGATGACTCCGTAGGAGCCGGTAGCCTGGGGATGACTGCGTAGGAGCCGGTAGCCTGGGGATGACTCCATAGGAGCCGGTAGCCCGGGGATGACTCCGTAGGAGCCGGTAGCCTGGGGATGACTCCGTAGGAGCCGGTAGCCTGGGGATGACTCCATAGGAGCCGGTAGCCTGGGGATGACTCCGTAGGAGCCGGTAGCCTGGTGATGACTCCGTAGGAGCCGTTAGCCTGGTGATGACTCCGTAGGAGCGGTAGCCGGGGAGACCTCCGGAGCCGGTAGCCCGGTGATGCCGGTCCGTAGGAGAGCCGGTAGCCGGGGATGACTCCGTAGGAGCCGGTAGCCTGGTAGCCTGGGATAGACTCCGTAGGAGCCGGTAGCCCTGGGGTATGATGACTCCGTAGGAGCCGGTAGCCTGATGACCGTAGGAGCCGGTAGCCTATGGGGATGACTCCGTAGGAGAGCCGGTAGCCTAGGAGGCCTGATAGGAGAGCCTGATGACTCCGTAGGAGCCGGTAGCCTGGGGATGACTGCGTAGGAGCCGGTAGCCTGGGGATGACTCCATAGGAGCCGGTAGCCTGGGGATGACTCCGTAGGAGCCGGTAGCCTAGGGATGACTCCGTAGGAGCCGGTAGCCTGGGGATGACTCCGTAGCCTGAGCCGGTAGCCTGGGATGACTCCGTAGGAGCCGTAGGAGCCCGGTAGCCTGGGGATGACTCCGAGGAGCCGGTACCCATAGGAGCCGGTAGCCTGGGGATGACTCCGTAGGAGCCGGTAGCCTAGGTGATGACTCCGTAGGAGCCGGTAAAGCCTGGGGATGACTCCGTAGGAGCTCCGGTAGCCTGGGGATAGCCTGGGGATGACTCCGACTCCATAGGAGCCGGTACCTAGCCTGGGATGACTCCGTGTAGGAGCCGGTAGCCTGGGATGACTCCGTAGGAGCCGGTAGCCTGAGGGATGACTCCGTAGGAGCCGGTAGCCCGGGGATATGCTCTGGAGCTGAGCCTGGGGATGACTCCATAGGAGCCGGTAGCCGCCTGGGGATGACTCCGTAGGAGCCGTAGGGGAGTAGGAGCCGGTAGCTAGGACTCCGGGAGCCGGTAGCCTGGGACTCGGGGATGACTCCGTAGGAGCCGGTAGCCTGGGATGACTCCGTAGGAGCCGGTATGGGGATCCTATAGGGGGATGACTCCGTAGGAAGCCTGGTATAGGAGCTGGGGAGCTAGCTCTGACTCCGTAGGAGCCGGTAGCCTGGGGAAGACTCCGTAGGAGCCGGTAGCCTGGGGAGACTCCGTAGGAGCCGGTAGCCTGGGGATGACTCCGTAGGAGCCGGTAGCGCGGGGATGACTCATTGACTTCTATGGGAGTTTATTGTGGTCATGCTCTGTGACCTATGCAGAGGTCATAGTGCAGGGACGGGGAGTAGATAAGCTGTGACATCACCTATTGTGAATGGGGGATCCTATGTTATCTATTTATAAGTGTAGCCTGTCATTGTAATCTTTCTGGTGATAATAATGAGATGACTGCTGAGAAGTGATCTCTATAGAAGGGAAGTGTCAGTCCATTATGAGGCTCAGTGTAAAAACTGCAGCATTTCAAGATTAGATGATAAAACAAATACTCATTTTCTGACGGTACATTCCCTTTAAGGGCTCATTCACACGACTGTAAGGCCTCCATGCCCGTATAGCGGATATTGACTTGAATGGGTCTGCAATCCGCCAGATACAGCCAAATATAAGACATGTCCTATTGTTTGCTGTATCTTGCGGATCGTGGACCGTACCGCAGCACAGATGCCTGTTCACATGGCTGGTGTCCATGTATTGTGGACTGCTATTTGTGGTCCACAGCACGGGCACGGCAACCGCATGGTCGTGTGAATGAGCCCTAAGGCAGGGCTTTGTTTTCCAGCCGTTTCATGTCACAATTGCAGGCGAGTATGAGGCGGTATACTTCGGAACAACAATTCAAGGGGTTCTCCGTTTTGTTTTTGTGTATAATGGAACATTTGTGCTGCTGATGTGTTCCAGTCCCAGTAAATGCTCTCATTCACTGACAGCAAGCAGAGATCCTGGAAATAGTAAGGAATTGTATCTTATCTGTATCTTAAAATGAAAGCCGTAGAACTTTTATGTTAGACCGCAGCCCACACAGCAAGTATTACGTGACACAACTGTTGTTTTTTCTCTTCTTTAGGCTTCAAAAGTGGTGATTCTGGAAGATCTGGGGGCACATTTTGGACTCAGGGCTCAGGTAAGTGATATTTAAGGGAATCACCAGGACGGGTGAGTCCAGCTCAGGCAGTGTGAAAATTAGCTATCTGGAGGGGGGAGGGCTGCTTTAGATGCTGCTATCTCCTGAATAGTAGGAGCTAGAAACATGCAACTGGTCTTGTTTGAAAGCTGACTGTCCAGGCTTTCATACAAGACCAGCTAAAGTCCAAGCAACAGAGGAGAAATCACTGTTTCAGCTGCATTCACAGCATCCCGGTTTCTGTCAGTGATACCTTGCTCTGTCCTGAACATGTTAGTATTACCAAAATTGGTAATACCATTTTGGTATTGTTTGAAAACCTGGACTGTCAGCTTTCAAACAAGACCAGTTGCATTTTTCTAGCTGCTACCTTTCAGGAGGTAGCAGCAGTTATTGGGAGCCAAGACCAGCAGTGAAGCCTCCACAGAGATCAGGTATAATGGAAAGATCTTCTCCTGTTCTGTGTTTTTGACCCAAACCTGGTTTTGACTCCCAATAAGTGATGGAAATAACTGACCAAATAACTGAAGTGTGAACTAGGCCCAATCCTTAAAGGGTTGCCTTTATTAAAGGGATATTCTAGGATAGGTGCAGTCCCACCTCTGGGACCCGCACTCACACTGAGAACGGCATAGGTGTGGGTCCCAGCGGTGGGACCCGCACCTATAAGACAATGGGGGCATATCCTAGCCATATGCCCCCATTGTCTGTGATGGGCATATCGCTTTAATAAAGACAAGCCGGCCGCTGGGTCCTGTGTAGTGTGCTGCGGGTGTGTTGCTGTAGTGGAGCTTAGCTGCAATACTAGACACAACCTGTGGGCAGACGGGGGCGCTGTTTCTGGAACAAAGCTAATACTGGACGCTGCAGATTTCCTTGTAGTCCTGTGTAATCCACAGATAACGTTGTCCTACCACTGTGCCACGTGACAAACTCTGCTCTGCTCCATCTGTGGGTTATATTGTTTCCCCAGTAATCATGAGCTCTCTTCTCCTCTCTCCCGAACAGGACGCCATCAGCAGGATACAGGACTTACTGGCCGACGGCTCCATTACAGGTGAGGGGACCTGCGGGGGGTTACACCAGTCCTCAGAAACCAGTAAAATACCATAATGTAGCAGGGAGTTCCTGCAGCTTGGGGTGTGACTAGAGGATAAGACGTGCTGATGTGTGGTCCTTCTGTCAGGTGTGATTGACGACAGGGGGAAGTTCATCTACATCACGGAGGAGGAGATGGCGGCGGTGGCGCAGTTCATCCGTCAGCGGGGGCGTGTCTCCATCTCCGAGCTCGCACAGGCCACGAACAAGCTGATCAACCTGAACCCCGAGCCTGCTTCAGCTCCACTCGGCGTGGCTTAAGTCCCAGGATTTTCTTAAGGACTGCGGTGTGTGTGGAGTAGACTGACCTGCTGCCTGTTCATGTGGGAGATCACCAGCATTAAAGGACTCAAATCTTCCCCTGTGCTGTCAGGTCTTATTTCTTCTTAAAGGGATAGTGATGGGAGATGCCGACTGACTGGTAAGATGCCATGGAATTCCTAGAAGTGCGTGTTCCCTTTAATCGTACGGCCGCCATTTCATATTGTATAACCTTCGCTGTTCTGATCTGGAGTTACATTGTGTAATATACTCTAATCACATCCAGAGCTGCATTCACAGCTATCTATACTACATGACCTGGGGTTACATTGTGTAATATACTCTAATCACATCCAGAGCTGCATTCACAGCTATCTATACTACATGACCTGGGGTTACATTGTGTAATATACTCTAATCACATCCAGAGCTGCATTCACAGCTATCTATACTACATGACCTGGGGTTACATTGTGTAATATACTCTAATCACATCCAGAGCTGCATTCACAGCTATCCATACTACATGACCTGGGGTTACATTGTGTAATATACTCTAATCACATCCAGAGCTGCATTCACAGCTATCCATACTACATGACCTGGGGTTACATTGTGTAATATACTCTAATCACATCTAAAGCTGCATTCACAGCTATCTATACTACATGACCTGGGGTTACATTGTGTAATATACTCTAATCACATCCAGAGCTGCATTCACAGCTATCTATACTACATGATCTGGGGTTACATTGTGTAATATACTCTAATCACATCCAGAGCTGCATTCACAGCTATCTATACTACATGACCTGGGGTTACATTGTGTAATATACTCTAATCACATCCAGAGCTGCGTTCACAGCTATCTATACTACATGACCTGGGGTTACATTGTGTAATATACTCTAATCACATCCAGAGCTGCATTCACAGTTATCTATACTACATGATCTGGGGTTACATTGTGTAATATACTCTAATCACATCCAGAGCTGCATTCACAGCTATCTATACTACATGACCTGGGGTTACATTGTGTAATATACTCTAATCACATCCAGAGCTGCATTCACAGCTATCTATACTACATGACCTGAGGTTACATTGTGTAATATACTCTAATCACATCCAGAGCTGCATTCACAGCTATCTATACTACATGACCTGGGGTTACATTGTGTAATATACTCTAATCACATCCAGAGCTGTATTCACAGCTATCTATACTACATGACCTGGAGTTACATTGTGTAATATACTCTAATCACATCCAGAGCTGCATTCACAGTTATCTATACTACATGACCTGGGGTTACATTGTGTAATATACTCTAATCACATCCAGAG
This sequence comes from Rhinella marina, assembly GCA_900303285.1. Classification (NCBI taxonomy): domain Eukaryota; kingdom Metazoa; phylum Chordata; class Amphibia; order Anura; family Bufonidae; genus Rhinella; species Rhinella marina. Next base: position 116,237 of record ONZH01024940.1, read on the forward strand.
CTGCATTCACAGTTATCTATACTACATGATCTGGGGTTACATTGTGTAATATACTCTAATCACATCCGGAGCTGCATTCACAGCTGTCTATACTACATGACCTGGGGTTACATTGTGTAATATACTCTAATCACATCCAGAGCTGCATTCACAGCTATCTATACTACATGACCTGGGGTTACATTGTGTAATATACTCTAATCACATCCAGAGCTGCATTCACAGCTATCTATACTACATGACCTGAGGTTACAATCAATCTTATTCTCCAATCACATCCAGAGCTGCATTCACAGCTATCCATACTACATGACCTGGGGTTACATTGTGTAATATACTCTAATCACATCTAAAGCTGCATTCACAGTTATCTATACTACATGACCTGGGGTTACATTGTGTAATATACTCTAATCACATCTAAAGCTGCATTCACAGCTGTCTATACTACATGACCTGGGGTTACATTGTGTAATATACTCTAATCACATCTAAAGCTGCATTCACAGTTATCTATACTACATGACCTGGGGTTACATTGTGTAATATACTCTAATCACATCTAAAGCTGCATTCACAGCTATCTATACTACATGATCTGGGGTTACATTGTGTAATATACTCTAATCACATCTAAAGCTGCATTCACAGCTATCCATACTACATGACCTGGGGTTACATTGTGTAATATACTCTAATCACACCCAGAGCTGCATTCACAGCTATCCATACTACATAACCTGGGGTTACAATCAGTCTTATACTCCAGTCACATCCAGAGCTGCATTCACAGCTATCCATACTACATGACCTTGGGTTACAATCAGTCTTATACTCCAGTCACATCCAGAGCTGCATTCACAGCTATCCATACTACATGACCTGGGGTTACAATCAGTCTTATACTCCAGTCACATCCAGAGCTGCATTCACAGCTATCCATACTACATGACCTGGGGTTACAATCAGTCTTATACTCCAGTCACATCCGGAGCTGCATTCAAAGCCTTGTTCTCCTACAATGCAGTGTATGGCAGTATGGTGCACATTACCTGCTGTAACTTTCTCTCCTGCAGTGTGAACCAGTAGCAAGATGAGACGGGAAGTCCGAATTCTGGATGCAGCTTTGGATGTGACTAGAGTATAAGACTTGAATGCCTCCTGATATCAATATATAAAGGGACAGGTAGTTAGATACAGCCCCCGACCCTAGCCTTCCCTTTGGCACTGTGGTCTGCCGCCTGCTACAACTCCCAGTATGCTGGCACCTGAATGCTGGGAGTTGTAGTGCTTGTGTTATGAGGTCAGCATTAGATGTGGAAACAGGGGCTGCTCTGTCTCCTGACAGAAGTGCAACACTGACACCCGGTGGCCACTCGTGGTATAGCCTTCACATCAAGCCTTTCTCTGCAGGAAATAAACTTACAGGGGATTGTACTCCAAGCAATTGTCTAATATGTCTTCATTGTCTGAATCACACGAGCAGAAGCAATAGAAATAGAGAAGGGATGTGAAAAGTGGCCTGTATTCTGCCAGTGCAGAGCGCGGAGGTGCTCTATTCACCCCCCATTACCAGAATTGCCCCCCACCAGTCATGGGACTGATTTGGGTAATAAAACTGTATTAGACAACTGCTCATAGTGCAATTCCCTGACATTCAGTGTCTGTTTTCTTGGTTGTTATGAAGGGAACTGCATTCATTGATCGCTGATGGTGTAAGTTCATGACTCTGGGTCAAAATTTGGTTTCACCTTTGGGTCCCATGAGCGGCTGTGGAATAGGACAGATTTTTTTGAAGGCTCTGTAGATAATTTACCTGTACAGTCTGCTGGAGCCGTGTTACCTGGTACAATGCTGACATCTAGTGGCCAGTTTGTAGAATGATGATTAGTCTCCAGCAGAACTGGTGTGAAGTAGAACTGGCTGTATGAGAAGTTAATGTTTTTTTTCTTGTTTTTTTAATGGCAGAACGCAAATGTGTGAATGTTTTTAATTTTGGGATTTTAATTTAAAAAAACTTTATAAATATAATTTGATTTTCCTGATTTTATTGTGTATCCTCATCAGGGTCCTCCAGTATCCAGTATTCAGTAGATGTATATGTACCGCCATGTATATTACCATAATGTACCGCTATTCTGCTCTGCACTGGACAGGACAGTGATCAGCAACCTCCGGCGCTCCAGCTGATCTGAGACTACAACTCCCAGAATCTTCCATTCACTTCTATGGCAGTTACAGGAACAGCGTAGCAAGTGTGCATGCTGGGAGTTGTAGTTTCACAGCAGCTGGAGTGCTGAAGATATGTAGGTATGCAGGTGGGATCCCTGAACAGCTCCCGGGGGTCATTGTTACAGCTTCCGGCAGTGGCAAGTCCACGTGTGCCAAGGTGGCGTTTACTATTCATAAGGAGCTCGCCACTATGATCCCTACCGATTCCAGTGCAGAAGGAGTTAACTCCGATCCCAGTTGTTTTGGGAGAGGGGCTGCTAGGTGCAATATGAGGCTGCCATCACATACATGTACAGTACATGGGGGTGCGGTAACTTATTGCTGCCTCCACTTACATGTCTGAAGATGCAGGAAGGGGTTAAAGGCTTTGGACACTGTAAGGGGCATTTTTATTATGTTTGAATTTGACTTATTTTGTGGTAAAAATCATTTTTTTAAAAAAAATGTTCAGCCGTTTCTGAGTTGCAGGGGTTAAAAATCAGTCTGCGAGCTGGCTGTCTCATTTAACCCTTTGCTGATGGAGCAATTTTCCATTTTAACTCTAACTGCCTTCTTAGAGCCATAAGAGGTCATTTATCAAACTGGTGTAAAGTAGAACTGGCTGAGTTGCCCATAGCAACCAATCACATTCCACCTTTTGTTTTCACAGCTCCTTTGGAAAATGAAAGGTGAGATCTGATTGGTTGCTATGGGCAACTAAGCCAGTTCTACTTTACACCAGTTTGATAAATGACCCTGATGGTTTTTTCTAGTTTTTCCATTCACATAGCCGTATGAAGACTTGTTTTTTTCCTGGACAAGTTGTACTTTCTAGTGGCATCACTTAATATTGCCTAGGATGTAGTGGGAAAATGGAAAAAAAAACAACTTCCAGATGGGGTGGAATTAAAAAAAAAAAGCCCTTCCTCCACAGTTTTATGGGTTTTGTTTCTATGGCGTTCACTGTGCGGTAAAAATGACTTGTGCTCTTCATATTCGTAAGATTACGGCGATACCACACTTGTATAGTTTTTCTGGTGTTTTAATACTGAAAAAAAAAACTTTGGAAAAATACATATTTTTTCTTTTCATCTCCGTATTCTGACCCCCATAACTTTTTTATATTAACGTCTACAGAAATGTGTGAGGGCTCTTTATTTTGATTTTGAGGAAAGGTGGGTGATTTGAATTTTTATACTTTTTTATTTTTTTTACTTTTAGGCACCCAAGTGAACCTCAACATGCAATCATTAAATTGCAAGTTGTTTAACCCATTCCCGACCGCCTAAGGTGTTTAAAAAAAGTTTTTAAAAATATTTAAGAAATGTAAAGATTTTAATCAATTTCCCCAAAATTAAAAGTACATAAACAGTTAAAAAAAAACAAAACATCATGGGTATCGCTTTGTGCGAAAACGCCCGTACTATAAAAATGTGAAAATATTTATCCCAAATGGCAAAACAGAAAAAAGGTCAAAATGGCCGCTTCGCCGATTTTTGGTCGCTTCAGCTCCCACAAAAAACTGAATAAAAAGTCATGTACACCCCATAATGGTATCAATAAAAAACACAGATCGCCATGTAAAAAATTAGCCCCCACACAGCTCCTAAAAATAAAAAGTGATGGGGGGAAGAATATGGTGTTGCAAGAAAAAAAAAAGTTTTTTTTCTCTCCAAAGTTTTTTTTTTTTTTTTCTTCAGTATTAAAACACAAGAAAAAGTAAACATGTGGGGTATCTTTATAATTGTACTGACCTAAAGAATTAAAGTAACATGTCAGTTTTACCTCATAGGAAACGCTGTAAAAATAAAACCCATAAAACTGTGGCGGAATTGTTTTTGTTTTTTTTATAATTCCCCATTTGGATTTTTTTTTCCCACTACATTGTTTGCAACTGTAAATGGTACCATTAGGAAGTACAACTTGCCCCATAAAAAAACAAGCCCCCATACGGTTGTGTGAAAATAAAAAAAAGTTATGATTTTGGGAAGGCTGGGAGTAAAATACAAAAATGGAACATTTCCCGGTCGTTAAGGGGTTAAAGTAATGGAATTATAGTCATTACCATGGAGGAAGATCAGTACATTACAGAGCAGTGCTGCCACCTGCTGGCCTGAACTGTAATATACAACTAATAAGCCTAGTAAGGGCTCGTTCACATCTCTGCGTCAGTGTCACGTCAGTGGAAAAAAGTGTGCGTGTTGGATCGGTGGTTGCTCCGTGTGTCTGTTTTTACCATCCATGTGTCATCCGTAATTCACTGACGTGGCTCAAATGAAATCTTCAGTGAAAAACGGCCGCGACACAGACATGAGTCAGTGATTTTTATGGACCCATAGGCTTCAATCCGCATCTTGGGTGAAAGTAGTGCATGTCCGCATGATTTTATACTGACCTGTCAGCAAAAAAATACTGAAATGTGAACGGACAGCACACGTCAGTGAAAAACGGAAATGTGAACTAAGGGAGGACTGTGGATTATTACTTGAATGGAACGCCTTCCCTGGTCTTCCCCCGGAGGAGGCATTCCTGCCCAGCAATCACACTATTCTGGGTTTTTGGTGTCTCAGAGGGGTTAAATGTCCGCAACCAGCCTAACCGCCGATTGTGGACATTAGGCCCAGGTGTCTGCTGTGTGAAGCAGCAGGTACCCGGATGCTAGAGCGCCATCATGTGACATAATAATACGTCACATGCCGTGAACGCTTATTAAAGCCGTATTCTTATCAGTTTGATAAGAATTGAACTATAATGAGTGTTTATGAGGTCAGGAGATCAGTGATAAGAGCTACACATGAGCCATCAGATGACTGGATTCTAAGAAAACAGACTGCGACAGCTTGCAAACAGACTCGATTTTAACCCTTGTAAGTCGGAAAAGAGCCAATTGATAAAATAATTTTTAGCTCCAAATGAATCCTCATAAATCATAAAAAATTGCCCTAAAGGTGTCCACAGTTCAGATCACCAGTGTTGATGTCACTGAGGATACGTCCACGCCGAAATCAGCAGGCGGTCGCATGCAGATCCCGATTTTTGGCTACTGATTTGGTGCAGATTTTGTCCTGTACCTTGCAGTGGGTGTGTACTGTGCCGAAATCCACACCCCTCATGGACATTCACGTTCCTGGACTAATCCACATGCCGACCTGCAGCCATTGTAGATGCAAATGCCGCAGATTCCACTGCAGATACACAGCAGATTTTTCCGGGGCGTGTTTCTGCCATGCGCACATACCCTACATTTAGGATCCACACCACGTGTCTAATTCCTGTGGTGTGTGGACAAGACCAGCTTGATGGCTTTGTAAAGACAGTGGGACTACTGGTGATGTCAGCTGCTAAGATATTCAGGGCGCTCACAGAATGATGTCACCTTGTATTGTTTGCCTATGTTTTATTTTTTTTATAATGGAGGCAGTACCTAGTAATGGCCTGCAGATGGCAGTGTTGTACCCTGTTTCTGTAAAAGCGTTTGCTGAATGAGGAATCCAATCTTTAATGTTCTAAATTTATATTCATGTAATCTATGTAGAATCTGGCCTGTGCATGCTAACCTTACAGACCCCCTTAAAGGGGTATTCTAATCATGGACAATATGCCCCCACCGCTGGGACCCGCACCTATATCCAGAACAAAGTGGTGGCAGGAGGTCTCCGGTCCGGCCACCACCAAGCTGCCTCTCCATAGAAATAAATGGGAGCGCCCTGCGCATGTGCGGCCTCCGCTCCCATTCATTTCTATGGAGCCCACGGAAATAGCCGAGTCAGTGCTTGGCTATTTTCACCGGCCCCATAGAAAATGAATGGAGGGCTCCGTTCTGGATATAGGTGCAATCAATCCTAACGATATGCCCCCATTGTCCAAGATGACACAAACCCTTTAAAGGGGTCCTCTCCCTTCAGCAAATGGAATATACTAGTTAATACCAGGCACTTACTAATGTATTGTGATTGTCCATATTGCCTCCTTTGCTGGCTGGATTCATTTTTCCATCACATTATACACTGCTTGTTTCCATGGTTACAGACCACCCTGCAATCCATCAGTGGTGGTCGTGCTTGCACACTTTAGGGAAAAGCACTGGTCTATGTGCGCTCCCACAGTCCTGGCAACGCACAGTGCCTTTTCCTATACTGTGCAAGCACGACCACCAGTAATGGATTGCAGGGTGGTCATAACCATGGAAACGATCAGTTAACTTCCTCTACATGATAAATGTCACTTGCTGAAGTGAGACAACCCCTTTAAGGTCCCTTGCTCTCAAAATTAGGGATACTGGTCACAGATCGCCCCCTATAGACCAGCGTAAATGTCCGCTGAAGAACGGGTGTCCGATGACTGCAGCAGAGAGACGCGTGTGGCGATCACTTCCCCTCCCCCACGTCTCTAGTCCCAGTACTGCAGCATTACCGGTTTATTGTGGTCCAGGTTCAGCAGTGGAGACATTAACCCCTTCGTCACCACGGCTGCACCTGCCATAGCTCATTTACATCATGTAACATCAAGGTTTTCATTTTAAACTACAGCTGGGGGGATATGGCGGTATTACCGGTACAGGTGTGGTAACGTCTCTGTAGACATGTGACCCTGTGATCCGGCATGTGTCCACTGGTGTAACATTAGTGCGCCATATCTAGTGGTGGGGAGGATGCTGCTGATTCACATAGAAAATCTCAAGTATGTGAAATGACTCCAGATCTGCTGCCTGACCTGGAACTCGTGATAACCTAGCGATGTGTCCTGTGTATTATGGGATGGCTTCCTGGTCTGCGAAATGGTTCACATGTTTATCAGAAATCTGCCAAAAGCGACTTTCATACCTGCCGCAGTATATGCAAACATAAAGAGAAGAAAAAAAGACAATGTTTTATTTTTTTTTACTTTTATGCAATTTCTGTTATATTTTATAATGAATAAAAATATTTTAACAAAAATGCTGTTGTAGTTACATTTTTATAATGCAACGTTTTTACTGAAATAATGTAATTACTGGTAATAAAAACTATTTTCTGTTAAAAGCAGCAGATTTTTTATTATTATTATTATCATCATTATCATTATTGTCATCATCATTATTATTACTATTATTATCATCATCATTATTACTATTATTATTATTTTTATCATCATTATCATTATTATTGTCATTATTATTAGTATTATTATTATTATTATTTTTATCATTATTATTGTCATCATTATTAGTATTATTATTATTGCCATTATTATTATTATTATTATTATTATCATTATTATTATTATTATTACCATTATTATTATTCTCATTATTATTATTATTTTTATTATTATTTTTATCATCATTATCATTATTGTCATCATTATTAGTATTATTATCATTATTATCATTATCCTCATGATTATCATTATTATCACACATTATGGGGGTCATTTATAATAAGATATATGTCACTTTTGTAGCGTATGTCTGGGGCAGATGGTGCGGCAGAATCTGCTCACGCCAGGTCTAAAAAAGTGGATGTGGAAGGGCAGGCCCGTCTCATTTACCATTTTCTATGCCTGTTTTAGGTGTAGAAAATTGTCTAAATGTAAGACAGCAAGAAAGCTGGCGTGCATTTAGAAGTGGCGGTGGATGCGCCAAAGTTACAGTGAGGCCGGCACCTCTTCATAACTTCCACCGCCAGCTATGGGGCTTAAAACGCTGGTCTTAATAAATGTGCCCCATTATTTATCATTGTTTTAAGACTATACTTTTTATTATTGCTTTATATTGTTGCTGATCATTAGGATTTTTCTAGATTTTAATTTATTTATTTTATTAAAAGCTACTTTAATTTTTCAAGAATTTTTATAGTATTTTTCTTATAGTTTTCCAGGATGATTTTTGCATTACGGTTTTAGGCCTCATGACCTTAGACCGCTGTGTCCGTACTTCAGTCCACCATGAACCAGTCTGCAAAAAACGGACGCCTTTCATGTGCGTTCTGTATTGTTCTCACTGCATCATTAGAAACGGCTGGGTCCAATATGGAGAAGATTAGGACGGGTTCTATGATTTGTGGAACCGCCCCACGGATCTGCAAAAAAAGTTGGTCTTCATGGTCTAATAGAAATGTATAGAACATGCAGATAACAGACGTGTACATGAGGCCCGTGCATGGCCATTTTTAATAATTATAATGCTTATTGTTCTTTTATGGTGAAGTTTTTATTTATTTGTATTAGGGCTCACGCACATGAACATATTTACTTTCCATGTCCGTTCCGTTTTTTTGCAGACCGTGTACGGAACCATTCATTTCAATGGGTCCACAAAAAAAACGGAAGTTACTCTGTGTGCATTCTGTGTCCGTATTTCCGTTCTACAAATACGCATTACGGACAAGGATAGGGCTGTTCTATTAGGGGCCAGCTGTTCCGTTCCACAAAATACGGAATGCACACGGACGTCATCTGTATTTTTGGCGGATCTGTTTTTTGTGGACCACAAAATACATACAATCATGTGCATGAGGCATTATAGTTTTTTATTGGATTTTATATGGTTGTTATCATGTTTTATTACTGATTTTTTTATTATTTATTAATTATTATGTATTGCAGCCTTTAATAAAGATTATTTTTGTAATTTTTAATATATTTGTTAATGATCATTATTATAATTTTGTATTACTGTTTTAGAAAAATGATTTTTTGCGATTGATATTTGTATTGTTGTTTTTATAAAGTTGGTGTTTTTTTTGTTTCATTCGTTTGTTCATGATTATTATTAGTGTTATTTTAGTGTAGAATTGACTCTGAATTTCAGGGATAATTCGATAAGCCGTGAAGCTGAATTTCCTTGCACTTTCTTATTACAAATGAATTTTCCCTGAAATGGTGGTAAAATTAAAAAAAACATCCTCACCTCATCCATTTGTATGCAAAGAGGCCGTCGCGGCCATCTTGATTGAAGGTCTTGCGCGGGGTGACGCCGGGTGCAGTGATGTCATCAGTGATGACATCACCGCGCCTGGCCAGCATGATGTCATCACGTCACTGTGCGAGATTTTGCGCAGTGTCTTCAGTCAAGATGGCTTCAACGGCCTCTTCACGTGCAAATGGATGAGGTGAGGGTGTATTTTTTTTTTTTTTTACCCAGATTAACCCCTGAAAGGCCTAAATGGCAGCCTCAGATGCTGCAATCAGTGCTGAATCTGATCTGAGGGGTTCAGTGACGGGGGCTGCGCAACCGCTGTCCCCCATAATTGCACCCACTACATAGAAAGGAATGCGCTTCGTGACAAAGTGATTTTTCACAAATCGAATTTCTTTGTGAAATTAGGCGAAGCTGCTGAATTGAAATTTTATAACTTTACTCATTTCTAATCATCATCATTATTATGAATTATTATTATTAGGCTACATTCACACGACTGTTGAGTTTTGCGGATCCGCAAAACACTGATACCGGCCCGTGTGCGTTCCGCAATTTGTGCACAGCACATGCCGCAGCTATCATAGAAATGCCTTTTCTGCAGACGAGAATAGGACATGTTCTATTTTTTTTGTGGGCCCGCGGTACGGAGCAATGGATGCGGAAAGCACACGGTGTACTGTCCTCATCTTTTGTGGCCCCATAGAATGTAGCCTTAGTATGTATTATTACCGTTTATTATTACTACCATCCTTCCTATTTTTATTATTAGGAATCATTACCATTTGTGATTTTTATCATCACTTTGTATTACTGTTTTAGAGAAAAAAAAATATTTTTTTTATTGTTTTTATAAAGTTGGTGATTTTATTATTTTCATTATTATTATTAGTGTTGGTATTATTAGCATTATGAATTATTACAATTTGTTATTACTGTTATTTTTGTTATGAATCATTACCATGTATTCTCCAATTTGTATTGCGTTATTACTCTCACTGAAAAATGACATTTATTATTGATATTTTTGTTGTTTTTAAAAAGTTGCAGATTTTCTTTTTTCATTAATTTGTTCATGATTATTATTAATAGTAGTAGGTGTATGAACCATTACCTATTCATATTTGTATTATTGCCATTATTATTAATCATATAATAACAATTCATGCATTTATTATTATTATTATTATGTGGCTTTCATAAGGATGATGATTATTATTTCTAGTATTTTTATTGATGACATTTATTTTTTACCTATTTATTATCTATTTTTTTATTATTACTACCATTATTATTAATCATCATCATATTATTATTATTATTATTATTATTTTGTGTGGCTTTTAGAAGGATGATGATTATTATTTCTAGTATTTTTATTGATGACATTTATTTTTTACCTATTTTTATTATTACTGCCATTATTATTATTATTATTATTATTATTATTTTGTGTGGCTTTTAGAAGGATGATGATTATTATTTCTAGTATTTTTATGATATTTATTATTTATTATTTTTCTATATGTTTTATACAGTGCTGCAGATTTTTATTGTTGCAGGATTTTTGCGTGCTCCATTACATCACTTTTCCCGTCCTCCGCCTTCGCTCTGTATTCAGGGTTAATTCTGCTGTAGAAAGTCTTTGTCAGAAGTTTGTATGACTGAACGCCGGCTATTGCTGGCAGAACCTCCCGGCAGACTTTACTCTTAGAATATCCACTGACTGGCTGATGTCCCGGCGGGCGTGATGTCATGAACAGTAAGAGCTGGCGCTATTCCCTGGGCGTTCCCGCCTCCTTCACACCTCCCGTCCCGCCTCCGTCTCTTTTAGAACACTCAGCCTGACGATAATTACTGCTTCTGGTTATCTCTTTCATAGTTCTTTTTTGACACTTGATCAGGGATACCGCAAGAGGCTTATTTTTCCTGGGAAAAGTTTTACGAAAGTCAATTATCAACTTAGATTTATACAGAAGGAAATAAGCCTTTCCCGTGGAGGTTTTGAATGCAGGATTTGGCCGTCTGTGTCTCTGTAGACAGCTGCTGACTTTGGCTTCAACACAAAACTTTTCCTTATGTTCTTTCAGACAAGTGACATTCAATACAGTAAACTTCCTCCATTCATTCCAGTCCTATTGTGATGTCCTATAGCCAGCGTCGCCATGATGAATCGCGCTTTACAATCAGGCGTTCATGTACAAACAGTGATAAATAACACAGCAACAGACAAGTCAATGATTACAACAAGAGGAATGAGGGCCCTGCTCACAAGAGCTTACAATCTATGAGGAGATAGGGGTGACACAAGAGCTTACAATCGATGAGGAGATAGGGGGGACACAGAAGGTAGAAGTGCTTGATTTGTACAATAGTCCAACCATCTTGGGAGAATAGGGGAGCAGATATAGAGCTGCATGAGCCGGTCACCTGCTGGTATCTGTAGTGCTTCTGGGTGCAGTGGAGGATCAGGTTCAGGAAGTGATAAATGGGCTATGTATGGAGAGGAGTTAGATCATGTGAGGTGATAGGTCACCCTAATAAGATGTGTTTTTAGGGAGCGTCCAAAACTGTGTATGTTGTGATTTAGCCTGATTTCTCGGGGTAGGACGTTCCAGAGAACCGGTGCAGCTCGGGAGAAATCCTGGAGCCGGGAGAGAGAGGTTCGGATTTTTGTGAAAGTCAGTCGTAAGTCATAGGCTGAACGGAGAGCACGGGTGGAGTGGTAGACAGAGATGAGGGAGGAGATGTAGGGTATATCACTAGGATATGCCATCACCTTTAAGACCTGCACCTATCTCCAGAATGGGCCTCCAAAAGGGAAAGAGTGCAACATGCTCTCCATTCACTTCTATGGGTGGCTCAGAATGGGACACCCAAAGTGAGGAGAGAGCAGCCGCCCTCCATTCATTTGTATAGAACTGCCGAAAATAACTGAACACTGGCTCAGCTATTTTAGGGAGTCCCGTAGAAATGGTCGAAGAGCGCACCGTGCAGAGGCGGCCTCTGCTCCATTCACTAGGAGAGCCAGCGCTCGGCTATTTTTCGTCCAGAACCTAGAAATTAATGGAGGGCGTCTGCTTTCTCATCACGTTGGGGGGGTCCTGTTCTGGAGATAAGTGTGGGACCCGCACATATCTGACATTTGTGGCGTATCCCAGTGATCTGCCACCATTGTCTCAGATGAGAGAACCCCTGGTTTCCGGGATTTTACTACTGATGACCTATCCTCAGGATCAGTATCTGATCGGTGGGGGTCCGACACCTGGGACCCCCGCCGATCAGCTGTTTGAGAAGGCACCGGCGCTCCTGTGAGCTCTGAGGCCTTCTCTCAGCTTTTCCTAGCCTGGTGACATCATGTTCATTGGTCACGTGGCCTAGGAGCAGCTCAGCCCCATTCAAGTGATACACTATACAATGTACGGCGCTGTGCTTGGTGAGCTGCGAGAAGGCCGGTACCTTCTCAAAAAGCTGATGGGCGGGGGTCCCCCACTGATCAGATACTGATGACCTATCCTGATGCGCCAACTGATTCGACAAACTTAAGTCAACCAATAAGCGGTGTAAATGAAGACAAACGTGTAAAGATGCACAAAATGTACCATCTGACGTGTCTAATCTAGATTTACATTTTCTAACATACTTTCAAAGGGCTCATTTCCTACAAGTGATTAAACGGATGACTGTTCCCCCTGAGAGTGTCCCTACTAACTTTGAATTATTGGTCCTCAACCTGAAACCTCCGCAACACAGAATTTCAAAATTGTACGCCTCTCTGCTCCCTTGACATACTACCCACAAACCATCTTTTATCACTGAGTGGGAGAAAGATATGGCACTAACGTTCTCTCCAGCATGCATTAAAACATTATTGGCCTGCACCCCCAAGGTGTCTAGATGTGTACGGCTACAGGAGAACTTTTATAAGATGCTAACCAGGTGGCACTACACTCCTAGCAGACTTCACAAAATGTATCCCACCACCTCCCCATTATGTTGGAGATGTAAGTCTGATATAGGGTCCTATTTGCATATCTGGTGGACTTGTAAAGGTATTACTCCATATGCACCACCCTGTCCACTCTCATAGGTGTCCCGGTAGACCCCTCGCCTATTTTCTGCCTTTTGAGTATACCACCTTCTTCGATTACACAGGTGGGACGTAAGAAACTGTGTCATCATTTGCTAGCAGCAGCCAGGGCTCTAATTGGAGTTCAGTGGAAATCTGATGTCTCCCCAAGTATGACACAATGGCTACTCAAAGTAAACCAAATCTACAGGTTAGAACAGATTGCACATTGGGAGTCTAAGGTTTCCAATAAATTTGAGGCTACCTGGGGAGTCTGGAAGGATTATAGAAAGTTATAGCTTCCTGTACCAGCTGACCCATGACCGCGCTTTTCATTAGACCCTGAAATGGAGCTCTGACAGGCCCTTCCCCTTTCCCCTATTTCCTCCCTCTCCCTTTCACCTAGTTATACCCGTGTTGGTTTAACAGTTCCTGAGAAGTATGGATGGTTGAATATACCCTTGTTTCTGCTATGTTCCCGATCACTGCACAATGTTGTATTATTTACCAAATTATACACAATTGCCATGACTGCATGTTTCTGTGTCCAGATTATTTTGTATGATATGTCCTGTTTTACACATGATATACGGATCTCTGTAATGTGCTGTATTTCATTGTTTCTTCTGATTACTACATATAAATAAAATATTTTATAAACTAGATTTACATTTTCTAACTATAGGATTATTAACTGTGTCCCAGTGTGCAGAGGCGTACCTACCTACGAGGCTGACCAATCGACTGCTATGGGACGGGGAAGTGCAGCCATGACACTGAACTGCTTTTCCTGCTCCCAACATAATGTAAATGCACTGCATTTTCCATCAGCCACCACTAGAGGGAGCTCAGTGCTTAGAGATTGTATAGTTTTCATTGAATTTTAATAGTATATACATTCCTCTGCAGTGAGCTCCCCCTAGTGGTGGCTAGAGGCAGCCTGCGTTATACTGTGTGAAGAGAATCAGAGTGTATTCATGCCATTTGGGTGATGTAAATATGGGAGTGGATATAATAAGACTGGTGTTACAAACAACAGTCTTATTATAAAGGCTATTGGTGCAGAATACTTCACATTTAATAAGAGACACAGGCCTCGTAATACATTTGGTACGTGTCCAGACAGTCTATAAGCTGGTTTAGATTTGAACTATCATTTACACAACTTTTGAACTACTTTTGTTTTTGAACAACTTTTGAATTGACACAATTTAACTATCATTTACACAACTTTCTGGTGGGTCTTGGGAGGCCACGCCCCTCCCACAAGCCTATTCACCTTCCCTTTCCACTTTTAGGCCTCTTTCACACGAATTGCAGATCCGCAAAAAAAAACGGATGGCGTCCATATGGCATCCGTTTTTTTTGCGGATCCATTGTAACAATGCCTATCCTCGTCTGCAATAAGGACAAGAATAGGACATGTTCTATTTTTTTTGCGGGGCTACGGAACAGGCATACGGATGCGGACAGTACACAGTATGCTCTCAGTATTTTTTGCGGACCCATAGAAACGAATGGGGCGGATCGGAGCCCGCAAAAAATACTGTCGTGTGAAAGAGGCCTTAGAATGTGAAAAATTGCAGATTTTTGGGCATGTTTCATAAGTTGTGACTTTTTCACATATATATAATAAATCTCCCTCACGGTGTTCAAAATGAGCACCATATTTATGAAGCACCTGTTCCACTTTTTCCAAGCTGGATAAAATGGGTTAGGCCGAGGGTGACTTTTTAATGGCATAATTTTTTTATTTAAAATATCTTTGTTTTAATTTAGAAAACAAAAAATTTATCAGAAATCTGGGGAGTCGTCCTGTACCTTCCGCATTACCTGGGTGTATTTGTCGCATGAATACTGGAGAACTGGGTGGGGCAGTATGTAACTTTTATTTTTAAAATATGGATGAGAGTATAAGGAAGGGAGGACCACATGAAGAATTTTATGGGGGAGCATCATCTTGGCAATGCTTTCCCTAGCCAAGACAAAGTATTTGAGACCAACCACTAATTTTATTTTATTTTATCTTTAAAGACTTTTTTTTTTCTTTCCTTTTTTTTCTTCTTCAGGACTCCTAAGTGACTTAAACATGTAAGATAATTAATACCATGGATTGCAATAGTTTACCATTGCAGTATATGGGAAAAATCACTGTGTTCCTATTAAGCCCTGCCACAGCAACCACATGGCTCCCGCAATCTCAGACACAAGGGAGGAGGGCATTTGGTCACTGGGAGTGGCCTGTTCTTGCTTAATGACCTTGGTCACAATTGATAATGGTATCTAAGATAGTAAAAGTCTGTTACCGGAGTTGTCCTACCACCATGTGTTTGCTGTGTAAGACATCAGGCACACGTGAACTACAGTGCCTGCTCAGCTCTTGGGCATGCGGCATCCTTAAAGATCTCACATCTGACACAAATGTTGTTGCCAGCATACATGTATGGTGGATGTCGGGAATGGGTTAAAGGGAGCCTGTCACATTGAAAATGCAGACCAATCTGCAGAATCTGAGCAGAGTGATATAGTTTTGTGGAAAAGGTGTAACTTAAAGGGGTTCTCCAAGAGTATAAAATGTCCCCTCGTATTCCGGGACACCCCATATGGAATATACTTAGTGTACCTGTGTCCCCCCTCCCTTTGCCGCTCTTGGTCCCCGCACCGCCGCTGCTGCTTCTCCCCATGCACAGATAAAAACATCCGGAGCAGCCAATGGCAGGCAGGGACAGGAGCGAGCAAGGGAGGTTCGTCCCCGCCTGCCATTGGCTGCTCCCCCCCGACACTGGATGTTTTCATCAGCGCATGGGGAGAAGCAGCAGTGGGGAGTGAGGTAAGTATATTCCCTGTGAGGGGCTCGGCACATGGGGGGGGGGGCTGTTTATTATATTGGATAACCCCTTTAATTTAAACTTTTAAACTTCTTCTTATTGGGCAGATAGCCTGAGTGTGCATGCAGAGATAGCTGTCAGTCACTGATAGGACCGCCTACTGGACTCATAAGCATATAAAGCTCTGATGAATCTTTTCACACAACTGTATACAACTA
This sequence comes from Rhinella marina, assembly GCA_900303285.1. Taxonomy (NCBI): domain Eukaryota; kingdom Metazoa; phylum Chordata; class Amphibia; order Anura; family Bufonidae; genus Rhinella; species Rhinella marina. The sequence goes on from ONZH01024940.1 coordinate 132,461, forward strand.
TTTATCAATTGGCGGAGCTCCTCTGCCTCTACCATGATGCCTACCGATACAAATTGATTTTCAGTGTGACGGGTAGCAACCTGACGATATTTGCCGTATATGTATGGTGGATGATATCTCTTTTTACAATAGTTACATACCGTAACTCGTAGGGTACCCCCCACTGATGCTGCCACTTGTGACCGTTCTTCAAAATAGCTCTCCTGCGCCCCGCTGCGGCCCCCTGTATTTTTCCCGCTCAGTATGTTAATCCTGAGCATCTGTACAGGGAGGAGGAGACGCCTGGGTTTCTCAATGGGCGTCTCCTCCTCCCTGGTTGTGTGTGCCGCGATCCAATCACATCAGAGAGCGTCACAGCCAGGGAGAAAAAAACTCCTTGGCTGTGATGCTCTCCGATGTGATTGGATCGCGGCACAGCCAGGGAGAAGGAGACGCCCATTGAGAAACCCGGGCGTCTCCTCCTCCCTGTACCGATGCTCAGGATTAACATACTGAGCGGGAAAAATACAGGGGGCCACAGCGGGGAGCAGGAGCGCTATTTTGACGAACGGTCACGGGTGGCAGCATCAGTGGGGAGTACCCTACGAGTTACGGTATGTAACTACTGTAAAAAAAATGCATGAAAGGTCCTCTTTAAGGGTAGGACTACACGGGGCAAAAAAGTTTTTAAAAATATAAAAATTCAAACCACCTTTTTCCTCAAAATTAAAAAAGCACAAAAAGTCATATACACCCCCAAAATATTGTATCAATAAAAACTACAGATCACCCTACAAAAATGAGCCCTCTTACAGCTCCATAGACATAACTATAAAATAAGTTACAGGGGTCGGAATATGACAATGATTTTAAAAAAAATGTCCAAAGTTTTACATTTTTTAGGTATTAAAACACAAGAAAAACAATGTAAATGTGATATCTCTGTAATCTTACTGACAGAGAATAAAGGTCAGATTTACTGTAATTGTAAAAACTAAACCCATAAAACTGGTGGAATTGTGTTTTTTTTTTTTTTCAATTCCACAACTTTTTTTTTTTTTAGCTCCCCACTACATTGTATGTAATATTGCCATTAAAAAATACAACATGTCTCACAAAAAACAAGTGTAGTGCCCTGGAGCAGGTGTACTTTGAAGTCTGGACATGTGTGGACATTTGGCTATTTGCCCTATGCAATGTCATAAACTTAGTTTATTTCACTTGAAATGGTTAACATGCACTGTTTAATGCTGTTTAACTGCATTTTATATATTGTGATATATATCTAGCTCATTTGCACTGTGTTTGCAAGGCTCTGTGGAAAGGGTTAATGAATACTGAGAGACTTTTGGGACTTTGAATGAGAAACTGGTAATTTTTGAAAGCTACCAAAGGGTTTAAAGAAGAGCATGTTTTGGAGGGCAAAAGGCAGACTTGTTTACCACAAATCCAGACAGACTGACCTTTTGAATGTCTGGTTTTGGCTCTGTTGTTATGTCTGGAAACTTCTTTTTGTCTGGAAAAACTGCTGTGTCCTTGTCATTGAGTATCAATGCCACCCTAATGTAAGTCTATGAGAGACGGAAACTGTAACAATGCATCTGTTTGTGCTAAGTTTCTCCACTCCACCCCTCACACTAGAAAGTTCTAGTTCAGCCAGAGACTGTATATAAGGAGAGCAGTCAGAGCCCCTAGTGTTCAGCAGTTAGGGACCAGTGCTTGGAGGTGGAGATTCATGGCGGTCTGCATGAGTGACCAGAAGAAGTTGCTGAGATGGGGACCAAGGAGCCACCCATTGGAGTGCACCACACCTTACCATCCGTTCCAGAGAGCAGCTACACGTGGTGACAACTCAGCATTTCCACCTAGTTCGTGCCATATTTGCCACCCTTTCTCTACCCATTGTGTCTTTTCATTATTTTTGTTCACTTGTTTTCTCCCCTTTGTCCTTTGGTGCCTACACTGTTTTCCACCTGCCCATTTCATCTTTTTACACTGGTCACTCCTGCCACTATATACCTGTTTACATCATCTGGGCTTAATTTATTCCATTAACTGGAGTTGTAATACATGAGAATATACAGTACCTTATATGTGACTTTTGAATTTATGTTTGATATGCACTACTTGAAAAAAGATAAAGAAATTAAAATTTACAAAATAAATAAAAAATACTACTATTCATCTAAGTAAATGTGCTCTGGATTTTACTTGTTCTCACAGAGATCAGAGGAGAAGGACACACGGACTTGCTTCCTCCGACCTCACCCACTAGTCTAGACTCCCTCTTCAGGTAGGAAGAGGCTGCAGGCTGCTACAAAGAGGACCAGGAGAAGGAGGACAGGCCTGTTCTGATTGGGAATGCTGGCCAGTTGTATTTTCCCAAAATATCTGGTGATGCAGCCTTATGTGCTTCAATAGAGCTCTGGTACCTATGTTTGTGTTTGAACACCCATGGCTTATATTAATCCTTCAGATCTTGCACACGGCTGTAGTTTTGTGTGCTGGCCTTGTGGAGAAAAAAACCTACACAAGAGCTGCTCGCACAGAGCTAGTGGAAGCTGAGCTTGGTCTAGGTCTGGCCATGTTTTGCACCTGTGCCCATAGTACCCAAGCTGACCATGATATAAGCAGATCTGGCCCCCACCGCCAATACATCCCTAAACCCCCTACCCCCTCCATGCCAAATTCTGAATTTTCTCACCCCCTTTTAGTATACTACACATTGGCACATATTTACTACTGTAAGAACTTGTAACTATTGTAGGTGTAAAATAGTCTGAAGTCGCCTCTTCTAACCGGCTGTGCGAAAATATTTATTTGCATGGATGGTTTTGAGCCATGTCCGCCAGTTAGACATGATGGGGGCATATCAGGGGCTGTGCCAGGACTCCAGCCCTGGCAAATTTGCTAGCATTTAGGCGTAAATGTTTGTAAAAAAGTATCCAGCCTGACGCAGGGACTGCCAGAGATATGCCTAATTTATGACGGGATGCCTAGTCATAAATTACACAAATCTAACTGCAGCGCAAAGGGGGAAATGAAGACTGGTGTAAATGTGCCTCATAGATAGATAGATACAGTGGGGAAAAAAGTATTTAGTCAGCCACCAATTGTGCAAGTTCTCCCACTTAAAAATATGAGGTCGGACTGTAATTGACATCATAGGTAGACCTCAACTATGAGAGACAAAATGAGAAAACAAATCCAGAAAATCACATTGTCTGATTTTTAAAGAATTTATTTGCAACTTATGGTGGAAAATAAGTATTTGGTCAATAACAAAAGTTCATCTCAATACTTTGTTATATATCCTTTGTTGACAATGACAGAGGTCAACCGTTTTCTGTAAGTCTTCACAAGGTTGGCACACACTGTTGCTGGTATGTTGGCCCATTCCTCTATGCAGATCTCCTCTAGAGCAGTGATGTTTTGGGGCTGTCGCTGGGCAACACGGACTTTCAACTCCCTCCAAAGGTTTCCTATGGGGTTGAGATCTGGAGACTGGCTAGGCGACTCCAGGACCTTGAAATGCTTCTTATGAAGCCACTCCTTCATTGCCCTGGCGGTGTGCTTGGGATCATTGTCATACTGAAAGACCCAGCCACGTTTCATCTTCAATGCCCTTGCTGATGGAAGGAGGTTTGCACTCAAAATCTCACGATACATGGCCCCATTCATTCTTTCATGTACACGGATCAGTCGTGTCCCTTTGCAGAGAAACAGCCCCAAAGCACGATGTTGCCACCCCCATGCTTTACAGTAGGTATGGTGTTCTTTGGATGCAACTCAGAATTCACTCTCCTCCAAACACGACGAGTTGTGTTTCTACTAAACAGTTCTACTTTGGTTTCATCTGAACATATGACATTCTCCCAATACTCTTCTGGAACATCCAAATGCTCTCTAGCAAACTTCAGATGGGCTCGGATACGTACTGGCTTAAGCAGGGGGACACGTCTGGCACTGCAGTTCATTTCTTGACACCAAGCTGCTTGCAGATTCAGTCTTCCCAGCATGGTGCAGGTCTACAATTTTGTTTCTGGTGTCCTTCGACAGCACTTCGGTCTTCACAATAGTGGAGTTTGGAGTATGTCTGTTTGAGGTTGTGGACAGGTGTATTTTATACTGATAACAAGGTCAAACAGGTGCCATTACTACAGGTAATGAGTGGAGTACAGAGGAAGTTACAGGTCTGTCAGAGCCAGAAATCTTGCTTGTTTGTAGGTGACCAAATACTTATTTTCCACCATAATTTGCAAATAAATTCTTAAAAAATCCGACAATGTGATTTTCTGGATTTGTTTCTGGATTTTTCCGAGGTGCCTGCTTAGTGGCACCTGCACCTGACAGCCACAACTGCCTGCAGAGCTCACACATGCAGCACTGTCACTAACACAGTTCGCCCATCCCCACAGATGCAGCTCAGGACATGCCAACTTCTCCTCAATAGTGAAAAAAAAGAACAAAAAAGTGTTTTAGAACAAATAAAAATAAAAGCTTCCATCAAGCAATATTAAAAAAAAAAAAAAAAAATGAGCGAATCGAAGTTGACAAAGTAGAATTCGATCGGAATTTTAGGAAAAATTCGATTCGCATTGAATCTGAATTTCCTCACTCTTCGCGGTAACGAATCACATTTTTTCCTAAAATGGCTGCTGCACGTGTTAGGACATGATGCAAGAGGGATCACCCAAAATGCCATGCAGCAGCCAGCCAGCCCCTGTGATGTTACAGCCCTATAAATAGCCTCAGCCATCTTGAATTCTGCCATTCTCCAGTGTACTTAGTGTAGGGAGAGACGTCAGCAGGCGCTAGGGACAGTGCTAGGAAAGACTTAATTGTGCTGAAAAATCAATTCAGAAGTTCAGGGAACGATTATTCAAGGTGTAGGGAAAGGATAGGGAGGCATCATCTACACTATAAAAGGAGAACAGGGTCCAATAGGGTAGTGTACAGCCTGAGTAATAGGAGCGATTCTATTACACCTTGCTACACTAACTGGGGATCCAAATTTCTGTTATACCGCTGCTTTTAGGTTTGCACTATATGATACATCACTAATTCCAACAAACCTTGCTTATTGGGGTGCATGTGCTATGTGATACAGTCATTGACAGTGTGTATTAATAGGAAATATATGTACGTCTTATTAGCCGTTCTGCAGTTAATTTACATTGCTATACAGCCATTATACAGTATTATACAGTATCATTTGCTGTTCTGCGGTGATTTTACATTGTACTACAGTTATTTATGGGGTGTATTAATAGGAAATATACCTCTGTCCTAGTAGCCGTGCTGTGGTGAATTTTGATTATTGTTTTTTTTGGGGGTGTTTGTGTGTGTGAGGAATGTAGAATTATGAAGTGAGAATATTCAGTGGCTCACCAATCCCTAGAAGTTGAAAATAAGGTGCCTCACACCCTCGATCCAACCAAAATCGTGTATTAAGAATAAAATATTATATTGTGTGTGGGTGGAGCACACTCACAAGTGGGGGTTCAATGGTCAAAAATGATGAGGAATAAAATGGTAGTTCAAGATTGTGATAGAAATATATTCAGGATTTTAGTAAAAAATATATATTTATTGCGTTTCTTTTTATAAAAAACTAATATTTTAAAAAACTAATATTCTTTAAAAATATATCAAATTCAAAATAGTTCAAAATATCTCATATATGGTATGAGTTTAGATGAAAAGAATATGTAAAATGTATAGCGATAATAGAATATAAGATGTAGATACAAATTATAAAAGGTACTGAATTATGCACGATAGTACAGGTTATGCTCTAGCAACAATATATCATTGACAACAATGCATCACTAATAAATAAATGAGGTACATTGAAAAATAATTGATACATTAATCAATATGACTGCCGGTTCATAGTGCATCAATATGACTTATTATCTTGTATAGTTTATATGAAAAGAACTCCTTTCTTAGTGTTCTTCTGAGTGCTTGTTAAGGATAGATACAATGTTTATTTCCACTCAAATAGAGAAGGTATGGTTCTTCACACTTAATGTGTCTAACTTTCTGATCCTTTGTTGCAGTGAAAATTACGATGTAAATTGTGTGGATCCCGGTATTGTTAGGATGGATATCTGTATCCAGTATGCTATTGCCGCAATGTTGGTAAGTATAGTAATTAGTTTTATAGTTTAATACTGTACCAGAGTCCTGCAGCTTTGTTGCACTGAGGATACGGCTCTCCCTCAACTTATCCTCAGTGCAACAAAGCTGCAGGACTCTGGTACAGTATTAAACTATAAAACTAATTACTATACTTACCAACATTGCGGCAATAGCATACTGGATACAGATATCCATCCTAACAATACCGGGATCCACACAATTTACATCGTAATTTTCACTGCAACAAAGGATCAGAAAGTTAGACACATTAAGTGTGAAGAACCATACCTTCTCTATTTGAGTGGAAATAAACATTGTATCTATCCTTAACAAGCACTCAGAAGAACACTAAGAAAGGAGTTCTTTTCATATAAACTATACAAGATAATAAGTCATATTGATGCACTATGAACCGGCAGTCATATTGATTAATGTATCAATTATTTTTCAATGTACCTCATTTATTTATTAGTGATGCATTGTTGTCAATGATATATTGTTGCTAGAGCATAACCTGTACTATCGTGCATAATTCAGTACCTTTTATAATTTGTATCTACATCTTATATTCTATTATCGCTATACATTTTACATATTCTTTTCATCTAAACTCATACCATATATGAGATATTTTGAACTATTTTGAATTTGATATATTTTAAAGAATATTAGTTTTTTAAAATATTAGTTTTTTATAAAAAGAAACGCAATAAATATATATTTTTTACTAAAATCCTGAATATATTTCTATCACAATCTTGAACTACCATTTTATTCCTCATCATTTTTGACCATTGAACCCCCACTTGTGAGTGTGCTCCACCCACACACAATATAATATTTTATTCTTAATGTAGAATTATGATCTGATGCTAGCCATGATCTAATTCTATCCATTTGCTATCAGCTAGCAGATGGAGTAAACACCGCAGGGTTCCTGCCTTCAAAGCAGGCCACATGTGTACATCTCACACCTCAATCAGACAGCACGGAGGCCAAGTCATCCTACAGGAAAAAAAAAACCTTCAGCAGGGGGAGTCAGTTCCAGACATCATGGAACCAGGAGTTCATAAGGAATTATGAATTGCCCGTCCATCACAGGCATAATCCAGTTACATATTTGCGACACAGGGGCCAAGACGGTCACGTCCTTGGTCGTAGTTTGGAAGCAAAATGCTAGGAAAGGGAGATACACAGATTTGCAAGCAGGAACCTAATAATGGCACCATATTTGGTCTCCACCTGTAGCCAGAACTGAGACAGATCCATTGGTACCAGAACCATTTCCCTGTGACCTTCCAGTCTAGAGCTATGGCCCATGATGGGTTTTGTGGGTCTTTTGGCTACCAGAACTGGGAAGGGAGGGTGAACTCCTCCCAGAGCAAGTGAAGGGAGTGGCCAGAGGGTGAAAAAGTCCACAAAGGTTAGAGGCCAGTGTCTTTCTCTGAAAGGGGGTCACATCGAGTAATGTGTTTAGAGGGACCGTGGACTGTGGACATCACTGCCCCATGTGACAGCAGCCAGGCCTTACAGCAAACCAGGATTCATCGTAATCCAACGGACTACTCATCCACCTGGTAACTGACTATTGCTCTGTTCAACTCTGTATCATGCCACCTGTATTTGCACATCTAACCACTGTATCCATTCTCTGTGTATATAGTCTTATATCTAGTGCACCCTTAAAGCAATTAAATATATAATTTAATCTTGTGCTGTTCTTGCATCTCAATCATGACTAGCTACCTGGGGATGGTTCCTGCCCCGATATAATCCCGCTACCAGACCGGGCTTATATTAAACGAGGAACCGGTGGCAGTCTACCAGACTGAGAAAGCTCTGTTTTCACTGGGGCAATGAAAAGGCTCTCTCAACTTGTCAGGGTTGTGAGTGGGGTTACGTCGGAGGTGTGTGGACCACTGCCGCTCACCCCCCTGCCTGTGCCTGTATGGACAGGAGGCGTCTGTGTAAACTGTACAAAGCTGACCTTACGTGCTCCGAGGGAACGTGTGACGTCACGTCTTGGTAACAAGTGACAGAACTGCATCGCGTGAGCTCGATGTAGTTGATGTCAGGTGGGCTGTGAGTTTGTCACAGGGTGTATTAATAGGAAAAAAAATTTGTCATAATTTCCGTTCAGCAGTGAAGTTACATTGTACTACAGCCATTTACAGGGTGTTTTAATAGGAAATATACATACGTCCTATTAGCCATTCTGCGTTGATTTTACATTGTTTTACTTTTTTTGGGGGGTGTATTAATAGGTAAAAAACAAGAAAAGGAAAATATATGTCATAATTGCCATTGAGCAATCAAGTTACATTTTACTACAGCCATTTACAGGGTGTATTAATAGGAAAGATATGTACGTCCTATCTGCCGTTCTGTGGTGAATTGTGATTGTTATTTTTCTTTTTTTGAGGTGTATTAATAGGAAAAAGAATATGTCTTAATTGCCGTTCTGTGGTGAAGTTACATTGTACTACAGCCCTTTATGGGGTGTATTACATAGTAACATAGTAACATAGTTTATAAGGCCGAAAAAAGACATCTGTCCATCCAGTTCAGCCTGTTTTCCTATAAGTTGATCCAGAGGAAGGCAAAAAACCCCTGTGAGGTAGAAGCCAATTTTCCCCACTTTAAGGAAAAAAATTCCTTCCCGACTCCAATCAGGCAATCAGAATAACTCCCTGGATCAACGACCCATCTCTAGTAACTATAACCTGTAATATTATTACCCTCCAGAAATACATCCAGGCCCCTCTTGAACTCTTTTAGTGAACTTACCATCACCACCTCCTCAGGCAGAGAGTTCCATAGTCTCACTGCTCTTACCGTAAAGAATCCTCTTCTATGTTTGTGTACAAACCTTCTTTCCTCCAGACACAGAGGATGTATTGAAAGGAAATATACTGTACGTAAGTCCTATTAGACGTTCTGCGTTGATTTTACATTGTTTTACTTTATTTGGGGGGTGTATTAATAGGAAAAAAAAAAGAAAAAATATATGTCATAATTGCCGTTAAGCGGTGAAGTTAGATTGTACTACAGCTATTTATGGGGTGTATTAATAGGAAAGATACGTACGTCTTATTAGCCATTCTGTGGTGAATTGTGATTGTTCTATTTGTTTTTTTTGGGGTGTATTAATAAGAAAAAGAATACGTCTTAGTTGCCTTCTGCGGTAAAGTTACATGGTACTACAGCCATTTACAGGGTGTATTTAAAGGAAATAAACATACGTCCTATTAGCTGTTCTGCGCTAAATTGTGATTATTTTTTGTTTGGGGAGTTTATTAATCAGCAAAAATATATGTCTTAATTACTACAGCCATTTACGTGGTGTATTAAAAGAAAACATAGGAACGTCGCCATTTTGCGGTAAATTGTGATTGTTATATTTCTTTTTTTGGGGTGTAATAATAGGAAAAAGAAAATGTCTTGATTGCTGTTCTGCGGTGAAGTTACTTTGTACTGCAGCCATTTACGGGGTGTATTGCAAGGAAATAAATATACGTCCTATTAGCCATTCTGCTGTGAAATGTGATTGTTAATTTTTTTTTTTGGTGGGGGGGGGGGGTTATTAATTGGCAAAAATATATGTCTTAATTGCCTTTCTGCTGTGAAGTTACACTGTACTACAGCCAGTTATGTGGTGGTAAAAGGAAATATACGTACGTTCTTTTAGCCGTTCTTCGGTGAATTGTGATTGTTATATTTCTTTTTCTGGGGTGTATTAATAACATCTACGTCTTAATTTCTCTTCTGCTGTGAAGTTACATTGTACTACAAACTTTTTTTGGGGGTATTATTTTAATTTAATTATTTTATTATACATTATTACATTACAGGAACGGGCAGTGGGCAAAATGTTTCTGTCGCAGGCAGATGTATCAGCAGAAGAAGGGGGTTTGGCAGAAGGAGTCATCCAGCGGTCGTGTCTTTACTAGCAACCCAGCGATGCTTGAATGGTTGACTCGGTCTTCTACTTCATCCCAAGTGACATCAGACACCCCCAGCCAAGAGTCGGTGGGTTCCTCTGACATGACACTTAGTTGGCATGGCCCAGGAGCAGGCCCTGTGCCCTCAACTGACAATCTGCCTCTGTCATTTTCTATTCCCTCAGCGCGAGAAGTATTATATGCCATAAGCTTGGCTCCACTTTTCAGCGAGGATGAGCTACTAGAGGACAGCCAGCAGCTACTGCTCAGCCAAGATCTGGAGGAGACATCCACCACTTCTTCTGGTAGGCGGGCAAATAGTGAAGATGAGTCGCATGGGAGCAGGGGTTGCGAGCGGTCAGGCTCCTGGCCTGAGGCCGTTAAGGGGGACATCAGTGATGTGCAGACAGTGGCGCATGATGATGATGTAGTCAATTGCACTAGGGAGCCGGGTGAAGAAGGGGCCTCATCATAATCATCATCATCATCAGGAGAAGAGGGTGGCAGCTTGTGCGTAAGGCAGCGGCTGAGCCAGCAGGGTGGTAGCGTGGCCGTGAGTCAGCAGGGTGGCAGCAGTTGGAGGTCGGGAGCAAAAACGTGCCCGGGGTAGAACACCTGTTTTGCAGGAGCCTACCTGCCAGGAGAGTAGTGGTGCAGGCGTTCACGGAGGGAGCGGTAGCAAACAGTCAGCGCAGAGTGTTGGGGGGAAAATGCCATACTTGGCAGTGTGACAATTTTTTCTTAGGCCACTGAACAAGGTGAACATGGACATTTGCCAAATTTGTGGGCAGAAGGGGAAGCATAGCCAGGGTGCCAATGTTGGCACCTCGCCCCTGCATCAACACATGCACCGTCACCATAAAGTGGCCTGGGAGAACCGTGACTCTGATGTGGTGGTCCGACCTGCCGCAGCAACTGCTGCATCACCCAATGACAAGAACCCAATTTCATGCAGTCAAGGCTCCACCACCTCAGCCGAAGGGAGCTGTCTGTCCTTCCCATCATCTGCTGGTCCTGATACTCCTGCTGCTCCTACTCTTTGTCAGTCATTCCATCAGCAATTGATCACCAAAGCGAGAGACAACAGCATGTGTGCACTCATCCAATGGCGCAGAAGCTGTAAGTGCTCCTGGCCAAATTGCTGGTGCTACAGTCCCGCCCTTTCCAAGTGGTGAACTCTGCATCTTTCAAAGAACTGATGGCTTGTGTCAAGGTGGAGAGTCCCAAGCCATCATTACTTCTCCAACAAGGAAGTACCAGCCCTGCACACATATGTAGAACAGAAGGTGGGCTAGTCTTTGAGCCTGTCGGTGTCTGCCAAAGTGCACGGCAGTGCCGAGGTATTGAGTTGTAACTACGGTCAATGACAATATATGTCCTTTACGGCCCACTGGGTAAATGTGCTTCCTTCCCAGCCACACCAGCAACTTGACCAGGTAACGCCGCTTTGGCTGCCATGTTCTCACATTGTTGGTCCTGCGACAATGTTGGCCTCTGCCTCCTCATCCTTCACCATGTCCTCAACTTCTACTGCAGGGACATTTCACAGGGCTTCTCCATCATACCACATGTGCAGGGCATGGCTGTGTCATGCTGTTCTGCGCATAGTTTGCCTGGGCAAACGGAGTCATACAGGGGAGGGACTGCCCCACGTACTTCATCAAGAAATTGAATCCTGGCTTTCTCCTTAACAACTCAATATTGGAACCATGGTGACCGACAACGGGAATAACATGGTGTCTGCACTGTGTTAAGGAAGGCTGAGCCATGTGTCCTGCATGACGCACATGTTCAATCTGGTTGTACAGAAGTTCCTGAAGTCTTCCACCCATCTGCAAGACATCCTGAAAATGGCCAGGAAACTTTGCATGCACTTCAGCAACTCGTAAGCCGCAAAGCACACCCTCCTTACGCAGCAGTGGCTGAACAGCATCCCCCAACATAGGCTGATATGCGACGTTTCAACCCGTTGGAATGCCACCAGACTTTGATGTGTAACTTTGATGTTAGCCAGTGGCAGCTCATACGTGACACCTGCTGTTTGCTGAAGCAGGTGGGGAGGTCACTTTATTTGTCAGTCACCAGGACTATGGGATGAACAACGTCATTCCACTGATTCATGTCCTGGAACAGATTCTGCTAAATCTGTCTGGCCAGGGTACAGGAGACGTGGTGACTATATCTCACGGCCACATGAGCCCTGTGGGGGCTGAACTAGATTCGAGCACATGAATTTGTAGAGAAATGGGTGGTTTTTCTACACAGGTGTCTGGATAGGAGGAGCAGGAGCAGCCGGAAGAGCTACAGAACAATGAGGAAGACGAGGCAGATGACCCAGACATGCCATGGCAGTATACAGTGGAAATGGAGGCAGGGAGTCAATCCGAGTCACTTGTGCAAATGGCCCGATGCCTGCTCAGTTGCTTGCGTATTGACAGCCAAATTGTCACCATTCCGACGGATGACTAATAGCTCTCCACCATGTTAGACCTTCGCTACCGGTCCAAAATGGGTGCCTTTTTTACACCAGCTGAGAGAGAGGACAAACTGAACTATTATCGAGACATACTATGTAGTCAGTCTGGCTGCTGCCTATGTGCACCATCGCCCATCTTCATGCAGGTCTGTCTAGAGGGGCCCTCTGCGCTCATGTTCCACTGCCATGGCTGCTGGGGAGGGGGGGCAGAAGCAGTACCAGCTCCATCAGCAGCAACTCTAGCAAAGTTGAGATTCGCTGATGAGCAATCTTCTTCATCCGCCTATTGAAGAAACTACTCACCAGCAGCTAGACATAGAGCAGAAACTGAACCAGCAGGTTGTGGCATACTTGGAGTACACCCCGCCACCCCACATTGAAGATCAGCTGGAAAACTCACCTGTCCACCCAAAATGTGGAACAACTGACCTTTGTGAAGATTAGTCAGGCATGGATCAGACAGGATTTTCAAACACCACTCTGTGGACTCCTGATGCTGCTGCCACCTCACCACTCTGTGGTCTCCTCATGTTGCTGCTACCTCAACACTGTATCACTGGGCCACTCTGTGGTCTCCTCATGTTGGTGCCACATCACAATTCTGTGGTTTCCTCATGCTGCCGCCACCTCACCACTCTGTCACTGGGCCACTCTGTGGTCTCCTCATGCTGCTGCTACATCAAGACTCTGTCACTGGGCCATACCGTGGTCTGCTCATGCTCCTGCCACCTCACCACTATGTCACTTGGCCACTCTGTGGTCTCCTCATGCTACTGCCACTTCACCACTTTGTGGTCTCCTCATGCTGCTGCCACCTCACGACTCACCACACGTCAATACCCATTATTAGAAATGAGCGAATTTCTCAGAAATTCAACTCAGACGGTTTGCCGAATTTCCCAAAGAGATTTGATTCGATCCGAATATATTTGTGATGAATCACATTAAAAAAACAGCTATTTCCTGGCTTCTGAAAGCCTGTATAGCAGCGTAGAACACTGTGCATTGCAGAAACATGCATAGAGAGCCCTCTGTGCTAGTGAAACAGTACTGTGTGTCAGTATAAAATGCAGATGATAGGGTTTACTGTTAGAATCACTTCCCACTTCACTTATTTGGCCAGTTACGGGCTAAAACTGACCAAATAACTCAAGTGTGAACTCAGCCTTACAGGTCAGTGATAACATCAAGAAGAAGAGCACTCCTTTTACACCAAATAACTCAAATGTAAAGTCCTTACAGGTCAATGTTAGTATCGGTTACAAAGAACCGCGCAGTAGTCCAAGATTCTACTATAGAGTGAAAGAGCTCACTCCTTTCACACTGTTGTCAGCTGATTCCATATACATTTCTACAGAACCTGTTCTGTTACATGCTGAGACAATTAGTATCTCCTTGACATAGTGGAGAGGGTGTCAGGAGTAAGTTTGTGTAGACATCACTGTTTTTTGCCCTTTTTCTCATCCGTCATTACAACAACCACTAAAAAATGCTTACTGTCTTTAGACCATCTCCCTTCACATAGTCAGCATTTGCTCAGTAATCCATCAGTATTGCTAAGGCCAAAAAAAGGAGTGGATCCAAAACAGAGATGATATGTGATTGGAATATTTGCATGTATTCAGTGTTTTGTACCAACTCCTGCTTTTGGCTCCCTTATCATGATCCAATCCTGATACAAAATAGGGACCTTGTGATACAGGCCTCACAGCTGCTCCAAAGACAGGATACGTTGTGTTTCTCATTTTTCAAACCTTCCGACAGATCAGAAGAAGGGTAAAATATATGGTGATGTCAACAGGGACAATGTCAGCCCAGTGACAGAGTGGTGAGGTGGCAACAGCATGAGGAGTCAACACAGCGGCCCAGTGACAGAGTGGTGAGGTGGGGGGCAAAAGAAGTGGCAGTAACAGAACAAGATGGTGGGTGGAAGTAAGAGCACATGGCAGCATGTGTGTGGCATCATTAAGGTGGCAACATCTGCATAGTGGTTCAAGCAGGTGGCCAGAAGAAATGGCTCTTTTCTTGCAAAGTTTGGGTGTGGCACCCAGAATGATCTAGTCTGATGCATCAGGTACTGGTGTGTGGAAATCCTGGCTGATCCCTGCCTGATTCATCTTCACAAAGGTCAGTCTCTCCACATTTTGGGTGGAAAGGCAAGTTCTCCTTGGGGTAATTATACCCCAAGTCACACTAAACACCTGCTCTGATGCCACACTACTGGCCGGGCAGGAAAGCTTGTACAGAGCAATCTTGGGCAGTTGCGGCCACAAATCAAGTTTGGCTGCCCAGTAGTCCAGCAGATCTTCCATGTGGGATGGCAGGGTGCAGTCCAAGTATGCCACCACCTGCTGGTTCAGGTTCTGCTCCCATGTCTTGCTGCTGCTTGGTGGGTAGTTTCTTCAGTAGGCGGGTGAAGAAAACTGCTCATCAGAGACTCTAGATTTAAGCTGCTGCTGATGAGGCTGGTACTGCTCCTGCCCCCCACGCCCCCAACAGTGTACCGTGACCGCAGACCCCCCAGTCAGACCTTCGTGAGGAAGGGACGATGGCGCACATAGGCAGCAGCCAATTGACTACATAGAATGTCTTGATAGTAGTTTAGTTTATCCTCCCTCTCAGCTGGTGTAAAAAAGGCCCCCATTTTGGACTGGTAGCAAGTGTCTTTAATATTGTATAGAGCCAGTAGTCATCTGTCTGCAGAAATTGTGACAATTTGGCTGTCACTACTCAAGAAACCAACATCTCCTGTACCCTGGCCAGACAGATTTAGCAGCATCTAAAATCAGTGAATCAGCGGAATGACGTTGTTCATCCCATAGTCCTGGTGACTGACAAATAAAATGGCCTCCTCAAAGGGCTTCAGCAAATGGCAGGTGTCACGCATGGGCTGTGACTGGCTAACATCAAAGTTACACAGCTCCTGTCTGCCTACATCATCAAGAAATCGTTTTTGGCCTTCCTCTGCTTATATACTGTAGTCGGTCCAACATGTGGAGGGTGGAGTTCCAACAGGTGGAAACATTGCATATGAGGCAATATGTTGGGGAATGCCATTCTGCCTTTGTAGCTCAAGACGGGTGTGTTTTGCAGTGTAGCGTGGCTGAAGTTCATGCACAGTTTCCTGGTCATTTTCAGGATCTTGTAGATGGGTGGAAGACTTCAGGAACCGCTTTACAACCACGTGCACCATCCAACCACTTGCAGATCGGATGGTTCGGCCCTCCTTGATGCAGTGCTGACACAATGTTCTTCCCGTTGTCAGTGACCATGGTTTCGATCTTAAGTTGGCGAGGAGACAGCCAGGATTCGATTTCTTGATGGAGGACATGGAGCAGTTCCTCCCTTGTATGACAACTGTGCCCTGCACATGTGGTATGCTGGAGGAGCACTCCGAATTGTTCCTGCAATGGAGGCTGAGGATAAGGTGGAGGATGAGGAGACAGCGCAGGACCCACAGCTTGAGACTGTGGAGGTGGCAGTGCCATCACCTCGCCAAGTTTCTGGTGTGACTGGGCAGGAACCACATTTACCCAGTGGGATGTAAAGGACATATATTGTCCTTGACTGTAGTTATAGCTCCACGAGTCGGTAGAACTTTAGCAGACACCAACAGGCTCAAAGACTGGCCCACCTTCTGTTCCACATATGTATGCTGGGCTGGTTCAGTACTTCCTTTTTGGAGACGTAATGATGGCTTGGGACTCTCCACCTTAGCTCAGCTCAAACCAGCATTAGCTCCAGAATACTTCATATCTCTATGGCATCTTGTGCTTTATCTGGTTAGCAGTGTGCCATTGCATTGTATGTATTTTCCCTTCCTTGTGCATTTAGCCATAGCAACGTGCACCTGCACACTGGGATGTGCTGACTGAAATTCCCCTTTTTTTTCTTTGTAAGTTTGTACTGGAGGTGTGGCTACTCCATTTGGTCATGCACTCCTGACTAGCCCCGTCTGCCCCATAGGCTGATTTTAATTAGTGTAACTATAAAGCCAAGTGGACTTGGCATGCATGTTGGTACCTGCATCCCTGTATTAGTGGAGGCCTTTGAAGCACTACAAATGGCAAAAGGCAGAGGGGACCAAGCATGCATGTGGAACCAACACCCCCTGATTATACGGAAGCCAAGGTTGGCACATAACAGGTAGGAAATAGCATTAGGTCCCCATTCTACAGAGATCACTTTGATGATTTGGTGGACAGGCCCAGATAATTTTGTACAAAACATATTTGCCAAGAATCTCTAATTTACTAAACAAGCATAGCATTAGCTCCAGAATACTTCATATCTCTATGGCATTTTGTGCTTTATCTGGTTAGCAGTGTGCTGTTGCATTGTATGTATTTTCATTTCCTTGTGCATTTAGCCATAGCAACGTGCACCTGCGCACTGGGATGTGCTGACTGAAATTCCCCTTTTTTTTTTCTTTGTAAGTTTTCTAAAAGGTGCAGAGTCCACCACATAGAAAGGGAGGGACTGTAGTACCAGCAACATGGCCAGGAGCACGTTCAGCTTCTGCACCGTTGGAAGAGTGCATGCATATTGTTGTCTATTTCCAAACGCCTCTGGGATCGATTGCTGACAAAATGACTGACGGGGAGTAGGAGGAGCAGGAGCATCAGGACCAGTAGATGATGGGAAGGACAGACAGCTCCCTTCTGCTGAGGTGGTGGAGCATTGACTTGCAAAAAAGGGGCGCGGGCCACTGGTTGATGCAGAATTTGCTGCCTCAGGGTATACCACTACATTAACGCCATGGTTTTCCCAGGCCACTTAATGCTGACGCTGAATGTGTTGATGCAGGGCCTTGGTGCCAACATAGGCACTCTGGCCACGCTTCACCTTCTGCCCACAAATTCAGCAAATGGCCATGATTGCTGACCTCCTCTGATGGCTTCATGAAAAATTGCCACACCACCGAGTATGGCATTTTTTTCCCCACCACTGCTGCCTCAGTGAACTCCTGCACTGTCACTTCTTTCTGGACAGGTAGATTCCTGCATAGTGGGCAGTCTATCCGGGCACATTTGTCTCCCGACCTCCCACTGTTGCCACCCTGCTGACTCACGGCCACGCTACTACCCTTCTGGCTCAGCCGCTGTCTTACATGCAAGCTGCCTTCCTCTTCTCCTGATGATGATGAAGCCCCCTCTTTACCCGGCTTTTACGTGCGATCAGCCACATCATCTTCCAATACTGTCTGCACATTACTGATGTCACCCTCACCAGTCTCAGGACCATGTGCCTGACTGCTCGCAATACCAGCTCCTGCGAGACTCTCATCATTGCTACTTGCCCGCCTACCAGAGGAAGTAGTGGATTTTTCCTCTAGATCTTGCCTGGCTGCTGCCTATCCTCTAGAATCTCGTCCTCGTTAAAAAGTGAAGCTGAGCCTACGGCATACAATACTTCTCGAGCTGAGGGAACAGAAAATGACAGAGGCAGGTTGAGGACAGGTGGGGGCACAGAGCTTGTGGCTCAAGGTTTCTGATGTCACTTGCGATGAAGTAGAAGACCAAGTCAACTGTGAGGAATAAGGAATCATGATCCAGGTTTTAGACATGATTTAATCACATCCATCTTCAAGACATGATTTAATCACAGCCATCTTCAAAGACATGATTTAATCATAGCCATCTGCTGGCACCTAGAAGATGGAGTAAACACCGCAGGGGGGGTCCTGTCTTCAAAGCATGCCACTGGTATAAAATTCACACCTTTTCCAGCCACTTTGGAACCAAAGCTCTTTGCATAGGAAGAACCCTCAGCAGGGAGCTATCCACTTGTTAGAAATGATGCCTACTTTCCAGACATATAAGAACCAGGAATTAATAAAGAATTATGGACTGGCTGTTTATCACAAGCGTGAGCCGGTCATATATTCGTGAGGCAGGGACAGAGAGGGACAGGTACATGTCCATAAGTTAGCGATCACATGTCAGGAAGCGGAGATACGGAGATCTCCAAGC
This sequence comes from Rhinella marina, assembly GCA_900303285.1. Classification (NCBI taxonomy): domain Eukaryota; kingdom Metazoa; phylum Chordata; class Amphibia; order Anura; family Bufonidae; genus Rhinella; species Rhinella marina. The sequence continues at coordinate 150,976 of ONZH01024940.1, forward strand.
TGGAATCAGATAAGTGTGTCGTGTTTGGTCTCCACCTGTAGCCGGAACTCAGGCGGGTCAGTTTGTACCAGAACCCTTTCCCTGTGACCTCCCAGTCTGGAGCTATGGGCCATACTGGTTTTGTGGAGCTTTCTGCTACCAGAATTGGCAAAGGGGGGGTTTACCCCTCCCAGGGGAGGAGGGGAGTGGCTGACTGCAGGACAAAAGGACCCAGAAAACAGAGGCCATTGACATCACTGCCCCCATGTGGTTACAGCTAGGCCTTACAGCAACCCAGAAACCATCTTAACGAACTTTCCATCTCTCTGGTAACTAACTATTGTTCTGTTCAATTCTGTTGTACCATACCACTTGTATTTGCATATCTGACCATTGTATCCATCTTCTGTGTATATAGTTATACCTAGTGAGCCCTTAAGGCGATTAAATTTATAATTTAATCTTGTGCTGTTCTTGTATCTCGATCATGAATCCCCACGTCCGTGTTCTCTCTAATATTGTTATACGCTACCTAGGGTTGGCTGCTCACCCGATATAATCTGTTAACGCACCAGAGTTATATCAAACGAGAGCTGGTGGCAGTACTACTGGGCTGATAGACTCAGTTTCACTGGTGATAGTGAAAAGGGTCTCTCAGCCGGTCAGGATTGTGAGTGGGCATAGCTCCACGCAGGGATCGCGTGGGCTACCCTCTCTCCCTTTCTGTGCCTGCCTGTGCCCGCGTGGACAGGAGGCGTCTGTGAAAAACCATGGCGTACGTAACCTTACACACCCTGAGCGGGCGTGGAACGTCACATGTTTTTAGGCAAAGACTGAACTGTACCGCGTGATCCCCAAGTAAGCACACGCAGGAGCAAGGCTGCGTGTATAGTTAGTCACATATTCGTGGCAGCTAAGTGGGATCGAGAAAATAGTGTGTGGGAGTGTGGGATACATACTCCCAAACACTAAAGACTGCCAGCAGCAGCTTTTGGCCGCTGGAGTCTTAAGATCAGCTCAACACTAGACAGTCTGTGCGCAAATAAAATAAGGTGTGTGTGGGTGCATCAGGTTGCAGTCTGTGTCAGTGATCATTGGTGGCATTGATGGCCAATAGCACAAGAAGAAAGGCTAAGGAGATGGCTGAGGCTATGACCGATGACATGGAGGACGCAGTCCAGATAAGGGGCTAAGAGGAGGTGGTGTCACGAGTGGGCTTGTGTCTGGTATCAGACGTTCTGCGCGGCTTTCTAAAGTGACATAATTTGACATGCTTTTCCCTTGGTTTGGTTGCTGTTTACCACACCCCTTCTCCTCAGCTATTGCCACTGTGGTAATTATATTTCTCCTATTTACCCCTTCCTCTCCCAGTATCCCTTGCGGTTTATACTCTCTGCCTACTTAGTAATGTGTGGTGTGGATCTCGGCTGAGATCCGGTTGCTGCGATATCTGCTTAAAGATAAGTGACTTTTTCCCTCTTGTGGTTTTCCTTTTGGAGTCCACTGTTCGTCCTTACTCTTGGAGGAACGGATTCACTCTTTCTTTTATCTCTAGCTGCAGGGTTTTCTAGGGTGCATTTATTGTTAGGTTCCTGTGTATGAACTTTCCTACAACCCAGGCTTGTTCATACTGGTAGTCAGTCAGGGCCTAGTTTCAGGGTTCCCTGCAGGAGGTGACCGTTTCCCTGGTTTTGGTCTGTTTCCTTCCCTCGTACGCTCGGTGTGGCTATTCCCTCCACACCAAAGCGTGACAGGTGGAAGGCAACTTTGTGCAAGGCGAGGGGGAGCACAGCCAAAGCTTCCAAAGGAGCCAGTTGCCGAAGGTTAGGCACGCGGGAGGGCTGATCTCCACTTGCTCATCTTCCCAGTCAGCCAGGCAGGCTTGGCTGCTCTCCTACAAGCTTCCCTGGACCGTCTCGATGCGGGAGACAAGGCGACCTATGAGATCCTGATGGCAGCTGCAGAACGTCCCGAACGCGCCGAGCGCGAGCAAGCACAGGCCAAACTGCAGCAGCCATCCCCAGCCCGATGTGAGTCTCCAGAGATCCGGGTCCCAAAGCTACGGGCAGAGGACTTCCCCCTCCTGGACAAAGATGGGAACTTAGACACCTTTTTGTTGGCATTTGAAACCGCCTGCCATCGGTACCAGCTGCCGGAGGATCAGTGGGTGTGATTCCTAACGCCGCGTCTAAGGGAAAAAGCCCTGGAAATCTTCGGGTTGTCTGCCCAGCGAGACCATCCTGAGCTATGAGGATATCAAGCAGGCTCTGGTCCGGCAGTACAATTTGACCCCTGAGACATACCAGAAGAAGCTCCGGAATTTGCAGCGGGGCTCTACCCAGAGCAGGGCCAATCACATGCGGGCCTTGCTAAGAGTGGTCGACCAGTGGACCACAGGATTGGAGCTCACCACCATCCAGCAGCTGAAGGAGCTCATCGCCACAGAACAGTTCTTGTGGAATTGCCCCGAGGACCTCCAGCAGTATCTCCGTAACCGGAAGTGAAAGGGGGCTTCCGCAACAGCAGCCCAGGCCGATGATTACACCAATAACAGGACTTCAGAGGCCCGAAAACCTGTCAGCTGGAAAGTGGGTAAGATGCACTCGGTACCTGCTGCCCCTGCCCCTAGGCCCAAGTGGGCACTAGCCCCTGCATCACAGTCCACATTGGTGGGGGAACCCCGACTTTGCCACCTGTGTAAGCAACCAGGACACTTCAAGGCCATGTGTACCCAGCGCCAGAGGGACCAATCCCAGTCGTCGACCCAGAAACCATCCACTGTGCTGTGTGGGGGTGGTGGGAGGTCCCTTGACAATTTTCAACCCGTCACCAGAGACACCGGCGCTGAGATGACTCTGGTGTGGCCTGAACTGGTGGCACCACAAGATTTGGTGCCCGGGAGATCCCTTGCTGTCTCCGGAATAGGAGAAGTAGAACCGGCGCTGCCTGTCGCCAAGGTCTATTTGGACTAGGGCACCGGTCGAGGCGTAAGGGAGGTGGGGGTATCCTCCAATATCCCTGCCAGTGTTTTGCTGGGGACGGACTTGGGGCGGCTTGTGTCTAAGTATGTGCTCGCTGACACCCCAGAGTCCGATTCCCCAGAAGGTGATGTAATGTCCACCCCTGTAGCTACTGATAGTGTGCAGAACATGCCTGGTAATGGTGATGTGCCGGTGAGGGATGAAATTTGTGCCTCTTCCCTCAGTGGGGAGGAGGTCATTCACGCCAGCTGTGCTGAGGCCCCAGGGTGTGGCCAGCAAGCAGGCTGGGACCTGTTGTCCTCAGTAGTGGCTACTGAGGGGACAAGCAGGGGGCAGACAGCTGCGGGGGAGGAGGATGCAGATGAGGGCAGGGCTGTTCTAGGAGAAGTTGGGCTCCCAGGTAAGGCCTCAGGGCAAGGTTCCTCCACAACCGGGATGTCAGGGGGCCAGGTTAGTCCATCTGGACTGGCGACTTGGTCGGAAGCCGCGGGGAAGCAAGCGCTACCAGCGGTGGCAGCGGCCATAGCTCAGGGGTCTGATGGCTTTCCCTCTTACAACCAAGTGGCTGCAGAGTCAGGTGGAGGCCAGGAGACAGGTCCCGAGGATCTGACGTGGCAGTCTCGTCAATTCTAGCCACGTCCAGTCAGGGGTTTCAGGCGGCGTTAGTGGCTGAAGCCAGCCTGAATGCTCTCAAGGAGCAGGCAGCACAGCTTCCCTCGGACTCAGACCTCAAGCGAGTGGTCTGGGACCAGGGATCACTATACCGGGTCACGATCTAGCAGGATTCGTAGGAGGCGTGGCCCAGGGACCGACAGTTATTGGCACCCTATCCGTTCAGGGCAGAGTTGTTGCGGGTCGCACATGAGATTCCCATGGCCAGTCACCTAGGAGTCACTAAAACAAAGGCCAGACTGGCCCAGCATTTCTACTGGCCAAAGATGGGGGCCGATGTGACTGGCTACTGCCGTTTGTGCGACACCTACCAGAGGGTGGGGAAGGCGGGGCCCCTCCCCAAAGCCCCTCTAGTAACGCTCCCCCTCATTGATGAGCCTTTCAGGAGGGTGGCTGTGGATCTGATTGGACCGCTGTCCCAGCTGCTCCGGGAAACACTTTGTACTAACGGTAGTAGACTACGCCACCCATACCCGGAAGCGGTGGCCTTGTCATCCATTCGGGCTGACAAGGTGGCCACTGCCCTACTGGAGATTTTCTCCCGAGTGGGCTTTCCCCAGGAAATGCTTACTGACAGGGGGACTCAGTTAATGTCGCAGCTGATGGAGTCCCTCTGTAAGCAGATACAGGTGCAACATCTAGTAACCGGCCCGTATTAGCCACAGACAAATGGCCTCTGTTAATGGTTTAACCGCACCCTGAAGCAAATGCTTAAGATGTTGGTCGACTCCCACGGGCGCGACTGGGAGCGGTATCTTCCACACCTGCTGTTTGCGTACCTGTTCCCCGTGCCACAGGACAAGCTTCAGGTGGCCTGGGAGGGCCCCTACCTCGTGCACCAGCAGCCCGGGGAAGGCTGAAGGCCTTCCACGTAAACATGATGAAGGCACATCATGAGAGGGAGGCTTGTGCCCTCCCTGTATGTAACCTCCCCAAGGAGGACATGCACGCCCAGGTTAAGGCGGGTGGGTCCATTGAGGATGTGGTGGTGGGCCAACAGCTCCTGGAGGACCAACGGTCCCAGTTGTGGGCCACACTTCACCCCTTCCGGGGCTTGTTCAGCAACAGGCCCGGAACGACAGAGTTGGCCATCCATCACGTGGACACCGGGGATCACCCCCCAATCCGGCGTTCAGCCTATAGGGTCTCCTTGGAGATGCAGCAGTACATGCGCCAGGAGATTGACAAAATCCTGAAGCTGGGGGAAGAAAGATCGGACGACCCGGTTATGCGTGGACTACAGGGGACTCAATGCTGTCATGGTCACCAATGCATACCCAATGCCACGCATTGATGACCTGCTCGATCAGTTGGCCAGGACCAAGTACCTGACTATCATGGATCTGAACCGGGGGGTATTGGCAGATTCCCCTGACCCGTGAGTCATTGGAACACTCTGCCTTCATCACTCCCTTTGGATTGTACGAGTCCACAGTGATGCCATTCGGCATGAAGAATGCCCCTGCCACTTTTCAGCGGATGGTCGACACGCTGCTTAAGGGACTTAAAGGATACGCAGCCGCGTACCTGGATGACATTGCCATCTTCAGTTTCACATGGGAGGATCACCTAGAGCACCTGACGCAGGTGCTCGGGCGGATCCGCCAGGCAGGATTGACCATGAAGCCGGAAAAGTGCCAGATGGGCATGAGCGAGGTCCACTACCTGGGGCACCACGACGACACTACGGGCCACATAAGGGGTGGGGCTGCGGGTACGGTTCGTCACATCAACCATTTAAGGACTACTGGGTTACTGGACAAGACACGACCACTAGATGACACTGGCTGCTCAGGCCTGTCAGTGCAACTGCTGCCACCACCCCCCTCCCTTCTTCTGCTGCTACTTCTGCATGCTGTAGAAACATTTTGCCCACTGCCCGTTCCCTTATAAGGGCCTGTTACTTGTCTGTCCGACATACTGTAAATTAAAAGAAATTTCATGGGGAAAACGGCAATACTACCAAACTGCAATTTAACCCGAGAAGCAAGTATGAATGGAAATAACTTTATATATGAAATAAGCACTTCTAAAAACTGTTTGTTTTTGGGAATATCTCAGGAACATCCTGGAGACCTGAGACCCATTCTAAAACCTTCCTGGACACCTGATGTACCTGTGTACCAAATTTCGTGATTGTAGCTGCGACGGTGCAGATTCCTTTAGCGGACATACACACATACATACACTCAGCTTTATATATTGGATAAACAAATTCGAAAACTGTTTGTATCAGGCAGCAAATGCACCCCAAAAGCAAGGATGAATGGAAGTACTTTTATATATGAAATTAACACACCCCAAACTGGTTGTATCAGGTGGCAAATTCACCCTAAAAGCAAGAATGAATGGACGTACTTTTATTTATTTAAAATTAACACACCCCAAAACTGGTTATATCAGACTGCAAATTCACCCCAAAATCAAGGATGAATGGAAGTACTTTTACATATGAAATTAATAGAGATGAGCACATTTCTCAAATATTTGATTCGGTTGGTTTGTCGAATTTTCCAAAAAGATTTGATTCGATCTAAATTTATTTGTGATGTCTTAAAAACTTAAAAACCAGCTTGTCACGCTCCATGCAGCGCCGCCAGACTCCCACTGTTGTTCAGGAGCAAGGACAAGATGTGTGACCTCGTCTCCATGACAACAGGGGCGGGGAGGACCCAGGACGCGTTCAGTCTCTGCGCGGCCGACGACAGGTAGGAGGAGCTTCAGTTATGAATATGTGTGCTATAGGTCACGTGACGCTGGCCACGTAACGTGACCTACCTCTGAGTACTGGCAAGGAAGCCAGCACTTCCTGTTTCACTTTTGGAGTTAGGTCATGTGATGCCATCTCGTCACATGACCTACTTGGAGCCCTATTTAAATAGGCAGCCTGCCAGCCACAGGTTGCCTGAGATTGGTCTATACCTCCAGTGCTAGTGCTTGCTAATCCTTATTGTGACTACTGTGTTTTGGATTTCGGCTGTGTATTTTTGACCTTGATTTTGCTCTCTCCCATGGCTTTGACATGACTTCCTGGTACGACTTTTGGCTTGCTGACCCTCCAATATTGTGTTTGTGTTCTGTCTTTGTTTGTTGTGTTTTCCTCTTGTTCCCCTCCCCTTACGCCCCAGCACTTATTCAGGCTAGGGATTGTTGCCCAGTTACATGCCATTACATAGGACGGGCCGTGTAAGTAGGCAGGGACAGAAGGGGGGGGGGGGCTCAAGACAGGGCTCACTACTCCCCATATGTGACACAGCTATTTCCAGGCTGCTGGAGTCGTACTTGGTAACTACCTTAAAGGGGTATTTCCATCTTGTGAATGAGGTATAATTAAATTACAAATAGCATAGCTAGGACACCCAGCAATAAGTTTACTGTCAGGCTCACATACTGTGGATTGCTATGAATTTGTGGCACTGATTATACACCAAAAATCCACAGCAATTCACAGTACATTGCATTGCTTGCTGCAGATTTACTGTGGATGTAGCCTGTAGTCTGAGTCACTGTACTTTTACAAAATTTAATTTAATTTAATAGAGAAATTGTAACTAGAAAATATCTAAATCACTTCTTAAAAATATATCCTGCATCTACCTGAAAAAAGCTGTAAAGTCATGGTCACTAGTGGTCTCACTTCCACCTAACTTGCAGTCTACTGCCTGTTGTCATTCAAGATCCATCCCTAGTATCAGAGACTCAGAAGATGGCTGAGAGGAAGTAGGAGGCATACCAGAACTAACTGAGATTGTGAGCCTGATAAAACATTATGCTTCTACTCTGCTTCTGAACATCACAGGAGCCTGCTTTTCTGTAACTGTCATTTATCCCTCCTTATCATCTTTCTGAGCTTCCTAGAAGAAAACAAATATAGTGGACTGGCAGAACGGAGACTTCCCCTGCTTCTGAGCGAAATGCATCTAGCTGTGCAGCTGAAACAGGGAACAATATGGCTGAAAGAGACTTTAGAGAAGCACAGAAAACACCAGTTCCTTCTCAGTTATGACTGTACAATGAAGCACAGCCATTATACAAAGTTTTTGGAAATGCTCAAATGCTGAGATATGTGGCCTTGTAAACTTTATGCATATATATATATATTAAATGTAATAATGTAACTGACTTTTATTTTTTATACTTGATCTTCAGCTTCATAGATAATTTTCTTTTTAAATTAAGAAATGAGAAAATTTTAATTTAGCTATAAAATAATTACCTGCAATAACAGGATTATACTCTCCAGACTATATAAGACCTTTATGTCAGTTCAGAAGTGATAGACAATGAGACGGTGTTATGAGATGTGCAGGGATTCACTACATGATTTCCTTCTCTACATGATTCAGCAATGTACTGTGTATCTCTTGTCTTCCTCTTCCTCACCATTTTGTATTTCTGTAGCTTTTCACAATGTCTGAAACTGAGCACATCACCGCGATGTTTCATCAGGAAAATACATCCTTTATTAAACACACAGTATGTGCAGGATGGAGACGTGATCATCGGAGGGATATTCACTCTCTGCAACAGTTTAAAGCTTCTGAGAAGTGAATCAGGACAGTATGTATCCTTTTGTGATATGTAAGTACTTTGCACACTTGCCACTATTGTCTTCTGTAGTCCTCTAGAAATTTTATTTTATTTTTTCCCCATTGTACTATGTAATGCTAAAGGATTTGTAAAAGATAAAAAGGCAGAAATATTGACCATCCTGTTCATGGTATTGGAGATCAGAAACATCCATGCCAAAGAGATCTCTGCACCTCATTAAAACTAAATTTTTAGTGAAGCGACTTCGGATGTAGCATCTGAAGCTCGCTTGGCTCATCCCTAATTATAATATATTGTACTTGGATATGATTACTTTTCGTCAATAAAGCTTCTACCATTTCTACAGACCTCTAACCCGCTTCTACCGATATGTTTTGGCTTTCATATTTGCCATTGAAGAGATCAACAAGAATCTTGATATTTTACCAAATATGACCCTGGGATACCACGTGTATGACTCTTGCAACAGTGCGAATAAGGCTCTAGATAGTGTTCTACAGATCTTATCTGGTCCTGGAGATCCTATTCCGAATTTCTCCTGTGAGGAGTTTGGTCACTTGATTGGTTTTGTTGGAGATATGAATTCAGATATATCTTTACATATAGCACAGATATTGAGCATTTATGGATATGCACAGGTAAGCCATGTCACTCCAAAGCCAATTTTAAGCAATTAGGTGTTTTCTGATTACATGATATTTTTATATTGTTCTACTGCGTGGTAATGGACTAGCGGCTACTCCTCTTCCTAGGAATTTTTTGTTCCTTTATGCAGTCATATACGTATATATATATTTTTACTTACACTTTAGTCTTTGCATGTTGTGTTCTATTACATTTTGTGCAGTAGTTGTGCAGCCTCTGAACCAAGAGGTAGTTTACTTTCTAGATGTAAAACTGCAGTAGTGAGCTATCTGGTGCAGTACTGTAGAAATCCCCGGTTTGTGGATGTGCCATCTTCTATACAGCTCTGTAACTTTGCAGTGAGTCCCTAAGGAGCCAGTGCAGAGGATGGGAGTTGTAGTGGCCCTGATAAGATGTGTCACGGTGTACTCCCGCAAACCATTGTTCCATGGGGATCAGAGCAGTGGACGGGTCATTTAACCTCTTAGTGACCACCCATATGCCTTTTTACATCATTCACTAAGGGGCCTTAGGCAGGGCCGCCACTTTTTTAAGGAGGCTGAGTCTAAACACTGCATGGATCCCCCACGGTCCTGCTGTAACAGCACGGACCGGCATGGGTGCTGATCTGGGCTGTTTAATGCTTTACATGCCGCGGGCAATGGCACCCGCCGCATGTAAATTGGTGACAGAGGGAGCGGACGGTGTGTGAAGGCAGGCTGGGGTCTTAAGAAGGCCCCAAGCAAGCCTTGATTAGTTTCTAGCAGGCTGCGCCACTCTGGTGCAGCCTGCTGGTCAATGTCAGCAGGAGTAGAAACGTAATACCAAAATGATGCCAATGAAAAATACAAGTTGTCCCGCAAAAATCAAGCCCTCACATTACTCCGTAGAAAGAAAAATAAAAAAAGTTATAGCTCTTGGAAGGTAAAGATGAAGAAAGGAAGAAAAACACTTGGTCAATAAGGCCCAAAACAGGCTGGCCACTAAGGAGTTAAAGATTCAGGCCAGAAGTAAAAGAATAAAAATCTCTCTTTGCAAAAAGTAACAAGTAGTACATCAAGCAGTAGTTGGTACAAAATATAATTTCTGTCACAAGATGATGAGGTATGGCGGCTGGCAAGGTGGCAGTTAATTGCATCTCAGGTGTGCTATCTTGCTGGTGACTCTCCCTTAAATTTTTGGCTAACAGCTGTGTGCTGGTAATTGTGGATCTAGGTGTCCACTGTGAAATTTTGATATATTTTAGCTGTCTGCATTCAGTTGTTCTGGGCTGGATATATATATTGCTGGTCACTCTGCTGACTATAAACACTGCAGCTTTCAAGAAAGCTGCATCTTGGGGTTTCTTGCACTCTGTTTGGAGTAGTGATCTAACGGGAGAGTTGGATCCAAAGGTGGTCCCTAAGACCCTTGGATGATGAACAATTCGATGTGCTTCCTCACTTCACACTCTCTACATTAGCATTCCTCCTTCTAGGAGGAAGAAGTACCAGCCCACTTCTTAATGAATAGGGGAAGGAACAGGGCGGTTAACCATATTCCTGTCAACCATACCATGTTTTGCTTGGTAAACATTATATAAAATAACAGTAGAAACAAACTGAACAATTGCAGATGCCCCCAGGTCTAGGGTACTGAAACTCCCAGCAGTCAAGAGGTAAATACTATACAGTGAGTAGTTTGTATCTTCTCATATATTGTTGGATCTGAATTCTGGATATATAACAAAGCTGGTGACTTTGATATTAAGCTTGGCTGCTTAAAGTGTTGCAAACTTAAAGGTTTTTTCCCCAAGATTTAGATATTGTTAAAGGGGTTGTCCAGGTTCAGAGAAGAACCCGGACATACCTGCAATTTCACCCAGGCAGCCCGCCTGAAGAGGACATCGGAGCATCTCATGCTCCGATGCCCCCCCCTTGCCCTGCGCTAGATCGCGCAGGGCAAGGTCTCTTTTGTTTATAAATACTCGCTGCCGGGCGGGTACTTCCGCCCGGCAGTGAGTTCGGTGACGTCACCGGCCTTAATGGGCCGGCTTTAGCGCTGCCCTAGCCGTTTTACTGGCTAGGGCAGCGCTAAAGCCCGTCCATCAGCGCCGATGACGTCACCGACTCACTGCCGGGCGGAAGCCTCTGCCCGGCAGGGACCGGTACGTCACCGGAACCTGGCTAAATTCCTTTGCCCTGCGCTAATTAGCGCAGGGCAAAGGAGGGCATCGGAGCATAGGATGCTCCGATGTCCTCTTCAGGCGGGCTGCCTGGGTGAAATTGCAGGTATGTCCGGGTTCTTCTCTGAACCCGGACAACCCCTTTAACTTATCCTCCAGATTATGTCATCAACATCAGACTGGCGGGAGTTCAGCTCTCAGTACCCCTTATATTCAACTTTTTGAATGGGTCACTGTGCACCACTCAAATGACCTATGCACAGTTCAGCTTCATTCAAGTGAATAGGGGTTAAGTTGCAATACCATACAGAAGAGATATCCAACGGACAGCACTGTGCTTGGTAAGGTGTGAGGAGGCAGCAGCATTCATTAGAATGTAGTGGCCTCCTTAAACAGCTGATCGGCAGTGGTGCTGGGTGTCGTACCCCCGCCAATCTAGTATTGATGACCTATCTCGAGGATAGATCATCAATATATGATTCTGGGAAAATCTTTCTGTCAGTCAAGTGCACAACCCATACAAGTGAAAAACCCATTTTTCTACACCAGCTGTAGTGGGTTTCCATGTGCATTATGCAAAGCATGAGGCAGCATCAACTAGAAGCATTATGTCAGCTCCATAACTAGTCCCATCAAAATAAGTTAACATTGTGCTTCTTGTACACCTAAGGCCAGATACCCTTTAAGCAATGCTCCTGTGTTAGGGATTTTGGGTATCAAAAATAGTTTTGTATGGTATGTCTTCAGCTTAAGAACTGCCAATACTAGTTTCCTTTCCATGTCTCTCTTAATTAGGAGAAATATATCACGACCTGCTGTGCATGAAACATTTTCATTTCCTGAGTAGATTTCTTCTGTAACTGGAAGTAGTGGTCAATAGCCATTCCATACTGATTTTAAGTATGCTTATCCTAGTGGTGCACTTTTATTTTTGATACCACCCTAGTTAAACTGTTTCCACTAGCAAGGATGTCTAGTGAGGACTTGGTCAGGTCTCATCAGGTAGATTTCCAGGAAGAGATCTTCTTAGCATGACCAGTTTTTCTACAAGAATGCAAAGAAATAAGGCCTTTTTGAAACGAGCGAGTTCCAAGCTCCAAACTCACAGCTTGAGTATGCAACAGCTCCCGTCCTGACCTCCCAGCACATCCAGGGTAGCATAGCATAACATTGATTTATGATGCTGTGTAACCCTTACAGTTCTGGAATGTATTGGATAACACTGACATAATGCAGTCAGTGTTACCCAATACATTCCATAACTGTAAGGGTTACATAGCATCATAAATAAATATAATGCTATGCCACCCTGGCAGTGCTCTGGATTCAGGACAGGTGCTCTCCCTGACACCTCCTGAGGCTTAAGAGTTGTCCACCTTAGCCACTTTCCAGGAGATAGTGTTCTTTGGTCTTCCATAGCAGAGCTAATGGGGGGGACCTACAAGACAGGTGTTCCTCACATTTCTGTAGGTGAATTGAAAGCAAGCCCTCTCTTCCATCAGAGGGAGGCCTGAGGCCATTGTTCAAAATTGGATCTTCTGTTAAAAAGAATTTCTGTGCTCAGAACCAGGAGTCTTGTATGCCAACCTGCAGAAGCTAAAGGAAGGCATGATCTTATAATGGGAGATGCCAGCAGCAAAACCAGCAGGCTCAAGACATCCTAGACTGGAAGAATGGAGATCCCCCCCGAAAGTTGGTACAGCTTTAGGCAAGATATTTAAATACATGGTAGTGCCATTCAAGAATATTGTCAGTGGAATATAAGGCAGACTGTGTCTTGTGGAGCAGTTTCATGGGCAGTATAGCCTACACTTCATAACCTTCACAAATATTGCAAAGGTGTTAACTAGAGAATAGTGAATTTCTTAGAATTCGCTCCATGTCTGACTCATCAATGTTTTGAAAACATTGTATTCATATCCAAATTGATTTTACAGAAATCAAAGTTTCTTCAATTACCCTTAAAATAGGTGTATAACACCCTCTAGTCTCCTAGGATTTTTGTTAATTTTTCTCTCAACCTCAAAAATTATCCCAGGGGCAGATGTCTGAACATATGGTGTTATGGGGAAAAAAACAACAACCAGTGGCTTGTTTGGGGACCAAGAATCCAAAAGTTATATCTTAACGGGGACAGGTCCCTGCCACTGTTTATACACACATACGTTAATGTCAGAAGAAAGAGTGGCTTGTCTTGCACAGGCATCCAAAAATTGTCTTAAAGGGGTTACCCAACATTAAAAAACTGCTCCCCATATGCCAAGGCCCCTCGGAGGGGATATACTTAACCCTTACTCCCTATGCTTCTCCTGGTCCCCACACTGGCGCTACTGCTTCGCCCCGTGTAGTGAGGATAACATCTGGTGTCAGGGAGGGGGGGTTAGCAACCAATGGCAGGCAGGGATGGGGAGGAGCCTCCGTAGCATCGTAGGTGATGCCTGTGAAGAGCTTAGGCATATGGGGGGCAGTTTTTAGTAATGGATAACCTATTTAATGTCAGCAGAATGCCCACCCATATTTATATAGGCACAAGAATTAATTATTACAAGAAACAGTGGCTTGTTCTGAACAAGCCTGGAAAAATTCTCCCTTTTGATTGGTAGCACAAACAGTATAATGAGAATGTGGAAATGGTAGGATAAAAGTGGGATGTGGTTGCAGTTTGGGTTATGAAAGTGGCAGCAGGGGATTAGCAGCATTGAATAGCAGCTAAGGCAGTGGAGGGGGGTATAGCAGCCAATGGCAGGCAGGGATGGGGACAAGCCTCCCTAGCATCGCAGGTGATGCCTGTGAGGAGCTTAGGCATATGGGGGCAGTTTTTAGTACTGGATAACCCCTTTAATGTTGGGAAGAATCCCCACCTATATTTATATAGGCACAAGTATTAATTATTACAAGAAACACTAGCTTGCTCTGAACAAGCCTGGAAAAATTATCCTTTTTGATTGGCAGCAGAAGCAGTATAATGAGAATGTGGAAATGGTTGGATAAAAGTGGGATGTGGTTGCAATTTGCGTAATGAAAGTGGTAGCAGGGGATTAGCAGCAGTGAATAGCAGCTGCAGCAGTGGAGGCTACAGCAGCCATATGGTACAGAACGTGATAGTAGTGGCCTGATGGGGCTGATATATTCATAAGCCTCAGCTAGAGGAGTAGGAAAATCCTCACATATCCATACCTCGTTCATTTAGCACACTGTTGGAGGATTGCTGGGTTCTTTGGGTGTCATAACTCTCCTGCTTTGCTGAAAATCAGCCTCAGCTGAAGAAGTGTGAAAATTTGACAAAAGTGAGTTTTTGTATATTGGCAGAGGACAGAATGCAGTGGCATAGCTATAGGGGTCCCATCGGTCGCCCCTAAGCCAGGGGGGCCCCTTGCCACTTGCAGGGCCGCACCACCAATTAGGCAAGGTGCGGCGCGGCCCTGCGCACAGTTGGGGGCGGCGGCGGGGCAGAGGGAGATGAGCTCTTCCATTGTGGAAGCGCTCATCTCCATAGTCATCTATATCGCCGTCCACAGGACGGAGATACAGATGCCTGTACTGCGGGGCAGGGGAGGGAGAGGCGTCTCCCTTGCCCGTTCCTCTGATAGGCTGCAGGCACTAGGCCTGAGCTGTTCAGCGCGGGACACTGGCCGGAAGAGGCCTGCATCACATCGCTGGCAGCTCCATGGAGGTAAGTATAAGTGTTTATTTTTTTTTTATTGTTGCAGTCACGGACCGGAGCTCTATTGGGGGCACTGGGGGCATTTTTACTGGCACTGGGGGCATTTTTACTGGCACATGGGGGCACTGGGGGCATTTTTACTGGCACATGGGGGCACTGGGGGCATTTGTTACTGGCACATGGGGGCACTGGGGAGCATTTCTTACTGGCACTTGAGGGCATTTCATAATGGCACGGGAGCACTGGGGGCATTTTTACTGGCCCTGGGGGCATTTCTTACTGGCACATGGGGGCACTGTGGGCATTTTTACTGGCACTGGGGGCATTTTTACTGGCACTGGGGGCATTTCTTACTGGCACATGGGGGCATTTTTACTGGCACATGGGGGCACTGGGGGCATTTGTTACTGGCACATGGGGGCACTGGGGGCATTTGTTACTGGCACATGGGGACACTGGGGGGCATTTCTTACTGGCACTGGGGACATTTCTTACTGGCACTTGGGGGCATTTCTTAATGGCACGGGAGCACTGGGGGCATTTTTACTGGCACATGGGGGCACTGGGGCATTTCTTACTGGCACATGGGGGCACTGGGGGAATTTGTTACTGGCACATGGGGGCACTGGGGGCATTTCTTACTGGCACATAATTTGGGGGGCATCTATGGGGGTGGGACACTTTACTGGCACATGATTTTGGGGGGAAATCAATGGGGGGAACCTCTGGTGCATTATTGGGGCGTTTCTTACTGGCACATAATTTGGGGGGCATCTATGGGTGTGGAGCACTTCTTACGAGCACATTCTTGGGGTGAAATTTTGGGGGCACTTCTGGCACATTATTGGGGCACTTTGTACTGGCACATTATTGGGGGCACTATGGTGGCACTTCTTACTGGCACATTATTGGGGCACTTCTTACTGGCACATTGGAAGAATTATTACTTCTGGGGCACAGTGTGGATATTAGTACTGTTGGGGGCACTATTACTAACAAGTGCACTCTGGCAGAGAATTATTAGTTGGGACTTTGGGGAGCACTATTACTGTGGGGGGCACTATTACTGTGGGGGCACCCTGGCACAGTATCAGCATAGCGCAGTTATTTGTGGGGGGCGTTATGTTTACACTATTACTGTCAGGGACACTATTTGCTGGGCGCAGTTATTTTAGGACACTGTGTGTCAATAATTATTGAAGGGCACTATCTGTGTGGTACTAGTGGCACAGTACTGGGGATGGTAGGATGATTTGTCCAGAAGACGGGAGGATGATGGAAAAGTAGTAAACTAAGATTTTTTTCTGTCAAACTGCAGAGATGAGAATTGGCTGAAAAATGGCGTCTGGTCTGAAAGGAGAAGATGAGGAAAGAGAAGATCTACATCAGAGGAGACGTCACTGGATGTAAGAGGTATGAGGCGCTGTATTATAGTGGATGTAAGAGGTATGGGGCGCTGTATTATACTAGATGTAAGAGGTATGGGGCGCTGTATTATACTGGATGTAAGAGGTATGAGGCGCTGTATTATACTGGATGTAAGAGGTATGAGGTGCTGTATTATACTGGATGTAAGAGGTATGGGGCGCTGTATTATACTGGATGTAAGAGGTATGGGGCGCTGTATTATACTGGATGTAAGAGGTATGGGGCGCTGTATTATACTGGATGTAAGGGGTATGGGGCGCTGTATTATACGGGATGTAAGAGGTATGGGGCACTGTATTATACTGGATGTAAGAGGTATGGGGTGCTGTATTATACTGGATGTAAGAGGTATGGGGCGCTGTATTATACTGGATGTAAGAGGTATGGGGCGCTGTATTATACTGGATGTAAGAGGTATGAGGCCCTGTATTATACTGGATGTAAGAGGTATGAGGCCCTGTATTATACTGGATATAAGAGGTATGGGGCGCTGTATTATACTGGATGTAATAGGTATGGGGCGCTGTATTATACTGGATGTAAGAGGTATGGGGCGCTGTATTATACTGGATGTAAGAGGTATGGGGCGCTGTATTATACTGGATGTAAGAGGTATGAGGCGCTGTATTATACTGGATGTAAGAGGTATGGGGCGCTGTATTATACTGGATGTAAGAGGTATGGGGCGCTGTATTATACTGGATGTAAGAGGTATGGGGCGCTGTATTATACTGGATGTAAGAGGTATGAGGCGCTGTATTATACTGGATGTAAGAGGTATGGGGCGCTGTATTATACTGGATGTAAGAGGTATGGGGCGCTGTATTATACGGGATGTAAGAGGTATGGGGCACTGTATTATACTGGATGTAAGAGGTATGGGGTGCTGTATTATACTGGATGTAAGAGGTATGGGGCGCTGTATTATACTGGATGTAAGAGGTATGGGGCGCTGTATTATACTGGATGTAAGAGGTATGAGGCCCTGTATTATACTGGATGTAAGAGGTATGAGGCCCTGTATTATACTGGATATAAGAGGTATGGGGCGCTGTATTATACTGGATGTAAGAGGTATGGGGCACTGTATTATACTGGATGTAAGAGGTATGGGGCGCTGTATTATACTGGATGTAAGAGGTATGGGGTGCTGTATTATACTGGATGTAAGAGGTATGGGGCGCTGTATTATACTGGATGTAAGAGGTATGAGGCGCTGTATTATACTGGATGTAAGAGGTATGGGGCGCTGTATTATACTGGATGTAAGAGGTATGGGGCGCTGTATTATACTGGATGTAAGAGGTATGGGGCGCTGTATTATACTGGATGTAAGAGGTATGGGGCGCTGTATTATACTGGATGTAAGAGGTAGGGGGCACTGTATTATACTGGATGTAAGGGGTATGGGGCGCTGTATTATACTGGATGTAAGAGGTATGGGGCGCTGTATTATACTGGATGTAAGGGGTATGGGGCGCTGTATTATACTGGATGTAAGAAGTATGGGGTGCTGTATTATACTGGATGTAAGGGGTATGAGGCACTGTATTATACTGGATGTAAGAGGTATGAGGTGCTGTATTATACTGGATGTAAGAGGTATGGGGCGCTGTATTATCCTGGATGTAAGAGGTATGGGGCGCTGTATTATACTGGATCTAAGAGGTATGGGGCGCTGTATTATACTGGATGTAAGAGTTATGGGGTGCTGTATTATACTGGATGTATGAGGTAAGGGGCGCTGTATTATACTGGATGTAAGAGGTATGAGGCACTGTATTATACCGGATGTAAGAGGTATGGGGCGCTGTATTATACTGGATGTAAGAGGTATGGGGCGCTGTATTATACTGGATGTACGAGATATGGGGCGCTGTATTATCCTGGATGTACGAGGTATGGGGCGCTGTATTATACTGGATGTAAGAGGTATGGGGCGCTGTATTATACTGGATGTAAGAGGTATGAGGCGCTGTATTATACTGGATGTAAGAGGTATGGGGCGCTGTATTATACTGGATGTAAGAGGTATGGGGCGTTGTATTATCCTGGATGTACGAGGTATGGGGCACTGTATTATACTGGATGTAAGAGGTATGGGGCGCTGTATTATATTGGATGTAAGAGGTATGGGGTGCTGTATTATACTGGATGTAAGAGGTATGAGGTGCTGTATTATACCGGATGTAAGAGGTATGAGGTGCTGTATTATACCGGATGTAAGAGGTATGGGGCGCTGTATTATACTGGAAGTAAGAGGTATGGGGCGCTGTATTATACTGGATGTAAGAGGTATGTGGTGCTGTATTATCCTGGATGTAAGAGGTATGGGGCGCTGTATTATCCTGGATGTACGAGGTATGGGGCGCTGTATTATACTGGATGTAAGAGGTATGGGGCGCTGTATTATACTGGATGTAAGAGTTATGAGGTGCTGTATTATACTGGATGTAAGAGGTATGGGGGCTGTATTATACTGGATGTAAGAGGTATGGGGGCTGTATTATACTGGATGTAAGAGGTATGGGGGCTGTATTATACTGGATGTACGAGGTATGGGGCGCTGTATTATACTGGATGTAAGAGTTATGAGGCGCTGTATTATACTGGATGTAAGAGGTATGGGGGCTGTATTATACTGGATGTAAGAGGTATGGGGGCTGTATTATACTGGATGTACGAGGTATGGGGCGCTGTATTATACTGGATGTAAGAGGTATGGGGCGCTGTATTATACTGGATGTAAGAGGTATGGGGCGCTGTATTAGGCTACATTCACACGAACATTGTATTTTGCAGTCTGCAAATTGCGGATCCGCAAAAAAAGCATCAGTTTTTTTTTTTGCAGATCCATTGTAACAATGCCTATCCTTGTCCGCATAACGGACAAAAATAGGAATGGACATACAAATGGGGACAGCACACAGTGTTCATTTAAGTGAATGGATCGTGTGAATGTAGCCTTACCCTGTATGTTCTGTAGTTATATACGTAATGTTAGGATGGAGAAGGTTAGGGTGAGAATTTGGCATGGGGGGGTGTTAAATTTTTGACTTGGCCGTCAGAAAAGCTAGGTGCACCAGCGCTGAGGGAAGGGGGGCCCCAACCTGAACTCTTGCACCAGGGCCCATGAGCCTTTAGCTACGCCCCTGACAGAATGGTCTGCTTCGGTGTCACAACGCCCTTTGCCACTTTGGAAAAACTCTCTTTGGAATAAAGTGAGCACACTGTTCCAGACTGCATGCGCAGAAGCCCATGGGGTCAGGAAACATGATACAGTGTCTCGAAAACATTATCATACCCCTTGAACTTTTCCACATTTTTCACGTTACACCCACCAACTTAAATGTATTTTAATTGGGATTTTATGTGATAGACCAACAAAAAGCAGCAAGTATGTGTGAAGTGAAAAGAAAATGATACATGGTTTTCAAACTTTTTGTTAAATAAACATCTGAAAACTGTGGTGTGCATTTGTGAGATGTGTTTCTACCAGCTTTGCACAACTTGAGACTGAAACCTTTGCCCATTCTTCTTTGCAATATACCTCAAGCTTGGTCAGAATGGATGGAGAGCGTCTGTGATCAGGGTTTTCGATCTGGACTTTGATTGGGCTATTCTAACACATGAATATGCTTTGATCTACAGTAAAACATTCCACTGTAGCTCTGGCTGTATGTTTAGAGTCATTGTCCTGCTGGAAGGTGAACCTCTGCCCCAGTCTCAAGTCTTTTGTAGCCTCTAATAGGTTTTTCTCCTGGATTGTCCTGTATTTAGCTCCATCCATCTTCCCATCAACTCTGACCAGCTTCCCTGTCCCTGTTGAAGAAAAGCATCATGTTTCACAGTGAGGATGGTGTGTCCAGGGGGATGTTTTCTGCCACACATAGTGTTTTGCATTTAGGCAAACTTTGGTCTCATCTGACCAGAGCTTCTTTCACATGTCTGCTGTGTCCTCTACTTGTCTTGTGGCAAACTGCAATCAGGACTTCTTATGGCTTGCTTTCAAAAATGTCTTTCTCCTTGCCACTCTTCTATAAAGGCCAGATTTGTGGAGTACATGACTAATAGTTGTCCTGTGGACAGATTCTCCCACCTGAGCTGTGGATCTCTGCAGCTCCAAAAAGAGTTACCATAGGCCTATTGGCTGCTTTTCTAATTAGTGCTCTCTTTGCCTGGCCTGTCAGTTTAGGTGGACAGCCATGTCTTGGTAGTTTTGCAGTTGTGCCATACGCCTTCCATTTTCAGATGATTAATTGGAGAGTGTTTCATTAGATGCTCAGAGCTTGATATATTTTGTTATACCCTAATCCTGCTTTACACTTTCTTCATGGCTTTATCTCTGACCTGTCTGGTGTGTTCCTCGGTTTTCATGAGGCTATTTGATCATTAATGTTCTCAAAAAACCCTCTGAGGCCTTCACAGAACAGCTGTAGTTATATTGAGAATAAATCACACACAGGTGGACTCTATTTACTAATCAGGTGACTTTTTAAGTCAGTTGGTCACACTGCATTTTTATTTAGGGGTATCTGAGTACAGGGGGCTGAATACAAATGCACATTACACTTTTCAGATGTCCATTTATTAAAAATTTGGAAAACCATGTCTCATATTCTTCTCACTTCATACATACTGTACTTGCTACTTGGTATTGGTCACAAAAATCCCAATAAAATACATTTTAGTTTGTGGCTGTTACATGACAAAATGAGGAAAATTCAAGGGGTATGAATACTTTTTGAATGCACTTTAAATGTACACAATGACACAAAGCATGGGACAGCTTACTGTATTCTAGAACCTAAATACAGGCACAAAAAATGTTCTTCCCTTTCCACAAACACACTGAGGACACTGCTACTGACAATAGGCAATAGGCTTTGGATATAATGCAGTATCAGCGTCACTAACAGATGTGGGCCTTCCTGTGTTGAAATATGCGGATTCAGAAAAGGATTTATGTGGATTTCTGTTGTTTAAAACACAAGTCACCAACCTACTATGAGATTATTTATACCCTCCACACACCAAAACTTGAACTGCCTAGAGATGGACCGGCACGGCCTAGTATTTCACGTTGTCACACAGAGATATATTCTGCTGCCCTTTGTACTTAAGACACCCGCATATGTTATTTTTCAAAATTTAAACAACAAAAAAGTATTTGAAATTTTTGGAGATGCACCAACATGGATTTCGGACTAGTATTTCACGTTTTCAGAGATGTAAAACGCTACCTTTTGTATTGTAAGACACATGATTATTTCTATTTTCCAAATGTAAACAAAAATGCATGTTTTTGTTCAAAACAAACCTAAAAAGCTTTTAGTTTATCTGCTGTCTGGAATTTTGGGACGTTCGTAACAAACTGGGTTTGCTGGTTCGCTCATCTCTACTTTATTTATATAGCCCCAACATATTCTACTGACACTCTTCGTGGGTAAGCTCAAAATGTGCAAGTGCTAAGCCAAGCTTGGCTGCCTCTAACTCCCATCTGGCAGCTTTTCTCCACACTGCCGTAAGACAGAAGCATTACAATGTGCAAGCTCTGCAAGAATAAAATAAGCCATGGGCAGGCAAACACAAGCTCCACAGCTCTATTGAAGCACATGAAGCACCATCACTCCATCCTGTGGGCAAACAAAGGTGGCAGCCAGTTACTGCAACAGGTGTTCCTGACTTCTCCTGGTCTCTCTTACGGCAGCCAGGCTGCCATGAGCTGTACGGTAATTATTCAGTTTAATTATGCTCTAAAAACCTTGCTGCACCATGTAATGTTTTCTATTTCCTATCATTTCTTTTGCCTTACACATCACATAATGCATCACTGTTTAAAACATCTTAATAAGGGCTCATGCACACAAATGTATTTTCTTTCCGTGTCCGTTCGTTTTTTTTTTTTGCGGACAAATTCATTGTCCATATGTCGGTTCCGCAAAAAATATAACATGTCTTATTATTGTCCGCATTACAGATAAGGATAGTACTGTTCTACTAGGGGACAGCTGTTCCATTCTGCAAAATATGGAATGCAGATGTCCGGTATCCGTGTTTTTTGCGGATCCAATTTTTGCGGACATCAAAATACAT
Source organism: Rhinella marina (assembly GCA_900303285.1). Classification (NCBI taxonomy): domain Eukaryota; kingdom Metazoa; phylum Chordata; class Amphibia; order Anura; family Bufonidae; genus Rhinella; species Rhinella marina. Next base: position 173,135 of record ONZH01024940.1, read on the forward strand.
ACGGCAGTGTCATGAGCCCTAATGTTGATGGTGTGGCAGGATGGGTTGACTGTAACAGTCATTGTTTTTTATATCATTCAGATCAGTTATGGTACAGCAGTTCCTCCTTTAACCAATTCAAAATTCTATCCGGCGTTCTTTCAAGCACTTCCCCATTACCAAACCCAGAGTTTGGCGATTGTTCAGTTACTCAAACATTGCAAATGGACGTGGATCGGTATAATTACATCTGATGATGATGTAGGTGAAAAGCAGAGCCAGGAGTTGAAGGCAATGGCAGCCAATTATGAGATCTGTGCAGAGTATATTGTTAAAATTGGCGACAAAATAAATCAGTATACGATTACAAAACAGATAATCGATTCCGCAACTTCAAAAGTCATGGTCATCTGTGGTAAAGTATCTCTATTACTTATTTCTTTTTTACAAAAACAATGTGATAGCGTTTATGAGAAGACATTGATCGTACCAGCGGGATGGATGGCTGCACCTCTGATTTACAAAATGAGAGAATCTCCATTTCACGGAAGTCTGGTATTTTCACCTCCTTCTAAAATAATTCCAGAATTAAAAAAATACATCCAGGATGTGATCCTTGTGAGCCGTCCAAATGACTTTTTTATGGAATATGTTCTAGCATATTTCTTCCATTGCTTAACATCGGATCCATATATGAATATAGCCCTTCAGTATCAACACAGAACCCAACTTCAAGAATGTAACAGAACTTTGTTAATCGGGGAACGAGTCAGTTTCTTATACCAGTCAAAAGATTTTCGAGTGGCTTACCTAGTCTACAAATCTGTCTACGCCATGGCACATTCCCTGCATGATGTACAGATGTATATGCTAAATAATACAAACAGCTACACATTTATGAAAAATGTAAGATATCTATTTCTGATCTTATCCTCATTCAGTTACAAATTAGTTTACAGACACCACAAGGTTTGTAAGATGTGCACTACTTTTGGAAAATATATTTATGCATATATCATGGACTTAAGGAATATTGGTCAGGTTTGCAGACGCAGCTATGGTAACAGGGTTATTTATCTTGAAGCACTAAAAAATACAAAAACAACTTTGTTTTCAATCCCACCTCCTGTAAAATAAAGTTGTGTGGTTTTGCAGCAAATACAAAAAGAAAATAAGTGAATGAAAATGGCAGCTTAGTGTAGTGTTATGAAAAAACAAACTCGACCTGTGGTGGAGATTGTACTTACCTGGTACCCATACTGGGTTCAGTGTCTAAGGTTCCCAGGCCACCTCTTCCTGACACGCTTTGATCAATATATGTTAATGGGCAACACATGACCACTGCAGCCAATCATAGGCCACAGGAGTGACCTGCTACCCTTGCATCATGTAACCTGTTGTGATGCAAGAGAAGCAGGTCACTTCTGTTGCCTGTAATTGAATGCAGTGGTCATGTGTCCCCCAAAAATGGACATTGATCTCAGCATGCAGGGAGAGTAGTAGCTTACTTAGGAGAGTTAAACAACAGACTCAGTGACAGGAACCAGTTAACTATGATCTCCACCATGGTTCGGATACTCTGGGAGGTCTGTCACTCTTGGTAACCCCTTTAAAGGGTTATTCTCATTTTAGACAATGGGGGCATATCGCTAGGATATGCCCCCATTGTCTTATAGGTGCGGGTCCCACCGCTGGGACCCGCACCTATATCGAGAACGGAGCCCCCGAAGTGAATGAGGGCGCACTGCGCATGCGCAGCCGCCCTCCATTCATTTCTATGGGGCCGCCGAAAATAGCTGAGCGCTGGCTCGGCTACTTCCGTCGGCTCCATAGAAATGAATGGGAGCGCACCGCGCATGCACGGCCCGGCTCCCATTCATTTCTATGAGCGACGCGGGGAGGTGGCCGTACCCCTGGAAACCTGGGGTCCTCCAGGCGCAGCTCCGTTCCGTTCTGGATATAGGTGCAGGTCCCAGCGGTGGGACCCGCACCTATAAGACAATGGGGGCATATCCTAGCGATATGCCCCCATTGTCTAAGATGAGAATACCCCTTTAAGGCTAGGGCTACACGGCGACATGTGTCGCGTGACACATAGTGCACAACTAGACTACGACAGTTAACCATGATCTCCACCATGGTTCGGATACTCTGGGAGGTCTGTCACTCTTGGTAACCCCTTTAAGGCTAGGACTACACGGCGACATCTGTCGCATGACACATAGTGCACAACTACACGACGACAGTTGTCGTGCGACAATTTTTATAATGGTCTATGTCTAAGTCTATGGTGTCGGACTGCGACATGCGACATACTGCGACTGCGACACGACAATCGCAGAAAAACGCATCCTGAATGGACTTTTCTGCGACTGCTGACTTATAATAAGTCAAAACCATAATCTCTTCCATAAGAAAAAGATGCCAATACGCAGACAGCTGTTTCAGGGATTTTGTCCCTCATCAGCGTAGAGCAGAGTACTGTTATGGCTATGTAAGAGGATTTTAATATGGGTCTGGGGGATGACATTTCTTTTTGCAGAGACTGCCAAGTTGGTGTAGATACTTTTAAAGGCTTCCTGGTTTTGAACAGGAGAATCACATTGTTTCCTTTACTTGATTAAAGGCTATTGTACACCTTCAGAGGCAATTTTTTAATGATTGCATTTTCCTTATTTTTGGCTAAAATCAGTTTTTCAATCGGTCTTTATTAAACTATTGAGCCATTCTGTCACAAAGAGTTAACATTTTTTTTTTACTGTGTGGATGGTATTTTCACTTTGTGCTGGTCATCTAATAACCCTTATCTCAAAACTACTGAGAGGTTAAAAAAGGATTCCATATTGTTAATATACCAATTGAAAGAATGATTTTTAGCTCAAAATAAGTACAATGCAATAATAATAAAAAATGCCCCCAAAGGTGTACATAGCCTTTAAGTTTCTTTGATAATTGTGCTGTTCTTTACTTTTGAAAACTATTAAAACTAACAGACATGTTTTGTATCATCATTTATAAATGAAAAAGGGTACACATAACATACCAGAAGTTCTGCCTGTTGCATGTAAATCTATGTGGACAAATGTATCTATTCCATAATACTTGTACTGCATATGAACCTGTCAGCCATTCGAGATTATGGTAACTGTATTAGTAATGGATATCAGTTAAATCTAATTGAAAATGATCCCGAGTGTCTCACTAAGAAGAGGAATTGTTATAAAAACCTTGAAAAGATGCAGAGAGTAAGATTTCTGCCTACTAATGGTGTTCTAAAATGGGGTGTTAGGAGAACGACAAATTCACTTGGGTCTGATATTTTGTCCATCAAATGACCTATGTAGATAAAACCTTGTTTAGGCTTTTAAAGGGTTTCTGTCACCAGTTTTGGGCATATAAAACAGGATGACATTTGCAATGTGCAAATGTCACCTGATGCCCAAACTGGTGATCATTTTTTTACTGGTGCCCCCGTTTTTGAAATAAATCAACTTTTGTCGTATGCAAATGAAGCTTACTAGGTGCAAGGGGCGGTAACCCTGCACCTAGTAAGCGCCGTTTCCCTACCTTTATTCACGCCCCCTTTGTTGTGATGGACAGGGCCAGGCAGCTCGCTCTATCTGCTCCTGGCCCTGTCCGTGCTGAAAATCCCGCGCCTGCGCCGTTCGGACTTCATTCGGCACAGGCGCAGTGAGTGCCGATTGCTGCCGGGCTCCCGGCTTCCTCACTGCGCCTGCGCCGCCTTCTCTTCTGGGTGTTCTGTGACGTCATCGGCGCAGGCGCAGTGAGGAAGCCGGGAGCCCGGCAGCAATCGGCACTCACTGCGCCTGCGCCGAATGAAGTCCGAACGGCGCAGGCGCGGGATTTTCAGCACGGACAGGGCCAGGAGCAGCTAGAGCGAGCTGCCTGGCCCTGTCTATCACAACAAAGGGGGCGTGAATAAAGGTAGGGAAACGGCGCTTACTAGGTGCAGGGTTACCGCCCCTTGCACCTAGTAAGCTTCATTTGCATACGACAAAAGTTGATTTATTTCAAAAACGGGGGCACCAGTAAAAAAATGATCACCAGTTTGGGCATCAGGTGACATTTGCACATTGCAAATGTCATCCTGTTTTATATGCCCAAAACTGGTGACAGAAACCCTTTAAATCTGTAGCATCATGTCTAGAACCATGCATGTGTCATCACTGACGTGCTCCAAAAGGTTGAAACGTACGTCACAGCCATTGGGTAACAATATATAGACAAATATAGCTTATGAAGTACTTGTTTCAACAGAGGTTTCTTTGTAATTGCATGTCAACTGTCTTTAGAGAGTAAAACCTTTTGGTGGTATGATATCTTTGTGTTTGCATGTACTTAGTTTTAGAAAGGTAAAGTGTAGTACAAAATTAATTTGTAATTTGTTATTCTATTTTGTAGGTGAAAAAATATACTTAATTATTTACAAAATTCACTATATGCATGTAATGTATTTCTGTTGTGTTTTTTTGTCAATTTCTTTAGTTCCTAAGAAGAGTTTCATTCAAGGATCCAACTGGGGAAAATGTGTGTTTTAATGAGAAAAGAGCAATGACCACATCCTATGACATATTTAATTTTGTAGTTTCCTCAGAAGGGAACGATATTCTCATACGTACTGGAAATTTTAATGCTTCATCTCCTGAAGGAAATCAGCTTGTCTTTAATAATAATAATGAAACTTTTTGGAAAAACGGAGAAGTAAATATTCTTGCTTCTTCATCAAGGAAAATAGTTACAAAAAATTAACACTTAACTGTATAAATCATTCGTTCTGGGCACTTTTTTCTAATCCATAACAATGCAAAAGGGAAAAAAGAAGAATAAATGAAAAGAAACTTGTCATAAATAAATAAGTAAGAAGGAACATGTGGAAAGATAAGGAAACATGATATACAGGGATATACAAGGGGACAAGGCTAGAAGGAAGAAGAGTTAGAGGAGAGGAAGAAAGGACAAAAGACTAAGGAAAAATATAATTTGGCATAAAAAAGGAAGGGAAGGAAGGAAACATTTAATAGGAAAAGAAGAAGAAATATATGGCAATGGGAGAAATGAAAAATTAGAAGGACTTAAAGAAAAATGGTATTAAGAATGTAAAAAAAAAAAGGAAGTTGAAAAGAGAGGGAAAATATGGGACATGATAAGATTGCAAAAATAAATCTTTAGGGAAGGTTTGAAATTATAAATAGAAAAGGAATTGAAAGAGAGAAAGAAAGAAAGAAAGACTGAAAAAAAAAGAAGAAAATCAGAAAGGAAGGATGGAAGAATGAAATAGAGAAGGAACATAGGGTAAGAAAGGAGGGAAGGAAAATAAAGTATGGTATGGAGAGGGATGAAGGGCAGTGGGCTAGGGATAGATGTATTGAGAGAAATCTAGTATAAAAAAAGGAAATATAAAATCGTGATAGGGAGCAAAGAAAGAATACATGACAATAGGAAAAATGAGGGAATGAGCAAAAAAGAAATAGAGAATGGAAATAATGGAAAATGTGTACAGGAAAAATGTAAAAGAAGATAAGGAAAATTAATCAGAGAAGCTGCATTAGGTTTGACTAAAGAGCAGAGTCTAATACATCTCCCAGTCTTCAGCATTGAAACGTCCACGACATAATGGACTGTCTTGGTTTAATATCCAGTTTTTGGTTCACAGAATAGTCACTGATTGAAGGTTGGTGTGCTGTGAGAACTGTTATATAGTCAGGAACAGAGACAACACTCATTTCAAGCACAGAAATCAGGATATAACAAGCTGTAAGATAAGATGAAGGCATCATCAGAGGATGGAAAGTTAGGGGTCAGAGCAAGGAGTAGAATACCAGGTACCAGGCGACCAATAAAAAGAACTAGATTGAAGCAGAATGCAAAGTGGAGGCCAAGAGATGATACATGTCCCCACCAATCAGGGGCGTAGCTAGAACTGACTGGGACCCACAGCAAAATTTTGTATGGTGCCCCCCCTTCATGACTATCCTGGAATTCCTATATGTGCATATGTAAGGGAGAGTTCACAGGGCAGGGGGCACACACAGTCCAGCATGGGGGGCACAGTACAAGGCAGGGGCACAGGACAGCATAGCGGGCACAGTGCATTATAGGGCGTACAGTACAGGGCAGGAGGCACACACTGTGTAGCATGGGGGACACAGTACAGGGCAGGGGGAAAAATACAGCTCGGGGGGCACAGTACAGGACAGGGGTAAAAATACAGCATAGGGGGTACAGTACAGTGCAGGGGCACACAGTACAGACCGGGAGGGCACGCACAGTACAGCATATGGGGCACATGGCAGCATACGGGGCACAGTACAGGGCAAGGAGTACAGTACAGGATAGGAGGCACACACTGTGCTGCATGGGGGGCACAGTACAAAGCAGGGGGCAAGATACAGCATAGGGGGTACAGTACAGTGCAGGGGCACACAGTACAGGCTGGGGGGGCACGCACAGTACAGAATATGGGGCACATGGCAGCATACGGGGCACAGTATGGGGCAAGGAGTACAGTACAGGATAGGAGGCACACACTGTGTGGCATGGGGGCACAGTACAGGGCAGGGGGAAAAATACAGCATGGGGTACAGGGCAGCATAGAGGGCACAATACAGCATAGGGAGTACAGGGCAGGGGGCACACATAGTGCAGCATAGGGGGCACAGTACAAGGCAGGGGGCACACACAGTGCAGCATAGGGGGCACAGTGCATTATAGGGGTACAGTACAGGGCAGGAGGCACACACTGTGTAGCATGGGGGCAAAGTACAGGGCAGGGGTCAAAATACAGCATAGGGGGCAGGGGGCACACATAATACGGCATAGAGGGCACAATGCAGCATAGGGGGTACAGTACAGAGCAGGGGGCACACATAGTGCAGCATAGGGGACACAGTACAGGGCAGGGGGCAGAATACAGCATGGGGACACAGTACAGGGCAGGGGGCACACATAGTGCAGCATAGGGGGTACAGTACAGGGCAGGGGGCAGAATGCAGCATAGGGGGTACAGTACAGGGCAGAGGGCAGAATGCAGCATAGGGGGTACAGTACAGGGCAGGGGGCAGAATACAGCATAGGGGGTACAGTGCAGGGCAGGGGGAACACATAGTGCAGCATAGGGGACACAGGGCAGGGGGCAGAATGCAGCATAGGCGGTGCAGTACAGGGCAGGGGGCACAAACTTACCACTGTTGGTCAGGCTGGCAGTGAGTCTGAAGGTCTGCTGTATTGGCTGGCTGGCAGGCTGCAGCAATGCTCAGATGGCTGAGACAGCGCTGCTCTGGGTTGCTCCTGCTTCCTGGATGTCTGTTACAGCCAGAGCAGAAGGTCAGCTGGCACTACAAGGGAGGTGGAGGGGCAGGTAAGAGAGGCAGCCTGACGGGCAGGCAGGAGTGCAGAGGGTCACATGCAGGGTCCACATGGTGCTTCTGGAAGTCTGGGAGCGGGCCCTGTTTGTGACTGAAGTATTACTTGAAAAGATTGGTGGAGCAGCAGCTTCCTCTCACTGCTCCTCCACCAATCAGATTACACAGTGCAGCAGCGCAGAGGAGAGGTAGGAGAATCCCTCTTTCCCCATCCTCTTGTTTCAATGCGCAGCGTTACGATCTCACCCCACCCCTGGAAAGAGAGAGAAATAGAAATATTACCCTGCTGATTTGCCACATCCCTGCTACTTCTCCCGGGCCCCTGCTGAGCTCGGGCCCACGAAGCAGTCGCTTCCCCTATAGCTACGCCACTGCCACCAATGTATATATGAATGTGCTTTACAATTAGAGATGAGCGAGTAGTGAAATATTCGAAAGTTCGAAATTCGATTCGAATAGAACGCGAAATTCGACTATTCGACCGAATATCGAATCCCATTAAAGTCTATGGGAAAAAAATGCTCGCCACTTGGAAATCTCAATTCGACCACTTGGAGGTCACCAAGTCCACCCTGAAACCTCAGAAAAGGATGCCAACACTGCTGGAATGCAACCGGGACAGCAGGGGAAGCATGTCTGGGTGCATATAACGCGCCCAAGTCGCACTATTACGCCACAATCACAGCCTCTCAACAATACACTCCAAAGACAATATAACCTCTCTGTAAAGTGAGACCATACAAGGAAACCTTCTTTCCTCTACATTGCCATGGACCCCAAGCCAAACTAGACAAAAAAGAAGATGAAATTCTGCACCCCTTAAAATCACGTTGCCTATGACAACCACAGATGGCATAGGCAAGGGGGAAAGCAAATAGACCCCACCCCTAATTGTCATTGTGTGTGTGTGTGAGATGTGGTCAGACATGTCTTCTTTAAAATGTAAAAACAACTCAAACACATGCAGAAGCCTTAAAATGCCCAAATTGTTGGCGCTTGAGATGTCAGTGACCCGACCTGGCCCAGTGTCATGTCTAGCAGGTAAAGCAGTGGGGATGTTGAGGGATGCGTAGGACCGCAAAAGGCAGGAAGAGGCCGTGGGCTGGCCAGAGGCTCATGGAAAATTTTGTGGAGGCCCAAGAGGTGAGACGTCTTAAAAATTGTGTGGAGGCTAAAGTGGTGAGACCTCTTAAAAATTATGTGGAGGCCCAAGAGCTGAGACCTCTTAAAAATTATGTGGAGGCCCAAAGAGGTGAGACCTCTTAAAAATTATGTGGAGGCCCAAGAGGTGAGACGTCTTAAAAATTGTGTGGAGGCTAAAGAGGTGAGACCTCTAAAAATTATGTGGAGGCCCAAGAGGTGAGACCTCTTAAAAATTATGTGGAGGCCCAAGAGGTGAGACCTCTTAACATTTTGTGGAGGCCCAAGAGGTGAGACCTCTTAAAAATTATGTGGAGGCCCAAGAGGTGAGACCTGTTAAAAATTGTGTGGAGGCTAAAGAGGTGAGACCTCTTAAAAATTGTTTGTAGGCCCAAGAGGTGAGACCTCTTAAAAATTATGTTGGAGGCCCAAGAGGTGAGAC